>VDFB02058242.1:682514989-682574473 GCA_007258455.2 Sequoia sempervirens
AGTAGAGCCATTCCCATACAAGGGCCTCTTTGTTGCAAATAATCTAGATCCAAGGAGAGGAGAACTCAAAGTATATGACCGTTACCCTCAGTTACAATATAGAAACTTCAAGAGAGAGTATCAGAGGATAAATGATGCCTTTATTGGGCACATCATCAGACTCCTTGGGGGAGTCTTTGAGAGAAGAGTCTTGCATAGCACCATGGCTTTCATTCAATGGTTTGGGTATCTATTCATATAGTTCCCAAAGTTTACATACATGAGAACAGAGGGGTTCTTCGAGAGGCCTTATAAGCTACCGCACTATCCTAACAAACGAATGATCCTATTAGAGGTCTCCAAAAATTTGTAGAATGCACATGCCCTACTAAGTGACAAACACAAAGTGGGGATCCCATATCCCCTAACCTTTGGGCAACGAATGTATGCCTGTCTCATTGCCCAATGCATGGAATATTTATAGAAGTAGATAGTGGAATACAATTTGGACCTCCACACAGCTCAGGGAAGAATGAACCCGTATGGGAAATTAAATAATTTTGTCAGAAAATAGTATGCTCATCAGCCACATGTCGAAGATTTTTGGTCCAATTGCCAATATGACAAGGAAGTGCGAATAAGGCACTACATGTGAATGACAACCCAGTTTGTAAGTTCAATAAATCTATTTCCAGTGCCTAATCAAATTATAGAAGAAGGGGATACCATTATTGATGAGAGATTCAATGTCGTGGATGACTTGTTGCTACCATTGATAAACTGGGATGAAGAAGAGTTAACTGACCTCCATATAGTAACACAACTAGTTGAAAATAGAAAAATGGAATAGGTAGACACCCAAATTTCCCAGCTTAAAGTGCAAGGAGTTATACTGACCTATGACAAGCCCGAGAGTGAAACTAATAGTGGAGCAGTTGCTGCCCCAACAGGAGAGGCACCTAAATCTCCTCTGACAACAAGATCAAGGAAGAGGAATGATGTGCCTGAGAGCCATCCCAAACACAAGGTATATACACAAAATGCTATGGACAGAGAGTCCTTAAATAAAGCAAAGAAAATAGGGGGATTTGTAAGTGAGATGCCTATAATTGAAGAGGATCCCCAACATGAAGGAGAAGAAGAAGCTGAGTGGCTACAATCACCACCTACAACCTCTTCTCCTGCTACTACTGCTACCATTTCCACTCCACCTTTTGCATCTCAAGTGCTTCATGTTTCCTCTCCACCCACCAGGGACATCTCAGTCCACCTCGCTACTACCTCACCAATGACCCCGATACTGATACTAGATTCCTCCTTGCTTCCTCCTCCACTACCCACTCACTCTGCTCCAATGTCTGTAGTTGTTGCTACTATGTCACCTCTCACCCTACTAGAAGCCTTTGTAAAGAACATACAGGGAATACCTACTAAAATATCTGAGGTGACTATAAATCCTACTATTCAGGCCTTAATGGCCCAGATTTTCACTGGCCTACCCATTCCTCCACTGCCTACAGAGCCACTGGAGATTGAGCTAATATGCAAATATCTAAAGAAATGGAGAAATTCCAAAAGGAGGCTGCAAAAGGTATAGTTGAAGAGCATGAGGACCCCTTCAAAGATGATTAATTTGAACACCTAGAGGGTGGATTAAACATAAACTTAGATAAGGTGTTGTCTGATGAAGAAAAGTCACAATATTTAGAAGAGGACACTGAGGCTCTCAATGCAAAGTATATCATAGAAACCTCATATCAGGAGCTTGAAGAGGAGCTATCTGACCAACTCAAGGAAGTGAGAGAAAAGGCCAACTTTGAGATGCAGCTTTCTGAAGAGAAAGATGATACTAATGTCAACTTGGAGATACTTGAAGAGCCTCCACTAATTGGCCATGAAAAGGGCCCCATCCAAGAAGAAGAATTTCCTCCTGAAACAAAAGAAGAAAAATAAAAAAGAAGATAAGAAAGAAGAGGATGCACAAAGGAACAACCTCAAGCCCGAGCACCATGTTGAGCTTGAGCATAGAGAAGGGGAAATACCCTAGAGAGATGATGTCACTCAAGAAAACATAGCCTTCACTAAGTCAGATTAGGAAAAACCTATAAATATCGAGGAATCAGACAAAGAAGTGAGAATAGAACGAGAAGCCTTGGGTTGAGAAGAGAAGCAGCCCCAACATGAACAAGGAGGAAGGAAATCATGAATCACCTAAAGAGGAAACCAAAGTGCCTGATTGGCTAGAAAGATAGCTACATAAGAAGACTCTAGTGGTTGTTGGTCCAAAGGATAGACTCGAGGAAATACTGGAAAGAGCATAGACAAGGACAAGGAAGGAAAAGAAGTCTAGAGTTCACTCTCACATTACAGTTAATGCCTCTAGATCAAGAATGATACAAATTGCTACCCCCAAGCTAGACAAAGGTGAAAGAGCCAAATATAACATCTCTACCATCAATTTGGTCCCGACAACTAGAGAGAAAAAAATTGATGAGTTTCAGGGGTCGGTGGCAGCAATTGTGCATCAAATGAATAAGGATCAGTCCTCTAAGGAGGAACTAAAGGCACGGGTGGTGGATCTCACCACCTATATTTAGTAATGGATGTCCTTGGAAGAAGATGCTTTGACAACATCATCTACAACCCCTCTTCTCTCCCAAGAACAACTTTAAAAAATGGAGAAAATGAAGAATTAGACCAAGGCCACAACGGTTGGTTCTAATGGGTTATCCACAATGGCAACATGGGAGTCTCCCATGTTGCTCAAATGTTCAATAAATTTCAAGATTTACAAAAGTAGCTAGAAGCGACTGAGAGGACATGTCACAGGTTCACTGCGCTATATAGGATCAGATATCCGAAGCTCGAGGCCATTCTAAAGATGCCTGAGAAGACATGGGAAAAGGAGTTGTCATTCATAAAAGATGATCATTGGCTAGTCGAGACTTGGAAAATGGGATTATATCACTGAATGGAGATCTTGGAAAGGGTATTGCATGAAGTCAAGCTTGACCTTGAATGGGTTGTGGAACACAGGATGGACAATGAAGACTAACTTAATACAATGACAGATTTTCAAAAAATAAAAAGTAAAATAAATAGGGGCCTCCACTCATTTTTAAGAGAGATTTGAGTTGTTGTGTAAAGACATGTTGCAGAAATTTTAATGAGAATTACATTGTTTTGGTGGATTCTTGTGTTTCTCACATGTTGCATGATTCATCTTCTCAAAATTAGAATTTAGTTTTTTTCTCTAAGTATCTCAAGTTGCTTTTAGTACTTAGTTCATGCTGCACATTGATATTGAAGAATGTTGTAGTGTTGATGCCTTCCATGTTCATGCTTTTTGTTGTTTGTTGATGATGAACAGTAGTGTAAAGCTAGTCTAAACATTAACTTGTTGTTGCATTAAAATTCATCTATTATTCATGCTTTGTGGTGAATGGATAGCTGAAAATCTGCAGACCTTAGAAGATAGCACTAGTTTCATGAGACTATTAGTTCTTTTGGTTAAGTGGAACTTAGTTTTAGGAAGGCTATCGACTGTAGCATCCTCCATTATTATTTTTCATCATTAGTTGTAGGTCTAGGAACTCTTCTATCTCTTTTCTCTTTTAAATTTTATTTGAAATAGAAGTTAAGGCAAAGTTCTAGCATCATTGTAAAGCCAAATTTGATGTTGAAAATGGAGTTTTATACTGTTGTTTTGAACTTGTAGCAATTGCACTTCACTTCCAGAATTTCACAAAACTCCATTTGAAGATCCAATTCCATCCCAACTTAGTAAAACATAAGTTCCCTTTGTTATTACTAGCAAATCTCATCAATCAAATGATCTATTTTTGAAAGTCATGAACTGACACCCAAGAGACCTTGGGATAATTTTCTGCAACTTATTTGTAGGAAGTTGTCTTTCAAGAGAGGTAGTGCACTTGTGTGTTACCTATGTTGAGAAGTGCGAAAAGCACCCATCAACAAAAGAGATCTACAATAAGGTGTCCTAGGGGTGTGATTAAAGACTAAAAGGGGGTTCACCACCAAGCAAGGGCTTCGAAAGAAAGAAATGTAATGACATGTAGGCCTAACTATGCAACTCAAGATAAGAAACTAAAAATCAAAGTAATGAACTGAAAAAGTACAGAGGGGCACTTGGAAAACTGAAGAAGCTTAGAACAAGGACTATACTCCTAAAAAAAATTAATTTTAATGCATACTGGGACTCATACACTAGTAGGACAATTTAGTCCCAGATTAGGGTTTCTGATAGAAGCTAGAATCTAGAACTGGCAACTCAAGATCTATTGCGAATGTCTAAAATTATGTATACTATGACTCATACACCACAAGTGGTGATTTAGTCCCATTATCAGGGTTGATCTAAAACTCTATTATCCTCTAATGTTGTCTTGTAGCTTCTCTCTTGTCAAATCTTTAAGTCTAAGACATTGAATTGAAACCTATATGTGACTTTCCGTGATCTTGCAATGTAGATGAAAAATTTGACAACTTTTCTCCAATATTTCTCTTTAAGGGATCTTCAACCTAAATCTACAAATCACACATCAAAGAGAGAGAAAAATGTTGTTTTGTTAGTGCATAGGGGTTTTCCTTGGTCGAACCTCGTTTTGGTAATCAAACCTTGGAATGAAATAAAATAGAAACATGAAATGATGAATGAAAAAATATGTCATGTTACAACTCAGCAAACCTTTGAACAAAAGGATAAAATATTGTATGTAATGGCTAGCATTAATGTGGATCTTGACTCTTGCTTGAATGATATGGATCTTGACTTGAATGCTTTGTTGAATCATAAGAATCTACATCTGTTGGAAATATGAAGCCTTACAACGTGAACATAAAGTATGTATGGAGTGATCTAGTTGTTCCTATCTTTTCATTGATGTCAACATGGTGACAACAATATGGGAAGCTTATTTGGTTCACTAGAAGCTAATCTCTACTAGAAGTGCTCTTTACTATTAAAACAATGTGTTGGTTTTTGAGTCTGAAATTCACTGCAAGAAAAGATATGACTCTGATATCTTAACTATGTTATCATGTGTCATTCAGACAACTATATCCAGGATCTTGAAAATTTTTGTGATGAGGGCAGAAATTTATCATTGATAGAGTCTAACTCTGTACTCTATAGTCATTTCTCTACTCTACATATTTGTGTGGGAGACTCCACATTTTCTTAAGGAGAACATTATAATGTTGTGGTTCTAATGGTAGTCTCTATGATGGTGATGTGATGAGAAATTGATGTGATATCAGATTCGGAAGGAATTTGCTTTGAGAATTGTATATTTGTTTTGAGTTTTTGTGTTTAGGTCCTAGTCTTGGACGACCTACCATATGACATGCATTAAGAAGGCTAGATATGCTTTTTGGATGTTTTCTAGAGATCAATTCTAACTTGATATGATGCGCTAACATGGATAAAAAATGTCTTAAATCATATATGGTGCCGACAAGAGTGTTTTTTATTATTTTTCTTTCATCTAATTAGGCCAACCTAATTATTAATGAGATATAATTATATATATGTAAGATTATTTGGAGAAGAAATGTAATGGGGATGTGATGTGTGAAGAAAGACTAAAGATGTGAATATGGAAGGAGAAGGAAGTGAGGTGTGGTGATGTGCGAAAAGGATTAAGGAATGTTTGAATATGCAAGCCTAAACGATCCATCAGTTGAGTATCAGAATAGATTGGTTGAGCAACTGTTGTGATAAGAAGTACTTCATATTCAGATTTTCATTGGAACTGAACCCTACACAGAGAAGGTGTATTCTATCAGTTCATACTCTTGGAAGTCATCCATAACCTTTGTATCTTGGTGGTTAGCCATATTTTGTATTCAGGTTGTGAGCCTTTCAAGGACAGTGAGTCCTAGCAATGAGCCATGCAATATCTTGTATCTGGATATAATATAATCCTCACCATGTTTTTTCCCATTTTGAATTTTTCACATAAAAATCCTAGTGTTCATGTGTGATGATGCATTGTCTTGTTTCCATGTGCTCTCTTGTTGATTCGGTCAGATATGTGATTATGTTTATATGGGTTTTATTTGAATAGTTTTATGGAATATTGATTCACTCCCCCCTCTTAGTATTCTAGATATTGAACAACATCACCAATTGATGTTATCTCAAAAATAAACATGATGCATGATTACTTTGACATGATGCATGATTCTTGAATAATGTTCCAAAATGATTGATAATCACTCTTGAATTCTCTTGAATTCTCTTGTAATCATAAACTTAATATAGGAATGCTCTCATCAATTTTCTAGGAGAAAATATATGTGAAATAACCTTGTATTTATACTTTTTTATGCCAAATTTCTTGAAATTACAACACTACAAGATAACATGAGATCTAGGAGAATAAAATCCCACCAAGAATTGAATTAAAAATTAATTCCAAGCTAAGTGGGACTCATATGCTAGTTGGGGCGTATGAGTCTCAATAGGCTAAGGTTGGGACACAAATTTCAATAAATCTTTAGCTTTATGCCAAATTCAAGTTTAGGCCTTGAAACTTTGGTGGGACCCATATGCCCAAGGTGGTATATGAGTCCCAAATCACTAAATTTGGGCCATACAATCCAAAATAACTAAATTATGATTGGTTATTTGATATGTGTCAGGATTATCCTCAGAAAGATACATTAAGTAAGGCTTTTGGATGTAAATTAGGACCAAATAAGGCATAAAAAACCCCTAATTTTAGCAGCAAGGGCCTAAACAAGTGTGAAAATATAAAGGGCTATAGTTTTTATACTATAGAGGAAATGAAAATTTCATAAACCCATTTGGAACAATCTTAACTATATGCTTATTCATTTTATCATCTTTTGTTACCAAAACATTAAAAGCAACATCTAATGGGTGTAAAGGGGATTTGACTTTTGGATCTGTAGATAAACAAACAATTGACAATTTATTATCTTCCCAAGATCCCACCTCTTTGGGCTTACTAGTCACCTCCCTTCCTTGAGATTTTGGAGTGCGCATTACAAAGCATTCTACTTCTTGACAAGTACTCCCAATATGCCCAAATGTGCCTTCCTGATATTTTGGAGTATAAGTTAAAAAGCATTTTGCTTCCTTACAAGCACTTCCAATATGCCCAAATGTGTAACACTTAGAGCATACATTCTCTGGATTTTTCATTATAATACTCTAAGACAATTTTCCATATTTGGATACTATATCTATTTGATCTAGAAAAACCTTCATAGCATCCATTAGAGCATAGAATCATACAAATTTTGTTGGGTCTTTAAATAATGCATAATCATGCTTAATAAAAATTCCTATTTGATTAGCAAAAATTTCTATCAAACTCAATTCCCTATATTCAAGAGGGAGAGAACTCATTTGAACCCAGAAAGCAACAAAATTTGTTACAAAATTGGATGGGTTAAAGTTTGGATGCTAGGGTTGCATGAATAATCCAACCCCTTGAAATACCCATGATTTCACTTTAAAGACTGTATCTCTATGAAGATTAGTATAAAAAGGAACTAGAAAGATTCCCTTCTCTTGATCTATATAAAACACTTTAATAACCACTTCCCATTCATCATATATCAAATTTCTTTTAAAAGGTATATATCAAGGCATAGCTTCCAAAACTTGCATATTATGGCATGATGACAAAGATCTTGAACTTGTGGCTCTAAAAATTCATCAAAGAGGGTAATAGAACAAGTAATCTTTCTTTCCCCATTTCTTTCAAAACTCTGTGAATCCAAAGACTTTACTGCTCCTTCCTACTGACTTTTAGATGGTAGGGATTTCTCCTTACCTAGAGCAATGGATTTTTGATGCTCTTTCCTCTATCATTAAAAATATTCCCCCTTATTTCTCTATTATGCCTTCCTCTTTCCAATTTTTTACGTATTCTTCTTGTTTTGTCTCCTTTGGAAAGAGTTTGCATACTTATTGGCAGGATTGACCTACTTCTTAGACCTTGCATGTTGAACCTAATTTTGTGCATGAGAGGATGAGATCTTTCAATCCTTTGTATGAAGTACTAGTCATTTAGGATCCACTATATTCTATCTTTGATGAGGATTTACATGCAATGATGACGCTAGATCCTTTGTGAATACCTAATGATTCATCAGATTGACATGCTATAACTTGCCATTGATATTTTTACAAGGATTATTTGTTGGAAATCACTTTGGATTGGAGAAAGTACCTTGATGATCTACAGAAGATCTATGAGAAAAAATTTCCTTTCTATTATAACAAGGTAGATTAGCTCTGAAGGAAGTCCTTTTTGTTTCCTTGTTTTTTCCCACAAAACCATTTTGTTGTGTTTACTTAGCATGGCACAAAAATCCTTATGTAGGAACCCTAGATACATGTGATTGTTGTGTTGCCTTAGTAGGACACAAAAACCCTTGAGCAATAAGCCTAGATAAATGTGATCTATTAATATTTGGGGTTCAACTTCTTACTTGTGCCTAGACTAGATGCCTAAAATGCTTCGTTTGGCCATTGTTGAATTTTTTTTTTTTGTTACCTACCCTCTGAATGAAAGCAATAAAAGTCATCTGAACACTACAATTTTTCATCTAAACAAATTCCAAAGACTGTAAGTTGCTTTCAATGAAAAAGACACCTATGTAAATGTTTCAAATCCCTACCATATTTAAAATGATTATTATTGACAGAGAAGGGCCCCATATGTATCCTAATCTCGACCAGATTGAGTAGTGCGTTGATAGTATCGTCTGCCATTAGCAAAGTTTCGACCGTTAGATGGCCATTCTCGCTCAAATTCCATTTTTCAATCTCTTGATATCCACTAATTATCTAACCTCAAGGAGGTTAGTGGTAAAGTCCATTCCTATAGCTCGGGTCAACGGAGCAGGAACTAGCACAATATTACTGACCATTTCCTTTCCCATTACGAAGTGGAGTCAAACGTGTGACCTCGAGGGATGGAAACCCCAAGCCCTAGCCAACTCTATTACAAGTGGTAGTAGAGCACCTTAAGTTTTTAATATATGACATTAATATGACAGAAATTTTTAAGATATTAATATATATATTAATATGACATTAATAATAATATATTATATATCAACATTAATAATATAATGTATATTATATTATATAATATGTATAATAATATGTTATTATAATCTAATATAATAGTATATTATATACATGTACTTGGTCTCAAAAAATTGTAAGCTTACAATAGCAAATATTTGTTATTTATAAATCAAATATTTGTTATTAACGTATATCCACTTTTTAAAAAGAGGATATCCATTAATAACGGATATCCATTTTCCTTTTGTCTTTACCTTAGAAAAATGTACTTTTTACCAACCCAACCAAAAAGTAAAGCATAAATTATATGCTTTTCACTTCCTCCTATCATAATTTGTGTTACATCACCACTATTTGGGCCTCCATGATCCTACACAAACCCTGTTTGCACTACTTGGGTTTCACTGAGGCATTAATTGAATGATAATTCGACAGATATCAACATTTAGAATGATATTCTTAAGTGGCTCGTGGGTTAGCTCATCATAGCCTAATCTCAAAATCCAAGTATTAAAAGAGAAGGTGCTCAAGCAGAAAATGTCTTGGCCTCGTGAGGTCGAGGATGTTGGGCATTGGGATTTGTTATCATCGCTTGCTAAATCCTTTGGCAAATGGGAGAATTGGGAGACTGAGGTCAATGAGATTAGAGCTTTGGTTAGTATGGAGGATGATAAGGTTAAATTGCAATAGGAAATTTCTGCTATACATAAGAATCAAGAAAAAACTCTAAAGTGTCTCCAATAGATTGTCAATTATAGTAAAGAGAATGTCAAGAACACCACGGTCACTATACAAGTTTTTTAACAAGAACTTCACAAATTTCAAGGTAAAAGGATGGTTGAGGTTGGTCATGATGTTGGACATAGAAAGAAAAAGGTAAGAAGGAGGTCATCCCTACTCCGCCTAGTGCTGAGGAGATCCAGACTGCACACAATGGTCCCCTAACATATGATGAGAAAATCCACTTCCTTGCTAAGGAGTGGCACGCCATTAATGGCCTCAAGCTTCTAGGAGACTAGTAGTTGGTTTGGTTCCCTACTGGTTTTCCCTGCACTCTATGTTTTTTTTCTTCTTGGTACATTAGTTGTTGTTTCTTTTTTCCTTTCTAGGTGTTGCACTTCATGTCACCCCCTCGTTCATTTTCTATGGTCATTTTTTAATGGGTATGATCCCTTCCCATCATTAATCTAATCAAAAAAATTCATTTCGTTTGATTCTTTAATTCATTTCATAAGCACATTTCTATCTAAAGCTAAAACACTTAAAAATTTTAATTAGTAAATCCTTTACAATAAGTTAGATTAAAATAAAAAATAGCTATTTATTATGGGTGTGATGATTTGAAATTACTCTTAATGAATGATAGCATTTATTTAGTAGAGTCAAATTTTCTTCACTACAATAGTTAGAAAGTATGAGGATACAATCATTATATGGGTCCTAATTAATTATGAAGATGGAGGGATATCACCTTATTTAAGGGATCTCAAAGATCAAAGAAATATATTATTTTTTATTATAGTTGAATGGATGATTTGTATTGATATATATTTAGATATGCAATAATAAATTTTTTTAATTAAAGGCTCATATTTCTTTTATTAATATACCTGTTGAGAATATTACATTGCTAAAAAATTAGTTATGTGACTACGGTAGTTATGTGATTGTATCTGCATATATGGAAGTTACCCTTAACTCTTCTTTATATTGTATATGCTCCTATAATGTTAGCATCACATTCAAGTCAATCAATGTTTTACATTGGATCCTTCATATTTTTCCAACATATGGTATTAGAGCGCATGTGGAAGAACCTAGAGGCATGGTGTAGATAGTAATTTGTTGATTGCATTTGGGTTTGCAATTGTTGAAGAGATTGATAGCTATGTTGGTCATTGTCGAGGGGAATCATCGGGTTGATGTAGGTTGTGTTGAAGGAATGCAAAGGTAGGATAAAACATAAAAACTTATGGAGAAATAAAAACCATGATATTTTAAATTGATTTTTAAAATTAATTTTTTTTTGCATAACAACTACCATTGTATTCTCCAGACATATTGAGCTTGAGCTCTCATACAGAAAGACACCATTACAACCTCTTGACATTAATAGTTAAAGGGACTTACTAAGCTTGTGCTCATACAAACACTTCATTACATGTTTTGACTTTTGATGGAGCTTCTTCTCCTTGACAAACAAACATCAACACACTATCATCTTTCTTCTTATAGCTCTGCGAAGCTGGACTCTAGCTGGGAGTACTTAGCAATAACAAGGTGAATACATTATATAGAAAACCATTCGTCTACGAAGAAAGCTTTACCCGCAAGTAAAGTAATTAGTTACATTTATAGTAACTTGACATAAACGTCAAGTGAAAAACCTTTTTCAACCAAAAATCCATTTGAATACAAGTTTATCAATATTTTCCTCTAATGTTTGTTGAGATATGACTGCAAAATAGAGGATACAGAGTTGTCAGGAGTAGCTGGCATATTTAAGTGAGTAGGTGTGATTATAATATCCAACACTCCCCCCTAATCACAACTATGAATTATGATTTCTTTCTTGGTCTCTTTCACTAATGCTTCAGAATCTACAATATTCAATCTTCAACTTCTAGGAATCAAACCTAGGAAATCCCATTTTTTTGTTGGGATGCTCTACCCATGAGCTCTATCTTTTTCTGGTAACCATTCCATCATAGGTTCAGGTGTGATTCACTTTTTTTATCAACACCTCCCATAGAGACACGTTGCTAGTGCTTGGGGATCCTAGTTGGATTTTCTAACCACAAACCTTGCATACAAGTGGTTTTAGATGACCAAAAACTCACATACAGGTGATTTCAAATTACCACAAACTAGCATTCAGGTGGTTTTAGATGACCACAAACTAGCATATATAGGTGGTTTGAGATGACCACAAACTATCATTATGGAGAAACTAATGCACACTTGAAGCTCAGACAACTGGTATACTCTATTTTTTTTATCTCCTTTGTCAACACCTCTCCTTACTTTGTTCTACATACTTTAAATATGCTCTCAATCTAACTCTCTCAACTTAGACACTTATACAGCTTCCTCTATAGAACCAACTACAAGATAGAAACAACATGCTATGACATACTCTATTCATATTATTTTGAGATTATGACCTCCTTTCACCAAAAATAAACTTCATTTTCAAACAACTTAACAAAAAAAATGTTTCTTACCTTCACCCATAATTTTTTAACATCAAATTCTTCAACTATTGTGGAAGTTTCTTCAAGCACTTAATTGATGGTCTTCAAACCTTTTCTTTCTTTTTGTATGTGGCTTCCTCTCAATCAGCTTTAGTAGCCATCAAGAGCTAAACTTATTTCTAACACTCCTTTCTTACATTGTTCTTCAGATGTTACATATGATCTCTAACAGAGGCTTCTCCTCTCAAAACTGCTCCACAAAAAAACTCTAGATTTCTTTCAACAACTTGACTGATCTTGCAAGTTGTGGCTTGATAAAGACCTCCTTTACAACGATTCTTTACAGAATCCCAACAAACCAAACTTTCTTTTAGACTTATGATCTAACATCAAAACCAATTGTGGCTTTTTTCTCAAGCTTCAGCAGGCTTCCTCCTCAGCAACTTTTTCTACAATTAAAACAAACAACTTTACCTCTTGGATAGTTGCTCCCTCTTTGAACAACCATCCTCCTCTTTTGATGGCTCGTGGGCAAGCTATGACCTCTACTCTTTTCTAAAAACCCTTTGAGTGCCTACAACTTCTGGAGGCTTCTTAATCAGATTTTTTTTTTGTGGTACCTCTACTGGAGTGATCTCCTGATTTAGACTTTGATGGCTGGCAACTTCAACGCTTCAAGCTGGCTCTTACTGGAAACAACAATTTTTCATTTTCTTCTCACAGATACAAACCCTCGACTTTGCAATTTTTGGATCTTCTCCAAGCTATCTTTATTCAAGCATTTCCCTCCATTCTTATGGTGCTTTCAAAGGACTGCAACCTCCTACTTTTGATCACTGCAAACAAAAATCTTGTATTGACCTCTTCTCAACAGCCTATGCACCTCATAAAAGACAACTCAAACACAAAACCCACAAACCTCTACTCCTAGTGAGCCTGATCGACATTGCTCTGATACCAAATAAAGGAATGCAAAGGTAGGTGAAATCATAAAAACTTACCTAGAAATAAAAACCATGATATTTTAAATTGATTTAATCAAAATAGTTTCACATAACTACCATTGTATTCTCCAAACATATTGAGCTTGAGCTCTCATATAGACAGACACCATTACAACCTCTTGACATTGACAGTTAAAGGGACTTATTAAGCTTGTGCTCTTACAAACACTTCATTAAATCTTCTGACATTCGATGGAGCTTCTGCTCCTTGAAAAATAGACATCAACACACTATCATCTTTCTTCTTACAGCTCTATGGAGTTGGACTCTAGTTGGGAGTACTTAGCAATAACAAGGTGAATACATTATATAGAAAACCATTCATCTACGAAGAAAGCTTTACCCACAATAAAATTAATTAGTTACATTTTTAGTAACTTGACATACACGTTAAGTGAAAAACCTTTTTCAACCAAAAATCCATTTGAATACTTATCAAGATTTTCCTTTAATGTTTTGTTGAGATATGACTATAGAATAGAGGATACGAAGTTGTCAGGAGCAGTTGGCATATTTAAGTGAGTAGGTGTTATTATAATCTCCAATATGTGTGAATGAAAGAGCCCTTATTGATTTCTATGAAGAGTGATATTTGAGAACCAATGGACCCCTTTGTCCAATAGCCAAGAATCTATTACAATACTAAAAGAATTTGAATTAGAGGTCGCTGAATTTTTGTATGGAAAATCCATAAGAAGGTACTCAATATGAAAATGGAATAAGGTGTGGAGGTGCACATTATAACCTTTTCCCTTTCTTGATCTATTCATATAAAAATCCAACCTAAAATGGTTTTTTTCTAGTGAGTAAGTAGTAGTTTGAATCATTTTAAATAATGCAGATCTGCGGCATGATCAATACCTACTTATAGATTTCATCTTTTGAATGTTTCATGGTTAAAAATTTCTTCAAAAATGGTGATGATTTGAAATGTGTGCACACTATACTTAATTGAAGAATGACAAGGAAAGTTAAGATGTTTTTGAAAGAAAAACTGGCTATAGGCGGACATATGAATTTGGAATCTTGGAGCTTTCTATATGTGCCTCATAAATTCTTTCTAGTATAGAAAGGAACATTTCTAAAGGTATATGAAAGCTAATTTTACACTGTAAAGGTAATTGTGAGAAAGGATATACTCCTCAATCAATAGGTCTTAGGGTAGGCAGATGATTTATAAAGGTGCATTATCTGTTGGATCTAAGATTCTTTTTTGTTATTTCATGATGAATGGTGTACCTACTAAAAGATTTAATTAAGTTTATCTGATTCTCACTTTCAAAAATATTGATGTGAATGGGCTTGATGTAAGAAAATATGATGATACATACTTTGAAAGGGAGGTTATGAAGAAGAAAAAAATTATGATGCATTTATATGAGGTTGAGGGAAAATCAACAAAGTATGTAGCTTCATATAGAAAGGAGGATCAAAAGGAATTATTTTAACAAGTACTAAAGGTGGAAGAAGTTATTGGGTATGTGAGGGATCATCATGGAAAAAAAAGGCCCTATAGTGGCAAAAAATTCAGAAAAATCAAAGTTAGGCAACTTCACGTAAAAATTTGAATAAGTTATCTATATTATTTCAAAAATATGTAAGGATAGAATCTGTAGCAAATTTAATGTAGTTTCTAAACTACTAGGTTTATTTAATAAAAAAAATCTATTTGGTGAAAATTTGAAATTTCAATGCAGTAGTACTTAAATTTTAGGGAAAAAATAAGAAGTATGTGTCTATCTGACCACCCTAACCACAGTAAAATGATATATTTTTTTATAATATTTTAGATATAAGTAGAGGACTCATGTCCCGATGTGATGCATATTTTTTTGTAATTTTTTCCAAGTAAATATTAATTATTAATTTTTTATTACAAATTTTTAAAAAATATAAAAACTCGTATGTCTAACCACCTTAACTTGCTCAAAACTTCATGAAATTAAATTTTTTGTTTAATATTATAGTATGCGAAGCATAGAATGTGATGCATGTTTCAAATTCAAAAAATCTGATACCGTTTGAAAGCTATAGATGTTTTTCAATCAGCCTATCAATTAGGGCTTTGGTCATAATTCAAATAGAAAATGAATATAATAATTATTTATTAAATTCAAAGTAAAGCATAATTTATATTGGTGGAAAGTTGAGAATCTCTTTTAGAAACCCTTTTCGTTTCATCAATTTTGGGTAAAAAAATCCATCATCCACATACCCATCATATCACCACTTTTTGGCCCGTCATGATCCTACACATACCCTATTCTTGATTGGAAACATTACTTGTATACTATATTTTCTCTAAGATCAAGAATGAAGCTTCGCGAGTTTGTACCTTGAGCCTTCAATACTGGAGGCTATTGGCAATAGAGGATGGAGGAATTTCCATCATCTCAAGTTATCTTCTTTCTTTGAGATGATGCTTTGTATGAGAAGCATTTTTGGCTTTATTTTAGAACTTTTCTTTGTTATTACTGACATATTTGAAGATACATGTATTGTGAAGTTTTCTTTTTGGAGACATGTAAGGGGTTTGGTGAAGAGCTTAGCATGGATTTTTTCCTAGAAAGTTCATGAGACTATGACCAAGGATTACACCTTTACGAGGGTCAAGGAGACAACTTAGAGGATGGTTGTCTAGTAATTATGGTCAGGGACCAGGGGTTATACCTTTACAAGTGTCGAAGTGACAACTTGGAGGGAGGTTATCCAATAACTATAGTCTATGGTTTGGGAGTCCATGGAGGAATAATTCAGAAATTTAGCTTAGAGCTTCTGGAGGAGTTCCACCTGATTCAAGATTTGTTTCTTCAAAAGGAAAATATTTTCAACAATATATACATATTTTTTAATCATCAAGTTTTTTCATGTAAGCCTTAAGGGGGGGTCCCTTGGAAAAATAAATAAGATCTTTTAGGGGATACATTGGTAGGAACAATGTAATAAGGGGTGGAATTTTCAAAATATTACATTGCTAACAAATTAGTTATGCATCTATGGTATTTATGTGGTTGCATCTACATCTATGGAAATTACTCGTAAATATCCTTTATATTGTATCCATTCCTATAATGTTAGCATCACATTGAATTCAATCAATTTTTTACATTTGATCCTTCATATTTTTCCAACAATAGCTAATAAGGTTATTAGTCATATCAATTTTGATAATGATTCCTTTTTTCTCCTATACTCACTAATCAATTTACTTACAAATAGTATGATTTTGGTATAAGCTTTGGTCATGATTATGTCATTCTAGATGTATGTAATTTATACCTACTACAAACTAGTGATAAAAGGTATGGTGATTGTAATTAGTAGAGATTTTCCTTCTTCAACATTGATGTGCTTATTTATATGTTTATATGCATGATGATTTTTATTTAGTTAGGAAAGATGTATACTAGCAAGATGAAAATTTATAAGATCATGGGATATAAATTTTCAATTTAAATAGAACTTAATTTATAATGCTTATATATGTTTCTATGTACCCACACATAAAAATCATTCCCATTTTATCCTCTTGTCACTAGATATAGAAATTTATGTTTTAGTTTGTGTTTCTTCTAAATGGTATGTTTTAGGTTCTTGTGGATGTTATTTTTCTTTTTTGATTTAATTTATCATATGTGAGTGTGTGTGTGTGTGTTTTTCTTTTCATTCTTTCCTATCTATGGTCTACTATACCTATAAACCATAGTGTGAATAGGGATATGAATAGTTTGATATTGGAGATCATATCTCTTAATTAATTTATATGTTCATTAATATAGTATTTTATAGGTATTTAAGTCAGATTAGGCTAGCATCCATGGAATAATCATGTATATTTATGAGTGAGAGGTTATTTTATTGTTATATTGTTATATTGTCTATTGTGTTCTTATTGAAGACTATTGTAGGTAGTTACCTTGAAGTGGCATATTATTATCAAGTATTTATGACATATTTCCTATTGTATTATATGCCTCCCAAGGAAGAAATAAACATATTAGTAATTATTTGATAGTCCCTCTAGATTTTTTTTATACTATCAAAATTTCTCTCATAGAAAAAAGTATTATCATTGGCCACCACAATTTAAAAATTGTTATAGGAATTATTAGAATTGTGAATAAACACAAGATATAAGATCAAACAAAGAACATAAACACCTTCCGTGAAAAGTGAGTTGCAAACAATAATTTGATATATCATCAACAAGAAAAACTTATAGAATGAAGCTCAAGAATCTTCAATGGGGATCTTGAGTGAGATAATACAATCAGGATGAGTGTTTTATAGGAGAAACCCTAAATGATAAATGGATTAGATCATGAAGATTCTTAACATCCTATATGATGAGACAAAATGATCTAATAATAGCTCACTCTAGTTAACAAAAAATTACTGCTAAGTTTAGCTTAAATACATGAAATGAATTAGCCTAATAATCAACTACAGATTAATTAATTATTAGCTAACTAAAGATTAATTTTAATTATTAGCTAATGCATGAATACTCAAATAGTAATGAACCTGGAGTGAGTTTTGTCATCAAGCTTGTTTCTAATGAAGTGGTGCATGTTTCATCCATCAATAAAGAACATTATCTTTTTCCATTTTAAGTGGCCAATGAATTTAAGTGTTTTGAGGGAAGAGAATATTGTAAGAGCATAAATATAAATGTGAGCATCATAAGTGGAATCATTTTCCTTTGAAGACAAATCTTCTTTATTGTCTAAAGATTCCTTTGAATCATTAGAAACCCTTAAAAAAATGAGATGTAATTTTTATTCCTAATATTTGTATATTTTTCTCTCTTTTAATCACAATTCAAATATATCCCATTCAATCTTATCTTATTCTAATTTTCTCTTGACATTTTATGAATAGTGATAGGTTTAGTACATAATTTATCACATCTTTTTTAGTGTGAATTAAAAAGAGGGGAATATAACCAATTTTTTATGAGCTACAAATTTATCCTTGGTGACAAGAAACCAAGAAAGAGGATCATGAAACATGATTGGTCTTTCATGTAAAAATAGGGTTCACCAAATTGAGTCAATCAAAATGATGAACCAATAATTTTTAATGCTATGAAACATGCAATTATGTGTATGATATGTTGCAAATAACAGTTAGAAACTAACCCTAACTATTATAGAAATTATGAGGGGAGTTTTGAGAGCTTGAAATGATGTGTACCTTACTACAAGAAGGTTATTTTAGGGCACCAAGGACTCATTCGCCTTTAGTGGTGAATGGTTACCTGTTAGGTTTTCCAAAACTAAAATCTAAGTTATTTTCTTTGATTTCTGCACTCTCATATCCCCGGATGTCAGCTCCCAAAAACTTGTAACAAATTTTGTAGCTTTAATTCTTTGTTCTTGCACTATGAAGGTCAATCTTGCAACTTGACAAATTTGATAATTTTACTTCAAACTTCTTCTCCACTTGATATTCAACCTATAAATTTGCAAACACACACTCAAGGGAAGAAAAAAAATTTGATTGTTAGTGAATAGGGGTTTTCCTTGGTCAAACCCCTTGTAGGTAATTAAAAAAAATGTTGAAATATTGTAATTAAAGCATGAAGCATGAAATATGTAATTGATGATACCTTGGATGTTGTCTTGTAATGAAACTTTGAAATCTAACATGTAGTGACTATGAAGAATGTAGATCTTGATCCTTGAATATGATGTTAAACAATGCTTGCAAGTAGATCTTCAATGCTACACTCACAATCTTAGCTCAACAACATACATGAATGCATTAAACCCTTGATATGATGAAATGATCTTGAATTTTTTCAATAAAACCTTGATAATATGCCTTGAAATGCCTTTGAAAATTCTCTTGTAAACTCTTGTGAACTCCAATTTGATATAGTGCATCAATGCTTGGAAGTCTAGGATGAAACTAGGTGAATTAACCCCTTATTTATACTAAATCAAGAGATTAACCCCGAAATTCAAACAATTCAAGATGACACAAGATCTAGAAATAAACATTATTAAAATCCCACCATAATGAAATTCAAAAAGGGGGTCCTCATTAAGGGAGGACCCATTCACCACCTAGGGTGAATGGGTCCTGACACTATTTTCCAAGACCTTTCCTATGGGGAATGGAAGAACATCAAAAACCCATGTGAAATATGCTAATAAAGTGGGGTCATATATAGGGAGGACCCATTCACCACCTAGGGAGAATGGATCCTAGCACTAATTTCTAGGACCTTGAATTTTCCCAATTAAATGTTTTACAATTTGAATTATGGGTTTTAGGATGGATCCTCGAAAGGTGACATAAATAAGGCTCAAGTTTGAATTAAAGGGGATAATTAACTCTAATTAACCACAATTAATTAACAGGAACCTAGATAAGTGTGAAAGTGTGTTACAAGACTTTGCAACCCCTAAATAAGGTACAAATTAAGTAAATTTCATTAAAAGGGGCCTATTAGGCTCCATTAATTAAATAAACCCTAGAAAAGTGTGAAATTTTGCTACAACACTTTACAACACCTTAGCAAGGTACAATTTAACCACATTTATTTTGAAAAGGGTCCCTAGATTAATGTGAATGTGTACAACATTAATCCAAGGCACAATTAAGTCAATTATTCCCAAATTAAGTAAGGAAAAGGGATACTTTTTTTGTTACTACAATTGGTTAAAACATTAGAATATATACCTTGAGATCTTCTTTTACAATACATTAAAAAAAATGAAGTTTTGTTCATCAAGATCATGGGCCTAATTTGCTAAAAAAAAAAACTCTATTTAATATTCCCTTACTATTTTTTTCTATCATAATTTAGTGAGGGATACTCTAATGTCTTCATATGCACTAGAGCTAAAGTAGTTGAGAAATTAATTCTAAAATATAACCCATGTTAGAAATAGTTGAGTTCTATTAAACAATTAAAACTATTGAATAAATTAATTTTCTAGGTGGAAAGAAGATATATAGAGCCTTTGATCATTTGCATATTGGTGGAATAAAAAATATTGGTCTGCTCTATCTGAATAACTAGTACAGTAATAATACCATCAAATTTAGGAAGTTGGGTATAGGGGGAATTTGGAGTCAAACTTGATTAAAAGAAGTACATAACTCTGTAATATTAGAGGACTAACCCTTTCCATCCTTAAAATAATCAAATACCACAAGCTTGTTATTAAATATAGTGTGCATGGCCCTCATCTCTCCCAACTGTACTACTACTTGGTCAAGTTTATAGTCCAATGGGGTAATCTCCCAATTGAGCTTACACTCCAATTATAATTATCCAAGTACCCACATTCCTCTTAGGAAGTTATTATTAGATAGAGAGTTTAACTATAGATGACAACTACGATTTCACACTTGTGAGATAAATGTTATCTTCTAACTAAGTAGAGGGATGACTTAAAAAATATATGCATCCACTCATTTTCTTAATATTACCTATTGGAAACTCGCAAAGAATATACACCCAACTAATCAAGCTAATATCAATTGCATATAGTAGAATAGGGTTCACAACATAATCAAAGATGTTAGTCGCAAACTAACTTGTAACTTCCTATTCAATGACTTATTACAACTAGAATATGACAATTGATATATTAATTAAGGTGAGTATAGACAATGAAAACTAAAGATCTTATCTAAGTCAAATAATAAATTTTCAAGTAAACACATTATTTACAATATTATATTTTTTAAATAATATTAAATAATTAAATTCCTAGACCTAAAAATTGTAAGATACGTACAATACCCAATTCTCTACTCCTAACATTAATTAGAATTCATTATAAATATGTACAATGTTATTATTACAATGCACAAGGTTTTAAATTTCTAAAAATATTTATAATATGTATAATTAAAAATTCTTAATATTTATACTAATTTCTTAAATTAACCATCACGTATTCTTATTCTAAAAAAAAATAGGAACTAAAACCTCTATTTTTAAAATTATATTTTTATATATAAATTTATTTAGGTGAATCTTTAATAAAATCAATAATTATTTATGAAAAAATTATTACTTAAATATTATCCTTAAGTGAATATTTGTCTAATTTTTTTATGAATCAAAACCATAAAATAAAACTATTCATGTATACATTTTAGTTTTAATAAATGGAACATTTGTTGTGCCCATTATGTAGTATGGCTTGTAAATAAGCATATATAATGTGCTTAATTGTTTTTTATTTAATTTTAAGTTTTTTTTTAAATAAAAGGTAAAAACTTTATTGAAAACTTATAAGGGATGGAATATATATATATATATATATATATAAAGAATCGATATGAATTTGTAACTTAAATTATAAAACAATTTTTAAATAAATAAAATAAAATAACTATTAATAAGTTTTAAAAAATTAAGATAAAATAAAATAATTCTTAAAAAAATAAAATAATTGAAAAATAACTTTAAAAATAAGTTATTTATAATATAAAATAGTTGTAAGTCCTAAGTAAAAGTTGAAGTCCACAACCTACACTACCTACAAGGAGGGAAAAATCTAAATCCACAAGGATATAAATGTAGGTGGTGTGACAAAAAGGTAGTTGCTTGATCCATTGTAATAAAATGTCCCAGTGAGTTTCCAATAAATTCACAAGAATTGTAAGTTAGAAATGAAGAGGAAGACTAGAGAGGTGAGCCCAAACCAACAAACAAATGAAGGATTCAATGAGAGGACTAAGGGAGAAAACCCAAGGCTTTACCAAGAGGATGTGTTGTCCCAAGAACCATGACCAACCATCTAAAATTGCATTTTAATCAAAGATCATATGAAATTGATCACAAAGAAACCCATACTACAAAATTAAATTTCAATTTTCCCATCCATAATAGGTTGCCACTACTCAAAAATCTAAAGGTTTAAATCACAAAGGTGAGGTCATAATCTACAAATTAATCTCTTTTGAGGGAAATACTCCTCATTTTGTAAAACACACCCTTCAAAACAATAACAAGAGAAGATAGAGCACAAAGTATCAAATATTTCTCAATCATAAGAGTAGCAAAAATAGTTGTAGAAACACCAATAATATGCCTCTAAAGTGAGGGGCAATAGTAAGAATAATATTTGCATAACTACATTTATTAGGATCAATAGGGGAAGCAACACCATGAGTTGTAGCCACTGAATGAGTTGTAGCAACCTCAAAACAACGACAAATAGAACCCAATATAGTGAAAGGAAAATGGGTAAGCAGAAGAAGCTTCCTACACTAATCTAAGTAGGAGAGAGTTGGAAAAATATCTTAAAAAACTTTCACTATTACAAATTTATATGCACATACATATCATAAACAAGTAAACAATGAAATCATAACACAAAATTTTACGTGGGGAAAACCCTTTCAAGAGAAAAACCCCACACACCAAAAAATAGATCAATTATATTAAATTCATCAACAATTAAAATGTTAGAATATAATTCTAGAGCTATGCTCTTGCAGGAGTCTTCACACTTCTTCTCAATTATGGAGTATTTGTTGCAGCATAATGGTACTTCAATAAATCAACAACTATAACTCCAAAGTACAAGTGCTCAATATATAGGAGCTTACAATGCATAAATTAGACACTTCTAAAACAACTACTAAAGGCTTAAGATACAACATGGAAAGAACTAAAACCACTACACATGCATAACAGTAAGTTTCCAATTGTCACCACATGCCACACTACAACTGCCAATTATCACTTAACTTGCACATGCAAAATTCGTATTTTCTAAAATAACTACACCTCGAAAAATCACATTCCATGTAAACTCAACATGGAAATATAAAATTTCTTCATGTATAACTCCACCTGTAAAATCAACTTTCCAACTTGACTCATCAAAATAGAAACTGCAAGTTTTAAATCATAAGACAATGTGAAAAAATTAGCAACATTTCATAATTAAAAAATCAATTCTATGGAAAAATCAAAGGTTGAGACACCTCCACTTTCCTAACATTCTCCCACTTGTTGAACACCTTTAAAGATTCAATAGAAGTAACAGGATTTAACTGCTAGAGGTCATGAGGCTCGTAGACTTCGAACACCATCTAAACTTCTTTGTGCTCACTAGCTTTTTCAATGCATTTGCAACATTCATCAAGGTGGCAACCTTCTCCAATTTCACCTTTCCATCTTCCACCATATCACAAACAAAATGAAATTAAAGATCAATTTTCTTTGTTTTAACATGGAAAGTAGGATTCTTTTCCAAGAAAATGTCACTCTAATTGTCACAACAGATAGTAATCTACCATGCATCAAAACCCATGTCAAAACACAAATGCTTAAGCCAAATGGCTTCCTTATAAGCATGAGTGGTTGTCATGTACTCTACTTCTATAGTGGATAAAGTGGCTACAGTCTACCACTTACTCCTCCAACTGGTAGACCACCATACATCAAGGACACATAGCCACTGGTGGATCTTCTATTGTCAATGTCATCTGCCCAATCTGAATCTATATATCCACAAATACTAACTAAGTGTCAAGTTCTGGTAGGAATACTCAAAAGAACCCCACAAATATTTGAACACTCTCTTCACTGCATTCTAATGTACCCATTCAATATTAGCCATAAAATGACTAAGGACTCACACTGCTTGGGAAATGTCTAACCCCGTACAGACCATAGCATACATTAGACTACCAACAACACTCACATATGGTACTCTAGTTATGGCCTCCATATTAATAGGCTATTTTGGACAATCCTCCATAAAAACCGGTCTTCATCCCCTATAACACAAGAACAACTAAATGTCTACAAGTTGTCATGTTGAATCTCTCCAACACTGAATTAGCATACTTGCTCTAGGTTAACCAAAGATTTCTATTAGCTATGTATCTTCTGATCTCCATCCCTAGAATATACCTTGCTACACCTAGATCCTTCATCTCAAACTATGTTGAAAACAAATACTTTAAATCAAAAATCAAACTTTTACCATTCCCAAAATGCAACATATCATCTACGTATAATGCAATTATGAGAATATGACCATTATTAGATTTGTAATACACACAATGGTTAGATTTAGATCTTAGAAATATCAATGACAACACATAGGTATCAAAATTTTGGTACCACATTCTTGGAGACTGCTTAAGACCATACAAAGACTTTTTCAACTTGCATCCATATTTTCTTTTAACCACATATTGTTTAGGCTATGACATATAGATTTCTTCATCCATGTCACCATGAAGGAATCTTGTCTTCAAATCCATTTGTTCCACTTCTAGATCATATGTTTCTACAAGTGATGATAGGAATTGGATAGGTGTCAGCTTCACAATAAGAGATAGAATCTCACCATTGTCAATTCCCTCCACTTGAGAATACCCCTTAGTGACCAACTATGCCTTATTCTTCTCAACACTACCATTTAGACCAGATTCTCTCTTGAACACCCATTTACATCTAACAGGTTTTCGTCCTTTAGGGAAATGTACCAGATCCCATGTAAATAACTAGATCCCTGCTTTCTTGATGGATGTAGCCATTTATGGTGAACCATGTTAAAACTCGTGTTATGTTGTTTTGCTGAGTGTGTTTATTTTTTGTTTATTCATTTTGTTGTTAATTATGTTTTTATCTACTCTTTAATACTCAACATTTGGTATCAGAGCTTTGGTGAAAAAGTTGTTTGGAAATTGTGAAGAATTTCTGAAAATGGATGTAGCAGCTTTGGATGATTGGGCCTGAGCTCTCATGTCTTGATCATGTGGCTCTAGAGAATTTAATGATGAAGCTATTCATCCTACTGAAGATTCACCATCATTTGATTTCGGGGCTGCTCAAATGAAGTTTCTAGATGAATTAGATGTTGAAACTGAATTTGTTATGGAGGTGTTTATAGGCATCTTGGAATCTGGTAGTGATCGCAGAAGAGGAGTTGATGGGGCTTCCGATGCTGAGTACTGGTTTGAGAATAGGGCGCCTCGGGTAGAAGATGATTGGGCAACATAGAAGAAGAAAGTGTTGTTTGTAGAGACTGTTGATATTATTTATTATGAGGAGTATGACAATTTGAAGAAGAGCAGTAAACGTAGAATAAGCTAGTGATCCAAAAAGAAAAAGAAAGCAAGAGACAAAGAAGGGGCAGAGGAACACGAAAGTGCTCTGTGGATTGTATTGGAGGAGAATGAATCCCCATGTAATGGGGAAGTATCATGGGCTCCAAAAGAAAATCACATGCCCAAGTTGATTGGGAATCTGACACTGAACACTAGAAATGGCGTCGCAAAGCTTGAGCCCATTGAATATGTTGGTGCAAAGGAGGAGAAATTATAGGGTGATAGCACTAACGCAGTTGGTGAAAAATCTATACCAGAGGATGCTGATGTCAAGGAGAGGTCGCAAGAATTCATGACCCTTGCATAGAGGGCTAAGATGGAGCGAAGCAGTGCCGGTTCTGCTACTACTACTGGTGTTGTTGGTGAAAAAGGTATTGGTGTTGTTTCTAGAAAAATTGGCCAAGGACTACCATTGAAGGAGGTAGATGATGGTGCAGCTAGGGCATCGATAAAAGAAAAAATTGTTGGGGCGCCAAACCCGGAAGCCAGTGCGGCAGAGGAGGATGTTGTTGTAGAAAGTTCTAGGTGACCTATATATGAATATGATGACATTGAGGGCTCATACAATGCTGGTAAAGAGAGCTTGAAGAGGCAACAATGGAAGAAGCGCCTCAAGGTCACATATGAAAAGTTGTTCAAGTCTCGTATGGAGCAAAGAGGCCACCTGAAAAACAAGAAATTTAAGAAGAAATTCTAGAATGTATGGGACGTCAGCTTGTCCAGGAAAAAAGGGAGCATAGACAATTCCATCACCAATAGAGGAGATAAGTCGTTGCAAGAAACGACATGAAGAATCCAAGATCAGCATTTTTCTTCAAGGGATGCTAGACGGCACAGAGATAGATAGGTTTTTAAAGAGGCGGGAAGATCAAGCGCACACCAAAGGATAGCCATGCTCAGGGTCAAACACCCTTTGAATACTCCATGCAGCTTTATGAATCAAATCAAGGAAGAGACAAAGGTCACGTTGGAAGGGATTTTTCAACGCAACCTCTTAGAACTTTATCGTTGCCAATGTCTAAACAGTCGATGGGAGCTTTCTTTCCCACGTCGCCTTCTGATTTTTTAGGTATGGTTGTTGTTGGGGTCAAACGCGGCCATTCAGGTAGACTTGAGGTTAGAAATGAGAAAAGACTCAAGGTAAGTCACCCTGTGCGATAGCCAATAGAAGATTCTATTGTTATGGAGCAATGTAGCACTCTCCTGAGGAGGCTAATTACAATGTCGATGGAAGAACAAAAAGCAAGACAAAAGATTACAGCGAAAAGAGCTGCAGAAGAAGTTTCCCGGAGAATGGTACATGTTGTGGTTGTAAATATCGACAAAAGAGGGATTGCCATTGCAGGTTCATCGAAGTGTAAGAGAATAGGAGGAAAAAGATCAGAAAGAATCAATGATACAAATGAGAACACTGAAAAGGATCATTTGCAGGAAGATGATGGAAGGAAGAGGAAGTGACAAAAGATGGATTCAAAATAGGTTACTTATGATGTGTCTGTCGTTGCTATGGAAACCGAAGAGCCCTAGTCCGTCGTGGCGAATGAAAAGTTATTCAAACTGGTGTTAGGCGTTGGGACGGTTATTGTTCAGCCGGAGGGTGTGGTGCTCATAATTTCGTCAGCCGTTCAAGTTGCTTTAAATGTGGATTGCCTCGGCCTTGTTGATTATGTCAAGAATATGATTATTGGAGCCGCACAGATTGATGATGAGAAGCAGTTGATTGAATTGGAGGTGAGGGAGCTATTGACTTCCTATGAATTCCTGGGTAATGATATGCCCATTGTGTCAGGGTCAGCCCTGTTAGCTTTGGAGGCCCTCATGAAGAATCCCAATATAAAGCGTGAGGGAGGAACTCGAGAGAAGACAACGGTAAGAGAAAGCAAGGCTTCAAGCAGAAGCAAAAGATGCCTTAATAGATTTAGTAATGATGCTCTTTGAGGCATGTGGAGTTCAATATCAAGGTGATGGAGGCCCTGTGGGTCCTTTCGATTTTGATAATTCAGAGATGATGGCAGTGATAACTGTGAGGGATTTTAGTATTATCTTTGATGCATATACGTAGTTTGGGAGAAAGGAAGCTTTGTCGGTGGTGATGATTATGGGGGAAGTGAAGCCCTTGGAAAAGCTTAGAGATACACCTGGAAGTTGGTATATATGGTAGGACTGGAGCACTGCTAACAAGTCTGAGACGTATGAAGAACAAGAGTCTCTGAAGAGGGAGTTGTTGATGGCGCAAGACTAGATGGTCCAGTTGCAGCAAATTGTCAACTCCGATTTGGCATGGAGAAGAATGATTCGCTGTGTTCGTGAGCAATCATTGGCAAAACTCAAATCTTTGATGGGCCTGGTTGTAGTGTGAGTTTGAAGGGGAAATGCAAGGGATGTCATGCAATGCATGGTTGCACTAATTGGACTTCACGGGGGAGATTGTTGGGATGTGAAGCCCAACAGTCATTAGACCTTCATCTCCTCCTAACTCTTTAGTTCACAGCTGAATATGAGTGTATTAACATATGTGTATAGTCCATGTATTGATTTGTATTATTGGAGATTAATAAGAGTTGTTCCCTACTTTCTTGGTGGATGTAGCCATTTATGATGAACCACATTAAAACTCGTGTTATGTTATTTTGTTGTGTGTATTTATTTTTTGTTTATTCATTTTGTTGTTAGTTATGTTTTTATCTACTCCTTAATACTCAACAAATACAAACAATTATGGAGAATTCAATGCTCTTATCTTAGGCCTTCTGCTGGCCAAGGAATTGGGAATCAATCAAATAGAAGTAGAGGGAGATTCTGCTATTGTAATAAATGCAGTAAGACAAGGAAACTCTCCAAATTGGAAATTAAACGGCTTGTTAGGAAGGACAATGGAAATACTTAAAGCATTCCAAACATTCACTATCAATCATATCTATAGAGGGGCCAACAAAGAAGCAGACCAGTTGGCCAATATGGCGGTAGGAGGAGTGTGCATTAAAGAATCAACATTGCTTGTAGGAATACATACGACATGCATTTGAGACTTTCTGGCGCTAGGAAATTCAAATTCAAGAGCACTCTTGTTTGCAAAGGATTTGGTCATGGACTCGGCGTTGTGCCTATCCAGTAAAACTAGGCAAATGTCCTTTCTAGGGGAGATAAATCAAGAACGATAGGCAAGATTTCTTCTCACCTAAGATGACGTTGTTCTTACGGTGATGCAATGAATTCTGGGTGAGGAAGGTCTCACCACACGCCATCGCCATAGAGTTAACAGTGACATTCCTGCCATGTTTATTTCTTTTCTTCTGGTCATGGAGCGGCCCCAAGGATGCCCTTGTCAAGGTGGTGGACAAAATCCCAGTTCGCTCTGTTCGTGACTTCCTCCAAAAGTGGCTAGGATAGAAAGCGTCTGGGGGTGGCGAGTGGTGTAAGGACTACCTTATTGCTGTGGGCTATGAGCCATTCAGGGTCGAGGAAGAAGACGACGAAATGCAACCACAACAAGAAGTGCAGCCGGTGGTGGTGAGGCGGGTGGAGAAGCAGGGCAAAGGAAAGAAGGGCAGACCTAGGAAGGCGACGACAGAGACAGTAAAAGTTTGAGGACCGATTCCTAAGGAGGTTGGTTCTTCCTCTGGACTTGAGATTCGGTTGCCCCTCATGGAGAATGCTATTGGGTTGGTCAATGCCTACTGAGTAGGAAGAAACAACGGACTCGATAGCGCCCTGTGCAGGTCCTGCCACTCTCGGTTAGCAAGGAAAAAGGGGAAAAAAGGATAAGTCTGTAAACCTTTATGGTATAGTTTAGAAGGTTCCATGTATTATGCATAAGGATTCAAGCACTGTTTTATTTCCTGGTCTGGTTTAGTAGCAGAATGTAAGGATAGGATTGTATCGGGGTAAGCTGCTAAACCATTTTGTATAGCCGCAGACATTATATTGATAACAGGTGTATAGGGGTTGATTCTCATGTTGGCTGTCCCATTTTGGCAGATAAGTAGTAGGTAGAGGTAATCTGGCCATATTGTGTATCAGTATAGCATGGACACTGGATTAGAAGGCTGCAGGGGTCTGGAGCCATGCTCGGCCTTCTGCTCTTTTGGTTTTCTGTAAAAACTTTCAGTAATAATAAATATATCTGGCTACGGCCTATTATTTAGGTTAAAAAAAATAAAAAAATTGTTTATATACAAAATTTTGCTTGTTTGTTTATATAGACTAATGTATAAAGTTACATTAAATTATACAATTCATAGTGGGAATCGACTTACATGTTACATCATCATCTTTAATTTTTTTGTGATATACTGAGTCTTCATATTTCTCATTCACATTCTTCATCATCTTGTACAATCATTATTGTGTGATAATGTTACACATCCTCTTGATGTTTGAAGATAAAATCTCTAAAATTATCCATTATGTTAGCTTGGATGGATTGTGTCCATTTGAGTTCTAACTCAATGTTGGAGATCTTTGTTTATAAGTTATGTTTTATTTTTAAATTATAAATTTAGTGTACACAAATGAATTTTAAAAATGTTATACTATTGTAATGACATAAAATTAATAAGTATAGTAGATGAAAATACGTGAATTTAAATATGTTATACTGAGTGTGATCTGAAATGTCGATGTAAAAACATACACAGTTGAATCCAAAAGCCTGCAACAACATGTGAAATGTTACCCAAACTTGATAATCAAGCTTATAGGATTACAAGTTGCAAGTCTATAAAATTATTATTCATACATGATGATAACATGTCAATTTCATAAGAAATGGATAATATATAATTGAAAAATGAATTGCAACAATAGAGAAAGCAAGAAATTTCTTATGGTGCAATGTTTTTTGTTAGTAGATTTTGGTTTATTAATTATGTTTACATTTATCACCAATGCTTTGTCAACTATGATGAATCTAGAGTCATATTTTGTAATGTATTCTTCACGATGTTTGATATGCACTTATATATCAATTAATTGTAATATAATGGAGAATAGGGTGGAGGGAATTTTTTGTTTAAAAGTGCTAAGAAGAGACTAATTGTAGGTGAAACTTTTCTTTCTTCCCAATGATGGTGTAAGAATAAGTTTTTATTCTTAACTAGTAACTAAGACATAATTTGAGCCATATATGAAGACTTTTTATTTATTTGAATTTAACATAGTTCTAAATGTTAATGCTTTTCATTTATTGTAGCATTAATAAGGCCTTGTGATTTATGGTTAGTAATTACCCAAGTCATGCATGGAGGATTTCATCTATAATTAGCATGTGTTATATCTCTTAAAGCTATGTTTAGCTTTGTGGATTTTCCTTTTTTATTTCCACAACAAATCATTCCTACTTAAATCCGCAAAGACTTTTCAAATTATATAAACCCTAAAATATTCATCAAATCATAAAAAAATTGATACCGTAACATGTTGAAACTATCCAATATCAACAATTAATTCTATATTATTTAGACGACTAAATCCATCTAACTTAGTGTCTAATTATCACATTTATTATTCATTTATCAACTGAACTAAACCAGTTCTTATTTAAATTAAAATTAATTTCATAATTTTATTTAATATTTATTTAATTTATCTACAGTTTTTATATTCCGTTACACATATGTATTTGAAGGTATTGTGGGCTTAAAGTGCTTACTCTTAGATTATGAAATGACAAACTAGTTATGTTTGTGTATTTAAATATATTGTTACATTTTAGACTGAACGACGGTCAATATACATTTAACCCACAAACCTAAAAATTTATGAAAGCAGAGGGACAACTGAACTTGTGTCACAGTGATTCTCCTGCCATTCTTGCCCCTCCAGAGTGTCATACAGAGGCCGATCTTTTGTTTCGGGAAGCCCCAACACAAACAACCCGCTTAAAATAATTGTAAACCCAAATATACCAAAGGAAAGATATGGAGCATCATGGCCAACCATCACAATTACAGGGCTCACAATGGCCCCGACATTGATGGCCTGTCTGAGCATTGACATGGCTGAGTTACGCACACTAGAAGGAAATAACTCCAAGCAATAAATCAGCAACACATTGAACGCCGTCACACTGCTCAAGAATGCTCCCAACTCTGCCCACATCTCCCACCAATTTCTATTTCCTGGCATTCTATTAAAAGACAGAAACGCGCACACAATGCAGAAGATACCGCTGCCTACTGCCAACATGAAAATTGTTCTTCGCCGCCCTGCTTTAGCAACCAAAAGAGTCGAAATCAGGGCCCCTGGAATTTCCGACAGAGCGTTAAATGTGACTCTCATATACAAATTGAAGTCCAAATTTCCGGAACCTAACGGCATTCCATAGTAGACAACTCCCATTCCGAACCCTACTGCCATAGTTAAACCCAGTCTTTTGCGCGCCCATTTTGTCATCCACAGAAGTGATAACGCAAACTCAATTTTCCGGCCCTCTGTACTGCAGTCATCGAGGTTCAAATTTTCTGGCAACTTGCTTCCGTTCAATTCCGCCATTTTCCTTAAACTTTTCAGGGCTTCGTGAGATTTACCGCGAACTAGTAACCATCGGGGGGATTCCCAGATAAAAGGCAAGAGGAACAGAGAATAGGTGAAAGGGAATATGGATAGGTAAATATATGTACTTCTCCAGGAAAAGTTAAGACGGGTGAAGTAGGCGATGGCTGGAAGTGAAAGAAAACCCAGCGTACAGGCAAAGAATACAAGAAACCCAATGAGACCTCTCCATTTGCGTCCGACGATTTCTGTGGAGAGCACAAGACAACAAGTTGCGACTGGGGCTCTTCCGAAGCCGCTCGATGCTCTCAAAAGAGAGTAAATCCAGATGTTAGGGGAAAATGCAGTTAAAAATCCAGTGACGGAAAGTACGAGAGAAGAAACAAGGAGCATCCTTTTCCGACCTACTGATGAATCGGCTAGCGGTCCCAGAATTATGCAGCCTGCACTCAGAAAACGCACACTTATCAGCCATTGCTTTCATTTTGCTCAGGGAATATAATCTATTCACGTTCGTGGTGGTAAAGCATTCATACAAATTTAACACATTCCTTCCTTTCTATCAGAGGGGAATAAAGAATGGCAGCTTTCAGATGGATGTGGATGAAATGTTGTTTAGTAAGGGGTGAGGTTGGGATCACATCTCACAGATGATTTTGGTTGAATGAATGTCTTTTGGTCTTTCAGTCAAATAACTAAAGATTCTATTGATTTGGTAAAAATCTGCCAATAATAATCAGAAAGAAAAGAGTCTTAAATCATGATTCTATACACAAGAATCAATATACAACTAATATATATATATATATTTTTAAAATATATAATTAGAAAATTAAATTTTGTAAAAATAATATATAAATATTAAATCTCTATCACTTTTCAAAGTGAAATTAAAATTTACATTAAATAATAAAATATGTTTTTTTTAGATAAAAATAAACTAAACAATATAATAAAAGAATCTAATATAAAATAAACATTTCAAATAAAATAAATTAAATAAAATATTTATTTCAAATTTAAACAAGAATTCATTTCATAGATGAAGTTGGCTCTGAAATGGAAAATATTAAATTATTTAATAGTTCAATAATAAAAGGTAATTGTCATAGAGAATTATCACCATTTTTAGTTAAATCTAACAAATTGTTCTGTTATTGTTGTATTAGGTAGAGTATTACCATACCGTCTTTTATACAATTTTTCTAACCTTATCCTCTTTATTTCATAGACAATAAATTCAATTTACAAGTGCATTTATATTCTACTTGTGTGACAAAAGCTACTCATTGCATGTATTTTCTCTATTTTACAAGTTCTTAAGGAGTGCACATGTCAAAGAAGAAGAACATATGAAAATGCCAAGTTAGGTTCATCACATTACATGGATCTCATGTCCTTATTTGTGAATATTTACCTTTCTTGAATGGTTGTGAGTGCATGTATGCTTTAAAATATATGTTAATTTTGGAATTCAAATGCACCTCAAAGTGGAGGCAAAATGTAGAGGTGAATTTTGCATACCCATGTCAATTTTTATTTAGTTTTGGACCCATTTTGATGGATTTTCTTAAGACAATTGAATATTGATCTATAGTGCACTTGTTTACAAATTTGGACTCATTTCCTAATTATTTATCAATCCCCATTTACATGTACTTTTACACATCACATCTGCATTTACATATATTAATATACATTCACAAATTTCAATCATTTTTTTCCTATCATTACACCAAATTTCAATACATTCATTCCCTACCTAGATATCTATTTGTCATTGTCCTAGGCTAGTCTCAAGGTGTGTGGGTTTGCTTTCATACCACATGGCATTGACACTTGAAATTCAAAAAAAATTAAATTCAAATTTTGTTGACTCCTACTTATTTCACTTGAGTCATTATGAGATCAATTGATACATGTTTGCATGATTTATTGTTATTTCTTTGTATCTAAAGACATTTAATGTGCATTAATTTACCTAAATTATATCTGAAAATCCTAATCACTACAAGAAGAATCATTCTAAGAACAATATATTTTGGAGTGTAATAAAATAAACCATAAAATTGTATCAACATCATATAAGATACTTACATGTCAAAGGTTTTTGTCTTTGATATTATTCTACAACTATGATGTTAGTATTATCAAAATGGTCAACCGAAAAAAAAATATGATCATTCTACTTTAGAGATCTCCATAATATTTTTCAATACTACTAGTTCTTATAGATCAACCATATTAGAAATAACGCTAAGAGTTTCTAATAGTTTAGAAACAACCAATTTGATCCCTTTGGTTTCAGATCATTTTTGTGCTTTGGGTGAGTACTGCGAGGCATCATGGCACGGATTCAACATGTACATAATTTAGCAATAATTATAAACCAATTACTTATTTTGTTCCTTTAAAACCATAAACTGAAAAGTGTTATTACAAGGCATAGTTGTAAAATCACACATTTATTGCCTAAGACTTTCGAGAAATCATGATTACAAGTCATTCTTTCAAAATATTCTTTTGCCACTACTATGTGAATGGAGAAACCATTCTTGTAAAATGAACAACTGTGAGACTAATGTAGAAACCATTCTTGTAAAATAAACGAATATAACAAAAAACTTTTTCTTTTTTGTCTTCAGACACACATTCTATTATAACTAAATAATGACCACTTCGAAGGTCATTATAACGAAATCAAACAAGCCAAATATGAAAGCAGATTAAACCCACTAATATCATTAACCTACAACACTACTAGCTTTCTCTTTTAATTTACCAAAAGCTTTCCTTTCTTAACGATTGATAACAACTACTTACAGATGATAAAATTGAAAATGACAATCCATAAATGAAAAAAAAACTTACTGCCTACTCTAGAAAAAACTCTTACGAACTACTCTACAAACAACATTGATCAATGACGTTTTTATTCCTATAAGATTACAAACAGGAAAAACAAAAAAAACGACTTTTTACCTTTCTTTAAGTTCTTTCTTTCTAATCCTGAGAAGAAACAATGGTTGTTCAACTTGGGCAGTTAGAAGGAAAAAGAAGAATCAGTCCTGATGTGATAATTAATTACGTGTTTTGTATCTTGAATCCAGAAAGATAAGGCTTAACTGACCTAATAGTGCACCAGCAAAGAAGAAGATTTGAGGAATGCCTGCTTGATAACTGTGGGTGCAGATAAGATCCCATTCTGAAATGATGGAGACCGCTTTGCCTCTATCCCACTCCCACGCTCTCCGATCCATTTCACATATCGACGATTTTTCCGTTCAAGTTTCCCACATAGACATTGAATTCGAGCAGCGTCACGATGGCTGAGCATCTGTGAAAATAGGCAGAAACGTATTCTGGGCATCAAAAGCCCATCCCAACGCAATGATTACCACCTGAAACAACTGAGCGCGTCCAAAACCACCGACGTATTTTTCTACAATCTCATCGACAGAAATCACGATTTTCCCCTCGATAAGTATTTCGCTCTCTTCTTCACCGCGCTGCTGCTCCTCATTTAAATCCATCGAAAACAAAATCAAACCGAAAGGTTTGAGCTTGATTCGACCAGGTTCGATCTTTTCTATGGAATGAAATTTTGAAGTAATCGAACCCTATTAATGGTAACAGCTCACCTGAAGACTGCTAATACCAATGAAACCCTATTGAATCCATAAACAGGCAGAGATGGCATGCGCAAAGCAAAGCATGAGATGGTTTTGCAAAAGCCTGCAAAAGTTGCAATTTGCATGTGATAAAGCTCAAGAATAATTTTCCTTTTGGAAAGTAGGAATTTTTTACGAGGAACTCGCTGTCACTTTTTGTTGTTATTGGCGTGCCCATTATAACTTGTGCGTCTGGACCCAAGTGAGACGTGAGCATCCGATTTATTTTATTATATTTAATAATATTTAATAAAACGAGGGTAAAAACTTAATTAAATCAGGAAAGCTGTACAAAGTTAGAAATTACAAATAACCCACCAGGGGTCAAAAGACAGAACTGTCAAGCAACACCCAGAAAACTTCTCATATCCTCCATAACCAAGTCCTCAAGCTCCCTAGAAAAAACAATTCGGAAGACAACTCCAATCATCCACTTTCCAGATTCCCATCCGCTTAGAAGCCCATTTAGCCAAACCATCAGTCACCTTATTCCACTCCCTAGGGATATGGCAGAAGGTGATAGAATCCAAGGTCGCCCTCAGAGTAATGATTTGTCTAACCACCCCAGCCAATTGCCAGTTAACATCCTCCAATTGTCATTTATTTAGTAAATCAATCACAATATGAGAATCTAACTAGCAAATTATCCTTCTCCAACCAAGAGCACAAACCCTTTTCAAAGCCAAGAGAATAGCCAAGGCCTCCATGAAATTGTTAGAATGTTGGCCATGATACTTAGAGAAGAACACAAACACTCCAAAGCAATCTCTATCAAGGCCCCCAACCCTAACATGACCATGATTGCCTCTAGACAAACCATCAGTATTAATCTTCAACACCTCCAAAGGTGGAGGTATCCAATGGCCATCTCTTTGAATCTTCTCCCTAACACTTCGACCAGGACTGGACCTCGTCACCCCCTTCTCACAAACAGAGAGCCCCAAACTCTGAACAATTCTCATATCTCCAGGATCGACAGGGGCCGAGAGATCACACCTAGCCGTCAAAGTCTCCTGAAGAACTCTCAATATCCTCATCCAAACTTGTTGCACTTGAAGCTTCTTATCCAAAAAAATCTCATGATTATGCTCCAACCAGATCTGTCAAATGATGAAGCTAGGACTAATTAACCAAGTTGTATAGAGAAAGGAAGTCATAGTTGTAGGATTCCCCAACCTACTACAAAAGTCCTCTAAAGATGAAGCATGCCAACATGGTTGATTCTAGAGATCCCACCAGAAGTACCAGAGCATCCTAACAAAAGGGAACTGGAAGAAGAGATTGGAAGTATTCTCATCGTTGTTACAACATAGAACACACACACCTGGGGGGCCTGAAATCCCTACTTCCAAGTATTCTCCTAGGTTAGGCACCTATTATAAATCACCAACCATGAAAAGAAGTTGCACTTGGGCCAAGAGAATTTGTTCCAAATCTACTTCCACCAAGGAACCCCTTCTCACAAACAAAGAGCACCAAACTCCAAACAACTTTCATATCTCCAGGATCCACAGAGGCCGAGAGATCACACCTAGCCGTCAAAGTATTCTGAAGAACTCTCAATATCCTCATCTAAACTTGTTGCACCTGAAGCTTCTTATCCAAAAAAATCCCACGATTACGCTCCAACCAGATTTTCCAAATGATGAAGCTAGGACCAATTAACCAAGTTGTATGGAGAAATGAAGTCTTAGCTGTAGGACTCCCCAGCCTACTACAAAAGTCCTCTAAAGATGAAGCATGTCAACACGGTTGATTCTAGAGATCCCACCAGAAGTATCAAAGCATCCTAACAAAAGGGCACTAGAAGAAGAGATGGGAAGTATTCTCATCGCTATTAGAGCATAGAACACACACAAAGGGGCTTTGAAATCCCTGCTTCCAAAGATTCTCCCAAGTCAGGCACCTATTATAAGTCACCAACCATGAAAAGAAGTTGCACTTGGGCAAAGAGAATTTGTTCCAAATCTGCTTCCACCAGGGAACCTCGGCACATCCAAACATCTACTCATCCAAAACTCGATAACCAAAGGCCATAGTAAATTTTCCTTTCTAGTCACCTCCCCAAGCTAGAACATTCCTCTCCAACAGAGAGTTACAAGCCCTACCAGCCAAAATGCAAGCAAGCTCCTTACAATCCTCCACTATTCAGGCTCCAGGTGGCCACTTATGCGGATCCTTCCAGATTTACACCATAGCCTGGTCAAGAACCTAAGGGGTTTTAAAATCCACCACATGAGTCCAACTAGCATCCAAAAAATGTCTACACAAGTCCCCCAAGTGAGGATGAGTAGACATAATAGGGGGATGTCTATCCCAAGAATCAAACCAAAAGAGAGTCTTTGTACCCCTATTACAGATACAAAATAGAGCTTGCTTAATCAACTTGGCTCCCCTCTTGAGGGTGCTCCAAACAATTGATCCCTTACCCATTAGGCTATATCTAGGAACATCCTCAACATCCACAACCCAAAGATATTTTGAGGTGAGGATCTTAGCCCAAGTTTGTTGTTGTTGAGAACACCATCTCCAATATAGCTTGGTTGTCAAAGCTTGCCCATTCAAATCAACTCGACGAAGCCCAAGACCTCCCTCCTGCTTCAGACGAAAAACAACATCCCACTTGACCAAACTCCACTTCCATGAAAGAAGATTACCAGATGAAATAAACTGTTAGCATAGAGCCTCAAAGTCTTTCACAAAGTTGATCAGGGCAGATAAAACAAAGCATTTGTACAAAGGAAGAGCCTAGACTACAGACTTTAAAAGATTCACTCTACCAGCAATAGAGAGCCATCTGCACGTCCAATGAATGAATTTTTTTTGAAACTTCTCATTAACATCCTTCCATAACACTCAAGGTAATGAGCAAACAGCTAAAGGAATGCCAAGATACACAAAGGCAAGCGAGCCAATCTGGAACCTCAGAATACCCACAATCCTCTGTTGAATAAGATTAGGAGTGTTAAAGAAATACATAAAAGGATTTCATTCATTAATGCTTTGACCCAAAGCAACCAAATAACAATCTAGGGCTTTCCTTAGATTGATCACTTCATCCACTCTAGCGACGCCCATTAACGCCATGTCATCCACAAACTAGAGATGAGACTAGGAGGGAAGATTATTTCCCCACCGCCAACCCTGAATTAGGCCAAGCTCCACTTGAGATTTCAAGAATCTCTCGAGTCTAAGTCCGCCATCAGAATGAATAACTATGGAGATAGAGGATCTCCCTTTCAAATGCCCTTGGAAGCCCCAAAAAGCTCAGAAGGCACACCATTGACAAGTATAGAGAAGGAAGTAGTTGTAACACAACTCAAAACCCAATCAATCCAAGCACTACCAAATCCAAAAGCTCTCAATATCTTAGTTAGAAACTAACATATGACACGATCATAAGCCTTAGCCATATCAAGCTTGATGAACATAGCCTTCTCCTTAGAGGAAGCCATAGAGTGCACAATCTCAACAGTAATAACCACACCATCCAGAATCTTCCTACCAGCCACAAATCCACCCTGTTCCTCAAAGATCAACCTATCTAACCACGACTTCAAGTGCTCAACAATCAACTTAGTGATTATTTTGTACACCACATTACAAAGGGAAATAGACCTAAAGAAATCCAAATAATCGGCTCCCTCACATTTAGGTATGAGAGCCAAGAAGGTGGCATTCAAATCTCTTAGCATTTTCTTATTCTTTTGAGATTCCTAAACCACTTCAAGAAGGTCAAGCTTAATAACCTCCCAAAACTCCTAAAAGAACTCAATCAAGAAGCCATCGGGACTAGGAGTTTTACCTTTCATTTAAAAAACAATAATTTCCAACTCCAATAAAGAGATCGGCTTTAGCAGAGACCCATTCATTTCCTCAGTCCAATGGGGGAATGCAAGCTAGGATTGCATCTTCATCCTCACTAGTAGGAGTAGAATCATCGTAGAAAAGAGCAGAGAAGAACTAGGTTGACTCTTTTAAAATCTTAGTAGAAGAAAGAAGAGGATTCCCATCTGGAGATTTAAGGGAAGTTATACTGCTTTCCTACCTTTTGTCTTTAACAGAATTGTGGAAAAAGGAAGTGTTTATGTCCCCCTCTTGCAACAAATCAATGTGAGACTTTTGCTTCCGAAAAAATTCCTCACGCAACTCCCATTCCTTCACATCCTTCATAGCCACAACCTCTAACTTACTCAACTCCTCAGAAAACCCCCGATCCCGAATCTGTTGAGTGATGGTGTCCAAGTGCTCTTGGGAAGCCCTTTTTGCCTGAAAAATATTTCCAAAATGGTTTTTATTTCAATGTTTTAGCATATACTTGACATCCTAAAGCCTTTTTTCAAAGGAGTACATAGCAGTGCCAAAGGGAGGCTTTCCATCCCGCCACCACCCAGGGAGAAACTCATGAAGAGACGCATCTCGAAGCCACATGAGTTGGAATTTAAAATACTTTTTTTTAGAGGAACTAGCCATACAAGTAGAGAGTTTAATTGGCCAATGATCCAAGCCCCACCAAACCAAAATCTCAGACCTCGTCATCCATCTGTCCTGTCCAATATTTCAGAAATGGAAGCATCCCCAATCCTCCTATTATTCCAGGTAAACCTCTCATTCATTTGTTTGATGTCCACCAAATTCATGGAAGCCACAGTATCTCTCATGAGGTCTAAGGAGGGATCTAGATGAGAAATCTTACCCCTTTTCTCATCTAGAGACAAGATAGCATTAAAATCACCTGCAATAATCCAAGAGAGATAGGGCTCCAAAAAATGCAAGAATCTAATATGAGACCACAAGTGAGCCTTACCAGAAAGATCTGTAGGAGTAGAATTCTCTCACCTGACTCCAAACTAGAAATAGCAAGAGAGATAGAGCACCTATCTAAAATCCACCAAATGGGAGTAACTCTACATGGGTCCCATAAGCAAGCCAGGCCCCCAAAGCTTCCCTGCACCCCCACACATTGACAGTGACCTCTACCCCAGATCTTAGGAACCAAGCTCAACATACTATCAATAGACAACTTAGTCTCCTGTAGAAAAACCAAATCAGGAGAATGGGTATGAATCAACTCATGAATAGCCTTTTGTTTAGGGATGTTATTCATACCTCTTACATTCCAAGATATCACAGTAATTTTTGGGGTTGGGAGAAGTGAGAATCAATAGTCCTCGCTAAGTCAGACTCAAGCAATGTCTCCCCAATTAACTTAACCTTTTCTAGATCCTTATTCCAAGTTCATGCTTTAAGAGGTTTCTCAAGGGTCCCCTTTTTGAGGGGTTTCTATTGAAGACCCAAAATAGGAGAAAAGGACTTTCCTTTACTAGACTCCTCCTCAACAACCTTCTCAGTGGTGATCCCAGAACTAGGAGGCACAGGTACCATACTTGCATCTAACGAAATGCCAATTCCTCCACCCCCGGAAACTAAAGAAGGGAGTTCAACATCCATCTGTTTCATTTGAACCCCTGATGGAGTCAAACTGGAGAACATTTTATTGATCAACCAAGCACTTCTCAATAATAGAATTATCCGTAGTTTGCATATCAAAGGGAGCCCCTTCTTCTTGAACCAATCCCACTAACACTTCAAACCTATTGAAAGTTTCCTCTTCTTTGCTATCTTCAATGGTCCTCTTTTGTCCTCTATTCTTGTTACGAGGCTTAATAGGCACAAAATTTTCCTTATCCACATCTACCCCCTGCATGGGGGCTTTACCTTTATCCATCCTCGAGGTAGACTTGTGAGGAGCATTAGCTGAACCAGTAGCAGAAGCAGCTTTGGGGCACATTCGTTGTAGGTGGCCATACTCATGGAAGAATCGACATCGAAAAGGTAATGCCTCATAATCCAATTGTTGGATCCAAGAAATTTCCCCAATGCTCATTGCCATTGAATCCAACAATGGATTGTTCAAGTCAATTTCAACACAAACACGAGCACAAGAAAGAACCCTCTTATTCAAAGTTTGTTGAGAGGTCCTGATAGACTTACCCAGTAAAAGAGCAATCATTTGTAAAATATCACTTCTCCAACACTCCAGAGGAAGACAAGGAAGGTGTACCAAAACTGGAATGCGAGAAGGGAGCTCCTCAGCTAAGTTGAAACCTAGATGCCATGGTTTAATGAATAAACCCACCTAATTGTAAAAATAAGGCGCACCTTCAAAAGTTCATTTTTTGTGTGTAATACAGGAGAAGTCCACCATGAAGAAGTTGTTGGTAGCAAGCAGAATATCGAAACCTCCTTCAGGGTTCCAGGTCTTGCGAATCCAAGAATCAAGAAAGGGAATCGAGACTCGCATCCCCATGAACTTACAAATAAAAACATGGTTATTGTAATACTCCACATCCTTCACCATAGATCTAGGTTGTATTAAGCACCAACCTTTCCTTTGATTTCTCCAAACACCCATTTAATTTTTGAAGCCAAAAACCATCGTTTCTCGACAAAGCCTCACTAGGGTTACCCATATTTGCAAAACTCTAACTTCCTCCAAGAAGAGAAGCCCCCCGGAACGCTAAAACGACCCCCACAAGAAAGCGCAACCAAAGAGAATGAATCCGAACACATGCAAAGGAAAAAACTGAAGGAAAATGAAGAACCATGTCTTGTTATAGACCGCAACCTCCATACCCGCACACCAACTCCATTCGCCCCCTTATATTCTGAGCATCCGATTTATTATTGTAATTGTTGGTATCATATTTTTTTGATAATGAGGTGAATTATAATTGGGCATTTGAAGAATCAGGCTGGTCAATTGTTGTTTAATTGGGTGATAAGAAATTATATTTATGATGTCTTTTTTAGGGAATTATATCTATCACGACAATTGAATTATGTCTATTAGCAAATATTCAAATCAACCGATCACTGTAATTTTAAGAACAAAACTTGATATAATATTATTATTTTCAATATTATTTATAATTCATACTATTAATTTAAAATGAACAGTCTAATTATTGATAAGTAGGAGGTATTTTCCACAGCGTGTCAAATTGTGATATTGTTATCAAGATTCAATGTGTAGTTTTACAAGTCAAACTCATCAACCAATGTTTCATGAGTAGTGTTCCCAAGAATCCATCTAAGTGGGATAAGTAGGCTTAACCTTGGGGAGAACTCCATGGTTAAGTCTACTTGAGCTGGAGTAGTACTGGGATGGGTAACCTCCTGGGAAGGCTTAGTGCTTCACTTTTGTTAGCATCGCCTAAATGCAATGAGTGCTAAGTGGACCATTCATTATCATGAGAGATAGGTTCTTGGGAACCACTATTCATGAAACATGGGTCAATGAGTTTGACTCTAAAACTATACAGTTGAATCTTGATAGCAATATCACAATCTAACTATTTACCACGTTTTGATAATAATATTGTAAAATAAATTATTATTGACTATTTAACCATTGAAACATATAATATTTAAACAAAATTGAAGACTTTGAAACCTTCCTCACTCCAAACCAAATAACAGCAAAATCGATCACTTATGAAAACGGTGACAGGTGGTCTTCCTAATTCTCCTACTAAAAAACTATAAAAGAAAATGAAAAATTATTGTTATTGTTGTGCTATCTTGGTCCTTATCTGTACTTTCATTCCTGCCTTCAAACAGCGAATATGAGTTGGTTGTCGGCAGTATTTTGTCTCACCTCTGTGATATTTCAGATAATACTCTCTTAACGTTATCTACTTGGCTTATTAGTAATGTTCTTCATCACCAGTCCTTTGACAATGTTTAATAAATTTTCAGTGACATTAATGATTTATTTTTATGTGGAATGACTTATCCACCACGTAGTTTGTCATAAAAAATATTGGGACTCCCCTTTTAAAACTAATACGTTCCTTTTAAAGGTAAGTTCAAATCTGTCCTGATCAAGGTGGTTAGAGGGTGAAATCTAAGCAATGGGAGCTCCTCAGTATACTCTTGAAGGTATAATGGATGTATGGATAGGTGAATATATATATATATAGTTTACATCATGTTGGAAGAATTAGAGTATGTATATTAGACAATTAATTTATGTTTATACAAAAGTTTTCTTGTCTGTTTAAATAGAACAATAAATAAAGTTTCATTAAATTATATAATTCATACTGGGAATCTACTTGTTTCGTCAACATCCTTAATTTTATGCTGATATGTTGTGTGCTCATATTTTTCATTCACAATCATCACTATCTTGTACAGTTATTATTGTGTGATAGTGCTACACATCATCTTGATGCTTGAAGATAAAATGTTTGAAATTATCCATTATGTTAGCTTGGATGGATTGTGTCCATTTGAACTATCTACAATGTTGGAGATATTTGTTTGTAAGTTATATTTTATTTGTAAAGTATAAATTTATTGTATGTAAATAGATTTAAGATATGCCATATGATTGTAATGACATGGAATTAATGCCAAAAGAAGTACAGTAGATGCAAATACATGCATTTGATAACATGTGAAATGTTACCCAAACTTGATATAATCAAGCTTATAGGAATGGAAGTTGTAATTCTATAAAAAAATTATTCATACATGATCATAACATGTTAATTTCATAATAAATGGATAATATATAATTGACAAATGAATTGCAACAATAGAGAGAAATAAATTTCTTATGGTGTAATGATTTTTGTTTGTGGGTTTTGGTTCATTAGTTATGTTTACATTTAAATCACCAATGTTTTGTCAACTATCATGAATCTAGAGTCATCTTTTCTAAAGGATTTTTTATTATTTTTGATATGCAACTATATATCAATTAATTAGAACATAATGGAGAAGAGGGTGGAAGAAATTTTGTGTACTTAGAAGTGTTAAGAAGAGAGCAATTGTAGGTAAACTCTTTCTTCGCAATGATGGTGTAAGATTTATTTTTTATTCTTACCTAGTAACTGATATAGAATTTGAGTTATATGAAGTATTTCTATTGATTTGAATTTAACATAGTTGTAAATGTTAATACTTATGTTTGAATCTCTCAAAGTTTATTGTAGCTTTAATTAATATTAGGCCTTGTAATTTATGGTTAGTAATTGTCCAAACCATGCATGGAGGATTTTATCTATAATAAACATGTGTTATATCTCTTAAAAGTATGTTTCTAGGTTTGTCCCTATCCCATGTTGGGCATCATAGTTGTCAAATTGTACTACCACAAACATAGGAAAATATGGGGGTTTGGAGTTGATTTTGTAAAATATTAATTACATGACTTTTCCAAGAGTTCCATTAACATGACCAAATTCAATACATAAGTTTATTGTTAGAATCACTCATTAACATATGCATAAGAGATCATCTTGGTGAAGCTATTCATCATTTGTTTAATATTAGGTCAACAAATATAGTGAAAGCATAAACAATAACATAAAGTGTGAAAATACCACATATTATTTTTAATCACCTATTTTGAGTATATTTTAAATGATTAATTAACTATTTGTGGTGAACAAAAATATTTAACTTAAATGTTTTATTATGTTTAACATGATATAGTGAAAAAGAGTATTCTTTATATCTATATAATTCTATTTGTTATGATAGATTTAATGTGCAAGTTGATATCATATTTAATTTTGAATAATGATATTGATAATAGCCTAACTACCATTGCATTGACTTCAAGTGGATGTAGGATTATAATTTTTTCCCTCTTCAATGCATTGAGGAAGAGTATCATTTGGGAGAGGATGGTAGATGATGATAGTGTGGTAGTTAAACCCAATTAATCAACAACCTCACACAAATGATTTAGTAATATGAATGTATGTTGATGCATAGGATCATGTTAGATGTTGTCAATGGATAGTTACAATAATTTATTCGACAATTTAATTTAAATTTAAAAGTCTATATATAGCAACACTAATCATTATCAACCAAGAGGATTGTAATGTTAATATACATCTCCATGTAGCTACATATATAAATCAGAATTAATTATCATGTGGCTTTATATATATTTCGTCAAATGTTAGTATATTGATGTATTTTACATTTGGGAAAAATATAATCATCCATTCACATGTTGTAAATGTGTGATGGAGAGACACTCAAATTTTTGGTTTGTTAAGACTTTATATCAACCTTTGCATAGTCCTTAGCTCGAATTGCCTCAAGAATTTACATATCTTTCCACCAATGCTTTTGATTCCAAGAGATCTACCATTTTAATTTTCCATAAATCATACTTAGAGATATTGAATTTCTTAATCTTTGAATGAGATGTGCTATGCATGGCTTAACCACACACACATTTGTAAAACCACTTAATAAAATATTATCATGGCAATCTCAAAAATCCAAAAATAGTCTAACAAAGGTGTACCTCTTTCTAGTTAATTTGCATCTTTGATACCAAATATTTAGAATAGGGTAAATATATAGAGTGAATGCATAAAATGTTCAAAATTGTTTAAAATTCTAATTTGAAATATCAAATGGAGAAACACATATGGAATAAAAAAAAATTATAAATAAAAAATAATACTATATCTACATGGAGAAACCCTTTCAGGAATAAAAATCACTAAAGAGACAATAAGCTTGTACATTAATCTTAAAAGGTAAAGTTATATCAATGGAATCCACTCTATTAGTGTATATACTTAATACACTTGGGCTTTAAACCTACTTAGGTTCCCATCTACTTGGAATCCTTAACACTTGTTCATACGAGGTGTCAAGTTAGTTAGGAGTTTCATAGAGGATTCAACTTACTTTCTACACCTCACACTACTTTAGTGGTAGGAAACTCTCCACTTCTCCATGTGTGAGGAGTCCTATCCTCATTTCATGGAGGTCCAATGCCTTTTTCCTCTTTTATATGTACGCTTGGTTTTCCTAATACATTGGTCGACTTAATGCAATCTTGTTTCATTTGTGCTTGTTTCTAATCTCTAAGATTTGTAGGATTTTACATGGTATTAGAGCAGTTTAGGATTTTAGTAGGCCATAAGATTAATTAATTCATTGTATTTTATAAACTTCTTCATCTATGTGCATTAACATTCCACATGAAAGTTGAATCGGCCCATTAATAAACTCATCATTTTATATCCACTCAAAAAATCGCCATTCCTATGCTCAGTGAGGCGTGATTCACGTGTAGAGGCAGTTCGTGGTTGGATTCCCATTTGAAAACTACACACTGTTCACCCCATTTGGCTACATAGGGCAAGCTTTTCCAAACTTTAGCCCTTGGTCTTATAGTAGATTAGCCCTTGGTTCATTTCAACCAATGGGGGTTTAAATTAAATCTTTTTTTTTCCTTCATTGTAATCTTTTGGTGCAAGAAATTTTTCCTAAAAATCTAAAAATGTATTTTCCCAAGAAGGAATTTTTTTGCAATAGGTGGAAAACTTCAAAGTGTAATAACTTTTTCTCAATAACTCAGATTTGAGTATCATTTTTTACAAAAGTGCTTTTTTTTTACCATGAATCCAAAGAGCATAATATCACACTCATACTATAAAGTGCCTAATTATGCCTCTTTTCTAGGTTAGTTACAAAGAATTTCTATAAAGTGCCAAATTTGGGGGAAACAAATAATCAATGGGGTGTTGTGTGTGGTCCATTTTCACACGTCCTCAAGAATTGATTTCATGTGTTGTCTCTTTCATTCACTTTTGCACACATTTCTAAGTTTTTCATTTCTACATTTCTACAAAGCAACTATTTAAAGTCTAGCAACATGGAGTCTAATGTTACTATACTACCTCTAACACCTTTCAATTATCATGATTGGAAGATGAAAGTAATTTGTGTGCTTAAGAAATAAATGGTTACATAGTGGGAATGAAGAAGGAACCTATAGTTACAGCTAAAGACAAATAAATTTTTTTCAATAGGTGTGATCAATCATTTGGCTTCCTATGTTTAAATTTTTCCCCTAAATTGTTGTCCCATGTTGAGAACTTCAAAACACTCAACCAAGTTTGGGAAGCTCTCAATAAACTATTTGGGAAAATAAATGAACTTAGAAGCCACAAGTTGGAAAATCAACTCTCAAATCTTAGTCCTAGGAGCTTTTCAACTCTACAAGACACTAAATTTAAATATTTAAAGTTATAGTTAAAAGATCATGGAATTGACAAGAAAGAGGATCAATTAATTCTTTTTGTACTTTCCAAGCTAGGTCAATAATTTTCTATGTTTGTATCTATTGGTGTAGGTTTTTATTTTCCTAGTGGGCTAATTTATTTTCCTTAGTCCTAGGCTTTTCCTGCACTTAATTAAGCTTACTTAGTATAATAACGTGAGTTTATTACTAGGAGATAAGTATGTGGTGTCACCTTCCTTAAAGGGTGGAACACATTCCACTCTTGGTGGCATCCTCCACTTTTGGTGGTCCATCTCCACTTTTGGTGGTCCATCTCCACTTTTTGCGGTTGATTCCTATTAGTTGGATTTTCCACCTACCTCCTCTCCTAAGTTTTATATAAACTCACTACCTAGCTTGTATTTGCATCCATTCATTCTCTTGGATTGTTGCATACTTTGGCATACATGCAACTTGATGCATGTAGTCATTATTCATGCATCTTTTCTTTGTATCTTTTCAGCTTGGAAGCTCTTAATGCAATTTTATCACATCGACATTGCATAATCTCTCAGAGTCTCAGTTTGCATTCTTATGTTTTTCTAGTTTATGTAACTTTGATTTTTTCTTAAAAAGTTCCTTAGATTATGTACAATCTATTTTAGATTTCTAACATGGTATCAGAGCTTTTGTTTTGAGAAATCTAAGTTCATAGATTCCTGATTGAGAGATTTAGTTTCTTGTAAAGATCTTGTAAATTCTTGTATTCTCTTCTCTTGAATTTTAAACAATCTAGAGAATCAAAAAGGATTTATAATTATCTAATAACCTCTTCATATTGAATATATGTTTTGTGAGATCCAAGTGATTGCAACATTTATGGTTATACTGGCAATATTTTTGACTACTCCAACACATCTAGAAGGCTTGAGAAAGTCATATTTGGTTTTTGTTTCATCCAAATTAGAGATCATTTGACAAAGTTGAAAATTGGGGTTTGAAGCTCAGATCTGCGAACAACCTTTTTATTGGAGCATTTTTGGCCCAAACGAGGAAACAATCAATTACCCCTTGTAGAAGAGGGGGATACGCTACTCATGGGTTCTCTTCATTTAGAGAGCCTCATGGGGTGAACTACCCTAAACTACCTCAAGGAACAACACAAAAGTTTTAGAATCAGAAAGAGCAGGTCATAAAGATTCTCTGGATAAATTGACAAGCTCTCGACCAAAGGACCACAGTGTAGGAAACAGACGACAATGTGACACGTTGGCATCCCAGAGGTGTGTTGGCATCTCGTATAGACCAGAGAACAAGAATGTCTCATAAAACAACAAAGTGAATGCTTCTATCCTAATTATTGAGAACTTACAGAATATAGGGCAATAATAGAGTGTAGTAGAATTGAAGTAAAGTAAAGAATAAATGATAAAGATAAGGAGTAGAAGGAAGGAAATAATTACAACCATGCAAGTGATGAAGCTTCTAGCTCGTGAGTGTCTTCAATGCCTACACACAAGAGGGAGAGAAATTGTTGGTGATGTATAGGGGTCTGCCTCATTCAAACCCCCATTTTGGTGTTCCCACCCCTACAGACAGCCAGATAGATAGAGAGAAAAGTAGAAATGAAGTAAAGAGCACTAAAGCACTACAAAATAGTGTTATGCTACTCAACCAAGGAATAAATGAGAGGAGTGAAAGCTTACCACCTCCACCAAGAGTGCTCAAGGCTAATGGGGGAGAAAATGAGAGGAACTCAAGCCTCTGTTGCAATGGTGTTTTGTTCCACACTTGCTCTATTGAAGTGATGGTGTGTTGATGTTGTTGCTATGAAGTGTAAGGAGTTTGGAGATTGAAGAGATTGTGAAGAAGCTACTCAGAGCTTGTCAAGAGATTGTAGGAGAGATTGTGAAGGGCTAAGAGAGGACTCAGAGAGAGCTAGAGAGTCAAAATGGATCAAGAAGGGGTGAATTTGAAGAAGGAGATGAAGGAAACAACCATATTCAGATAGGTTGACCGAGGAGGGCATTACAAGTTGACCCCAATGGGAAGTGTAATGCCTTTGTAGGCTCCAGACGTGAGAATCTGCTAAGGACATAAGCGTGTCGTGTCCCCGAAAAAAATGCCACCACTAATGCTCAAAATAGGTGCCAAGCGTGATGCAAGTAGTGGGATTAGGTGGAATTAAACCTTCGAACTTGGTTTTATAAAGTGGATAAAGGAAAAATGGGGATTTTCACATGGGGTGCAAAATTACTCCTATACATTTTTTCCCCACTTTAGCAAACACGAATACTAATGAGTGCTTCAATAAAGTAGATCAGAGAAGTAGTAGGGTTAGAAATGTATACTTGAACCATTGAGGAAGTAGACTGCAATCTGGTGAACCTGAGAGTGCAGGGTCAAAAGAGGACTCCATAGTTCCACAGAACTCTGAAGCTGAATAAAGAGCATATACTCAAGATGAAGAAGATGTTGATCTTCGATCTGATATATACAATTGAGAAGAGAAAGATAGAAATGAACAAAGTGCATGGTGAAAGCAAAACCCGCTCAGGAGTAGAACCCGCACCACAAAGTAGGAGTGATAAAAGCAATCCCTGCTCAAGGAGGAGAACCCATATCACAAAAGGTAGGTGATAAAAGAAATCCCCGCTCAAGGAGGAAAACATGTACCACAAAGTATAGGTGATAAAAGTAATCCCCGCTCAAGGAGGAAAACCCATATCATAGAGCATAGGTGATAAAAGCAATCCTCGCTCGAGGAGGAAAACCTGTATCATAAAATAAGGATGTAAAGGAGCTCTACAGGTTCTCGGTCATGTAGAGCAAGTAAGCAGACAGTCATGCAGACCATCGTTAAGTTGGAAGACATTCAAAGGGCTCCCTCAGGAAGCCTTCAAAAGGAAGAGGGATCCACTCAAGGGACGCATTGTTTGAAAAGCGAGTTCTAGTCAAACTACCCCCAAGCTAGATGTAGAGATATGAAACAGGTCTAGTAAGGCTGCCCCCAAGCTAGATGCCATAGAATTCATTTGAGATACAATCTTTCAAAGGGGCTCCGTTGGGAACCCTTCAAGAGAAAAAGGGGGTCCACTCAAGGGACGCTTCATTTGAAATACATAGTGGAGAGAGGGGTCCTTAAGAAGGACACACATCTCCAAAATGAGTTAGCACTACCCCCAACACATAGGGGAGGAGAACCATGCAAGATTCTTAGAACATGCAGGATAGCTCAGTAAACCTCGATATCACTTGTCATGTGAAGTAAAGGTGGTTGCATCAATAAAATGGGAGTTTTATGGCACCTAAATCAAAAATTTGTTGTATTTTGTCTTTCAAGGCCTTACATTCACTAGTGGAATGGCCAGGCACTCGATGGTACACGCAGAAAGAATTTTATCCTTTATCATGTTTATGAGATTTATTATGTGTAGGAGAAGGAAGAGTGATTAAGCAGGATTTTAGAAGCCACAACAAAACACACTCTTGCTCAAATAAAGGATGAGCAGGAAGCAACCCTTTCTCTTTTGGAGAAAGGTTTGACTTCTCACAAGAAGAAGTAGAAGGCATGAAGATAGAAGACAATGGAGGAAGAATCTTTTCAACAAGATGAGGTTGAGAATAATTCATATCACTCAACCATGGCTTCCGTTTAGATTGTTCCTTCGAGCAACCAAGTTCCAAAATTCACTTATGGGGTGTGAATTCTAGAGGGACCTAAATTCCTTGTTCGTTACGCCCAAAACCTTTACGCTCATAGCCATATTTAGAGACAAGCTTAAAGCTAGGGCCATAACCTGTTTGCAAATTTTGAGAAGGAGGAGGATCCTCATAGAGAGCATTGTCCCAAAAATAGGGATTACACTCCTCTATTGGATCGCCATCATCCTTATTAACAGGACTTCCAACACTGTCTTCTTTAGTAGAAGCATAATCCTCTTCCTCAGAAGGAGGATCAACACTAAGGAAATTACAATTTATGCTCATGCTACCCCGCGATATAGGAGAACAACTATCTCTGATAGCAGGGGTGGATGATCTTTTCGGAAGGTCTAAGTGGATCGAGTCAAATTTATATTCTTGGAAGAAGGAATTTGTAAAAACTAAAGAGCCCCAATCATCACCAAGACATGCATTCTTTTGAGAAGTAGAAGGAGCAGACTTAGTATTTCTTGCTTCAGAAGGATATTTTTTAGGGACATCTATCTCAAGAGTATCCTTTGTACTAGGTATTTCTAGAGTAAACATCGACACATTGGAAGACACTGAAGGGATGAGAGTAGGCACAAATGAAACTTGATTGGCCACTGTCATCTAACACAAGTGCATAGCCTCAGGGTCAACCTTAACTATGACTACTCTATTATTACAAATGAACTTAATAGATTTATGCAAGGTAGACGAGACTGCACCCATAGTGTGAATCCACGGTCTACCAAGAAGAAGTTTATATGGTAATTTTTCTGACATAACATATACAAGAGTAGGTATGACAACGGATTCACAATAAAGATATTTCATCTATGCTCAAAATAATAGAGTCAGCCAGGCGACAGATCAGTATTATTATCAAAGTTATTAATGATAAAATGCCAGTAAATAATAAATAAACCATGCAGGTGGTGGTGGGTGCCATCTTGGTGTGGTGTTGTCATTCTGTAGGTATGAGGCTGCCACTCATAAGGGGCAGGGGTACCATCAAATGGAACGCCATCCAATAGAACCGTCCTAGAATTGAGAAGGACTGGGCAGGTCACGCCAAATGGCGGTCTCTTAGGCCTTTGAGGGGCAGCAGATACATAGATCACATTTACAGAATCATCACAACTAGTAGAACAATTATTTGAATATATATTCTCAACATCAATCCAAATAGGATTAAATGTGGAATAGTTATTTGAACTAACATTCTCAACATCGATCCAAGCAGAGTCATATATGGAAGGAGGTTCATCATTCACAAACACATCATCTCTAGAAGGGAGTTCATTGGAATAGATAAGAAATTCATCATCTACTAATTCCTCATCCCTACAAGAGATTGCATGGAATGAGAGGTAGGTTCATCATTCACGAATACATCCCCTCTAGAAGAGGGTGCATTGGAACAAAGATAGGACTCATCATTCACAAATGCAACGTCTCTAGAAGAGAGTGCATTGGAATGAAGGGTAGATTTATCATTCACAAGTGCATCATCTCTAGAAGAGAGTGCATTGGAATGAAGAGAAGGTTCATCATTCACAAGTGCATCATCTCTAGAAGAGAGTGCATTAGAATGAAGAGTAGGTATCAAAATATTAAGAAAGGTATCAATGATTTCATCTTCTTGCAACAAGATATCCTCTGAAGTAATAGGACTTTCGTCAGAAGGATCAAAGACACCGAGTGACATGGGTAAAGCCAAGTCACCATCACATGCATGAAATGGAATATCATTAAAATTTTGAACAAAATTAGATATTGAACTAATAAAAGAAGATATTATACGATTTTTTCAGTATTTTCTATGTTCTAGTAATTTGCATTTTTGTAGGTCTTCTTTGAGATCGTAACTTGCATTGGTCCCTAAAATTGGACTGTCGAAGGAACTAGTATTTTAGGGACTAAACTAGTTCTCTAGGAAACCTTTCCAACGGTGCAAACAGTTCTAAACTCCGAGCATCGAGTCAAAAGTTATGACCACGCGAAGTAGGGGTAAATAAATTCTGAGTTTTTCGAAGAACGATGTTCTTCACATTGGGTTCACCAAAATGTAGAAAAGGGGGATTCACTACTCACAAGTTCTCTTCATTCAAAGAGCCTCATGGGGTGAATTGCCCTAAACTACCTCAAGGAATAGTATGAAAGTTTTAGAATCAAAAAGAGCAAGTCACAAAGATTATCTGGACAAACTGACAAGCTCTTGGCCAAAGGATGGTAGCGCAAGAAATGAATGACAGCACGGTGTGCTCACGTCACAGAGGAACGCTAGCATCTTGTACGGACCAGAGAACAAGAATGTATTAGAAAATAGAAAAGTGAATTCTTCTATCCTAATTACTGAGAACTTATAGAATATAGGGAAATAATAGTGTAGTAGAACTGAAGTAAAGTAAAGAATAAATGATAAAGATAAGAAGTAGAAAGGAAGGAAATACTTACAACCAGGCAAGTGATGAAGCTTCCAGCTCGTGAGTGTCTTCAATACCTGGACACAAGAGGGAGAGTGAAATTGTTGGGGCTGTATAGGGGTTTGCCTCAGTCAAACCCCTATTTTGGTGTTCCCACCTCCATGGACAGCCAGATAGATAGAGAGAAAAGTAGAAATGAAGTAAAGAGCACTAAAGCACTAAAAAACAATGTTATGCTACTCAACCAAGTAATAGAGGAGAGGAGTGAAATCTTACCACCTCCACCAAGAGTGCTCAAGGCTAATGGGGGAGAAAATGAAAGGAACTCAAGCCTTTGTTGCAATGGTGTTTCGTTCCACACTTGCTCTACCAAAGTGATGGAGTGTTGATGTTGTTGTTGTGAAGTGTAAGGTGTTTGTAGATTGAAGAGATGGTGAAGAATCTACTTAGAGCTTGTCAAGATATTGTAGGAGAGATTGTGAAGGGCTAAGAGAGGGCTCAGAGAGAGCTAAAGAGTCAAAATGGATCAAGAAGGGGTGAATTTGAAGAAGGAGATGAAGGAAACGACCATATTCAGGTTGGTTGACTAAGGAGGGCATTACAAGTCAACCCCCAATGGGAAGTGTAACACCTTTGTAGGCTCTAGATGTGAGATTTTTTTAGGGACGTAAGCGTGATGCACAGTCGTCTGTGCGTCGCATGGGTGTCCCTTACAAAAATGTCACCACCGATGCTCAAAACAGGCACCAAGTGTGATGCAAGCAATGGGCTTAGGTGAAATTAAGCCTTCAAACTTGGTTTTCTAAGGTAGATAAAGGAAAAAAATGGATTTTCTCATGGGGTGCAAATTTACTCCTTTACACCTCTATAAGCAACTCCCTTCCTTCTAGATGAGTAACGAAATTTATCATGGTTGGATATAACGTTGAACTTCAAACTATAGAAAAGAGAGGCCTCACCAATCCGACCATTATTCTCATTGGTATACCGTAAATTATCAACTATTGGACCATTCTCATTGATCCAATCTTCATTTAGATTCCTTTCATATTTCTTTCAAGAAGGAAGGGACTAACGAAAGGAAGCCCTAGGCCTAGGAAATATCTATTTGTTGGGCTCCAATTATCCATCAAAAGGTAGAGAGTTCAAGGAGGAACATTATGTTCAGAAGGCCCAAAAACCCCTATTCTCATATAAAAAAATTCTATTTTAGATGAATTTTATTTTTGGCAATTTTTTTCTTACCAGGGGGTCGTCACTATAGGCAAAATTCAGCCTATTTTTAAAAAAAAACATAAGTTTCCGCCACGATGTTTGTTTTTTGCAAACGAGATATCATTGGAAAGTTGGAGACAATAATTTTCCATCTACAAAGGTTTTGAAAAGAAAATTTTCCATTATCTATTAGATATTGTAGGTTGAATTTGTTGTTACATTTTTTCTTCAATGAGCCATAACTTTCACCCTGGAGCTCTAAATTTTGGAAATGATTAGGAATTGGAAAGGTGTTGAAGAGAAATACATAGCTACAAAGATTACTTTTTCAAATTTTATCTCAGATTCATTGTGTATCAGAATTTATAATTTTGGTCATTGATGGGCTTAGTCATTAGTACTTTTTTTATTGCTTTTCATATGCTTTCAGACACTTTACATGCATTTTCTAAGTACCTTTCAGAAAAAATTCCATAATATGCTATCCTTTCATAACATACCTTGCAACTTTGAACCTAGTTTGTGAATATAAAATATGGTGATAATATTCATAGTATTGCATGATTTAAATATGAGAATGTAGCATATAAATAGAATTTTGTGATTTAATTATGAAGGTTGGTTGTATATGTATGTTGTGATAGGCCAACACTGGGGCAAATAATAAGAAATATTTAATTCTTTATAATGAATTTCAGTTTGGTCTATACGTGTCAATCTGAGGACGTAAGCTTGTGAGAGGTGTCGTGGCTATATGCCAATCAAAGGGGTGAGAGTTGTGAACTAAGTGGAGATGAAATGCAGCTAGGAAATAAACCTATTGCATATTGAAATAATGTTGGTGACAGGAACTGTCACTTCCTGGAAACAACAATAACAACAGAAATTAAACTCATAGCCTTTAAAGAGAACTAATTTAGAAATTATAAAGCAATATAAAGCATGAATATTTAATCTAGAAAATAATCTCATGAGAAATAAACAACAAACCACACTTGCAAATAGAATAGAAATGATATTTACTAAAGAACATAAAGAAACACACATCTCGAGAAGTGGATCCTGCCTCCTCAATACGCCTGATGAGGGAGCACGAACAACCTTACACTTTCTTGATTAGAATAATAATGTTTTATTCATTCCAAAATATTACAAAATCCGCTATAGAAATATTATTATGCCAAAGTCTCTTGAAATAATTTGCTACTCCCATCTCATCTCTGACATTTCCTTTATATAATGAAAAGGCATATAACAAATTCTATTCATGTTGCACAATATTATTCATATGTTATTCCCCTCCACCAATTATATTTTTTGTATTCCTATTTTGTAGTGTTTGCTCCTATTTTTGCAAACCTATTTTGTAGCATTTGATTCTATTCTCTTGCCACGTCTTTTGGAATTATTTGTGGCTTATGGATTGGAACAAATCTAGCCACAAATATAGGAGTTTATGGTTCCATAAAAATAGATAATTGTTTAGCATGCGTGCATCACAAATTTATTAGTGACAACAACAAATAATTTCATACCATATGAGTACGAAAATAAATTATTTGTTGTTATAACAAAATAGCTAATTTTTAGTACACAACAAATAATTACATCAAAATAGATTAATGGTGGAAATTACTTGTTGTCAAGTAAATTTGTGACCAATAGGAATTTTGTTCTCTCCACCTAAATGCTGCAAATTATTTTCTCAATATAATGGAAGCAAATATTAGTAAATACAATCTAATCTTTGTTTTCATATATTTTATCTAAAAACTATATTATATATCACTTATTTATATTTAACCATATGCAACATAAAATGGTAAAATGGTATGGAATGAAATAAAAATGGAATATTGGAATGGGATTGAAGGCAATGAAAATGTGACATAAAATGAGACATGAATGGCTCCCATCATTCCCCCCAACTAAGCATATTGCACGTCCTCGTGCAATCCTCTCTTGTACCTTTAGTTTAACTATCGTACCTCCTTCAACTTTTTATTTTTCTTCATTTTTAATTATTTTAAATTTTTTTTTCCTCTCTTTTTTCTGTCATTTTTCATAGCATCATTTTTTGAAATGCTATATAGGAGGGGTCATGAAAATTTATCTTTGACATTCATGAGTGATCTGAAATGTGTGAAATGATAGGCAATAAGGATGATTATGAGGGGGTGAAAAGAATGAATACTATAATGGGATAATAAGGATAACAAGAAGTAATGGATGAAAGAATAGGTGGTAAGGATGGTATACCTACCTCCCCCCAACTTAAAAGGGTTGACCGTCCTCGGGAAAAAGGAGAAGGTAGGTATGGATGTTGCACATATGATTAATATAATAAGAAATATTAATAAAGTTAAGAGATAAAACAATGAAAAATAAAATTGACTGTTTTACCAACTTGCATGTTCATTGATGCCAAGGTCAAGTTGCCAATGCAATGCGGAAACTGCGAACCGCCAGCAAGGAAGGAACCAAAACTATGATGAAAACTGCAACACTTGAAATACCTTTGTCCCATGGAAGCATTATAGATCTTAGAATGATGGTAGCTGTTGTTGCAGCATTTCTATAAGCACCTCAACTAAATGTGTAATGCATACAATGGGTGATCAAAGGAATGGAGACCACAACAAAATGGAGCACATCAACACAAGTGAGTGATAGGAGGTGCTATAGGAATTCAGAATAGAGTGAAATAACTGTAGAAGCATCTGAGTATACCCATTTTTCTTTTTTTTTTACCGTCATTTTAATCTTGATGAACAAACTGCCAGAATTCCTTCTGGTTTTCACCCTGTCACTGCCTAGAAGCGCCGAAAAACCGGTTTTCACTTCTAAGTTTATTTTGCAGTCAATACCTGCCGGAATCCGGTATTCAAATACTAACTAGCCAACAATGCCCGAAGGTTTTCATTGTTGGATCTTTTATTGCTTTTTTTCTTTTCCTTTTCATTTTTTTTTCATTTTTCTATAATGACCAAAGAAAATGAAACGTCCATATGAGAGTCTCATTTGAATCCGTTCAATGAAAGGAACTGATGAAACTATTGCATGTAGAGCTAGAAATGTACCTTCATCAAGATTGACCATGCATATCCTCATAGCATGATTACTTAAAAAAATTCCTGATCTCATATAGCTCATGCCACCATATTTGAAAGCTGACTGTAGAACTAGCCCAATCACTTGGTTAGAAGAATTACTTACAATAGAAGCAATCCTCCAAAGAAAAGGCAATGGAAAGACAATGGAGTCTCTCCACTAATCCATATAGCTTTAGATGGGCGGACGAATCAATCCTCATGATGAAGTGCAGTGATCGGCATTAGATGATGTTCAAGCTCCGTATATGTCCTCTGCATGTCTTCAAGTTGTCTCTGAATGTGAGGCTTGTGAAGAATTAGCCAAGAACATGGTACTGCAAGATTCATGGTTACACCAAGTTGCATATTTTCCTCCAGAGGGTCTAGCATCAAAGTTGATATAAAAAAGAACTTGTGTCCATAAATGTTGGACACCCCACCCAAAAATCCTCTTGTAATCTCTAATAGTGAAGCACAAAGGAAACTTGAGGTGTTCCATATAGCTAGCAAGGCCAACAAGGTGTGTCTTTGGATGCTCATGTGGAGACGCATCATCAATTGGTGTTGGTGCAAAAGTGTCGAGTCACCATGATAAAAGACCTGTAACCATATTCTCATGACCAAGCATATCAAGTATATTATTACAATATCATCCATTTAATAACCTCACCATTTTAATCAATTTATTGATTAGAAAATGAATGGTAAAATTATATCTATGAATAGATATTTAATAATAATAAAATGGACAAATGACAATCAATTATTGTGTAAACATAATATAAATGAAATTCCAATCAACATAAGAACGCATACCTTGGTTTGGTCCAAAGCTCACACATGGTTTTATTACAAGCACCAATGAAACAATTAATGAGACATGATCCAAAAAATCAACCAAATATTTCCAAAGGGAATTCAAAGGGATTCTCCCCAACTTAATTTCTTGCACTTAAAAGCATGAGGGTATTAGCAAAATCGAGTCGGCAAATACAAGGATACATTAAAATGAGTACCTTGAGGCATGTTTTATTAGTGTAGACATTGAAAATGTATTGACATCGTGCACTTGATCCCAACTTACTAACATCGTTTCTTCCTAAATCATTCATCGGTCTAACCATTTAATCAAATTCCCCTATCTGATTAAATTCATCAGTATCCTCTCTTGGTTAAATAAATCACTTTATCTGAATCAAGTCATTTCTCTTGATAATTAAATTAATCCATCTGATCTAATTATCCCTATTTAATTAAATAATCAATTTATTTGATTAAATCCCTAAAGTCTGTCCATTAAATTAAATAAATTAAAACCTTATTTGATTTAATCTAACACCATCCCTTTTTAATTAAATAAATCAAAATCTTTATTTAATTAGCCTTTTATCATATTCCTCTCTTATTTGATTTAAATAAATCCATAAATCTAAGTCAAATAAGTCACATCATCTAATCTCTTGTTAAATTAGT
>VDFB02058242.1:682574573-682793387 GCA_007258455.2 Sequoia sempervirens
TATGATATGTATGTGCACATCTAAATTTGTAATAGTTAAAGTTTTTAAAGATATTTTTCCAACTCTCTCCTACTTAGATTAGTGTACGAAGCTTCTTCTACTTAGCCATCTTCCTTTCACTATATTGGGTTCTATTTGTCATTGTTTTGAGGTTGCTATAACTCATTCAGTGGCTACAACTCATGGTGTTGCTTCCCCTGCTGATCTTGATAAATGTACTTATGTAAATATTATTCTTACTATTGTCCCTCACTTTAGAGGCATATTATTGGTGTTTCTACAACTATTTTTGTTACTCTTAGGATTGAGAAATATTTGATACTTTGTGCTCTATCTTCTCTTGTTATTGTTTTGAAGGATGGGTTTTACAAAATGAGGAGTATTTCTCTCAAAAGAGATTAATTGCAGATTATGACCTCACCTTTGTGATTTAAACCTTTAGATTTTTGAGTAGTGGCAACCTATTATGGATGGGAAAATTGAAATTTAGTTTTGTAGTATGGGTTTCTTTGTGATCAATTTCATATGATCTTTGATTAAAATGCAATTTTAGATGGTTGGTCATGGTTCTTGGGACAACACGTCCTCTTGGTAAAGCCTTGGGTTTTCTCCTTTAGTCCTCTCATTGAATCCTTCATTTGTTTGTTGGTTTGGGCTCACCTCTCTAGTCTTCCTCTTCATTTCTAGTACAATTGTTGTTGTGAATTTATTGGAAACTCACCAGGACATTTTATTACAATGGATCAAGCAACTACCTTTTTGTCACACAACCTACTTTATATCCTTGTGGATTTAGATTTTTCCCTCCTCGTAGGTAGTGTAGGTTGTGGACTTCAAATTTTACTTGGGACTTATAACTATTTTATATTATAAATAACTTATTTTTAAAGTTATTTTTCAATTATTTTATTTTTTTAAGAATTATTTTATTTTATCTTAATTTTTTAAAACTTATTAATAGTTATTTTATTTTATTTATTTAAAAATTATTTTATAGTTTAAGTTACAAATTCATATCGATTCTTTAATAATTTTTGTTAACATATATATATATATATATATATATTACTATATTCCATCCCTTATTATCAATATAATTATAATAAATCATTCTACTAAAATAAACTTAAAGTTATCCCCTGATTATTGTCAGGATTTAGAAAGGGTCATTGCTGATGATATATAGGGATATGATGTTGGTGTTTGTTTGGATGGTAGTTTTTGTTTTGGTTCGAGGTTTTGGTGTTTTCCTTTGTGGGAGCCTGTGGGTTCCCTGAGCCTTATGTATTGTTAATTTCTCGATTTCAATTATTTTTTTACCCCTTTTATTTAAAAAAAAAACTTAAACTTCAATAAAAACAATTCAAGTACATTATATATGCTTATTTACAAGCCATACTACATAATGGGCACAACAAATGTTCCATTTATTAAAACTAAAATGTATACATGAATAGTGTTATTTTATGGTTTTTATTCATAAAAAAATTAGACAAATATTCACTTGAGTATAATATTTAAGTAATCCTTTTTTCATAAATAATTATTGATTTTATTAAAGATTCACCTAAATAAATTTATATATAAAAATATAATTTAAAAAAAATTATATTATTAAAAATAGAGGTTTTAGTTCCTAATTTTTTAAAATAAGAATACATGATGGTTAATTTAAAAAATTAGTATAAATATTAAGAATTTTTAATTATACATATTATAAATATTTTTAGAAATTTAAAACCTTGTGCATTGTAATAATATCATTGTATATATTTATAATGAATGCTAATTAATGTTAGGAGTAGAGAATTGGGTATTGTATGTAGCTTACAATTTTTAGGTCTAAGAATTTAATTATTTAATATTATTTTAAAAATATAATATAGTAAATAATGTGTTTACTTGAAAATTTATTATTTGACTTACATAAGATCTTTAATTTTCATTGTCTACACTCACCTTAATATATCAATTGTCATATTCTAGTTGTAATAAGTCATTGAATAGGAAGTTACAAGTCAGTTTGTGACTAACATCTTTGATTATGTTGTGAACCCTATTCTACTATATGTAATTGATATTAGCTCACATTATTTGGGTGTATATTCTTTGCGAGTTTCCAATAGGTAATATTAAGAAAATGAGTGTATGCATATATTTTTTAAGTCATCCCTCTACTTAGTTAGAAGACAACATTTATCTCACAAGTGTGAAATCATATTTGTCATCTATAGTTAAACGCTATATATTATAATAACTTCCTAAGAGGAATGTAGCAGGTATGTTCAGGATCATGATGGGCCAAAAAGTGGCGATATGATGGGTATGTGTAGGGTATGTGGCTGACGACTTTCTTTTACCCAAAATTGATGAAACGAAAAGGGTTTTTAAAGGAGATTCTCAGCTTTCCACCAATATAAATTATTCTTTACTTTGAATTTAATAAATAATTATTATTCATTTTTTCTATTTGAATATGACTAAGTCTGCGATTGATAGGTTGATTGAAAACCATCTATATCTTTCAAGCTTGATAGATCACATTTTTGAATGCAGAAACATCGTCACATTCTATGCTTTGCACTATGGGATTAAAAAACTAAATTTCATGAAGTTTTGATCGGGTTAAGATAATTGATTGCTCTGAGAGTTTTATATTTTTAAGGATTGTAATACAAAATTCATAATTAATTACCCAGAAAAAAATACAAAAAATGTCATCATTGGGACATGAGTTAACTTTTACTTATATCTAAAATCTTATAAAAATAGATATCATTTATTGTTGTTAGGGTGGTGAGCCAGGACACCTACTTCTTATTTTCCATTTTAAGTGCTATTGCATGTAATTTCAAATTTCTGAATAGATTTTTTTTAAAATAAACCTAGTGGTTTAGTAACTTACATTCAATTTTCCTATAGATTCTATTCTACATATTTTAAAATAATAGATAACTTATTCAAATTTTTTAGATCAGTTGCCTAACTTCGATTTTTAAATTTTTAACTTAAAGATTTGTTTTCCGATGATCCGCACATATCCTACCTTGGATAATTATAATTGGAGTGTAAGCTCAATTGGGAGATTACCCCATTGGACTATAAACTTGACCAAGTAGTAGTGCAGTTGGGAGAGATGAGGGCCATGCACACTATATTTAATAACAAGCTTGTGGTATTTGATTATTTTAAGGATGGAAAGGGTTATTCCTCTATATACATAGTTATGCACTTCTTTAACTCTGAACGACTCTAAATTTCATACCCAACTTCCTAAATTTGATGGTATTATTACTACTAGTTATTCATATAGAGCAGTTCTAACAATATTTTTTATTCCACTGATATGCAAATGATCAAAGGCTCTCTATATCTTCTTTCCACCTAGAAAATTAATTTATTCAATAGTTTTAATTGTTGAATAGAACTCAACTATTTCTAACATGGGTTATATTTTAGAATTAATTTCTCAACTACTTTAGCTCTAGTGCATATGAAGACATTAGAGTATCCCTCACTAAATTATGATAGAAAAAAATAGTAAGGGAATATTAAATAGAGTTTTTTTTTTTAGCAAATTAGGCCCATGATCTTGATGAACAAAACTTCATTTTTTTTAATGTATTGTAAAAGAAGATCTCAAGGTATATATTCTAATGTTTTAACCAATTGTAGTAACAAAAAAAGTATCCCTTTTCCTTACTTAATTTGGGAATAATTGACTTAATTGTGCCTTGGATTAATGTTGTACACATTCACATTAATCTAGGGACCCTTTTCAAAATAAATGTGGTTAAATTGTACCTTGCTAAGGTGTTGTAAAGTGTTGTAGCAAAATTTCACACTTTTCTAGGGTTTATTTAATTAATGGAGCCTAATAGGCCCCTTTTAATGAAATTTACTTAATTTGTACCTTATTTAGGGGTTGCAAAGTCTTGTAACACACTTTCACACTTATCTAGGTTCCTGTTAATTAATTGTGGTTAATTAGAGTTAATTATCCCCTTTAATTCAAACTTGAGCCTTATTTATGTCACCTTTCGAGGATCCATCCTAAAACCCATAATTCAAATTGTAAAACATTTAATTGGGAAAATTCAAGGTCCTAGAAATTAGTGCTAGGATCCATTCTCCCTAGGTGGTGAATGGGTCCTCCCTATATATGACCCCACTTTATTAGCATATTTCACATGGGTTTTTGATGTTCTTCCATTCCCCATAGGAAAGGTCTTGGAAAATAGTGTCAGGACCCATTCACCCTAGGTGGTGAATGGGTCCTCCCTTAATGAGGACCCCCTTTTTGAATTTCATTATGGTGGGATTTTAATAATGTTTATTTCTAGATCTTGTGTCATCTTGAATTGTTTGAATTTCGGGGTTAATCTCTTGATTTAGTATAAATAAGGGGTTAATTCACCTAGTTTCATCCTAGACTTCCAAGCATTGATGCACTATATCAAATTGGAGTTCACAAGAGTTTACAAGAGAATTTTCAAAGGCATTTCAAGGCATATTATCAAGGTTTTATTGAAAAAATTCAAGATCATTTCATCATATCAAGGGTTTAATGCATTCATGTATGTTGTTGAGCTAAGATTGTGAGTGTAGCATTGAAGATCTACTTGCAAGCATTGTTTAACATCATATTCAAGGATCAAGATCTACATTCTTCATAGTCACTACATGTTAGATTTCAAAGTTTCATTACAAGACAACATCCAAGGTATCATCAATTACATATTTCATGCTTCATGCTTTAATTACAATATTTCAACATTTTTTTTAATTACCTACAAGGGGTTTGACCAAGGAAAACCCCTATTCACTAACAATCAAATTTTTTTTCTTCCCTTGAGTGTGTGTTTGCAAATTTATAGGTTGAATATCAAGTGGAGAAGAAGTTTGAAGTAAAATTATCAAATTTGTCAAGTTGCAAGATTGACCTTCATAGTGCAAGAACAAAGAATTAAAGCTACAAAATTTGTTACAAGTTTTTGGGAGCTGACATCCGGGGATATGAGAGTGCAGAAATCAAAGAAAATAACTTAGATTTTAGTTTTGGAAAACCTAACAGGTAACCATTCACCACTAAAGGCGAATGAGTCCTTGGTGCCCTAAAATAACCTTCTTGTAGTAAGGTACACATCATTTCAAGCTCTCAAAACTCCCCTCATAATTTCTATAATAGTTAGGGTTAGTTTCTAACTGTTATTTGCAACATATCATACACATAATTGCATGTTTCATAGCATTAAAAATTATTGGTTCATCATTTTGATTGACTCAATTTGGTGAACCCTATTTTTACATGAAAGACCAATCATGTTTCATGATCCTCTTTCTTGGTTTCTTGTCACCAAGGATAAATTTGTAGCTCATAAAAAATTGGTTATATTCCCCTCTTTTTAATTCACACTAAAAAAGATGTGATAAATTATGTACTAAACCTATCACTATTCATAAAATGTCAAGAGAAAATTAGAATAAGATAAGATTGAATGGGATATATTTGAATTGTGATTAAAAGAGAGAAAAATATACAAATATTAGGAATAAAAATTACATCTCATTTTTTTAAGGGTTTCTAATGATTCAAAGGAATCTTTAGACAATAAAGAAGATTTGTCTTCAAAGGAAAATGATTCCACTTATGATGCTCACATTTATATTTATGCTCTTACAATATTCTCTTCCCTCAAAACACTTAAATTCATTGGCCACTTAAAATGGAAAAAGATAATGTTCTTTATTGATGGATGAAACATGCACCACTTCATTAGAAACAAGCTTGATGACAAAACTCACTCCAGGTTCATTACTATTTGAGTATTCATGCATTAGCTAATAATTAAAATTAATCTTTAGTTAGCTAATAATTAATTAATCTGTAGTTGATTATTAGGCTAATTCATTTCATGTATTTAAGCTAAACTTAGCAGTAATTTTTTGTTAACTAGAGTGAGCTATTATTAGATCATTTTGTCTCATCATATAGGATGTTAAGAATCTTCATGATCTAATCCATTTATCATTTAGGGTTTCTCCTATAAAACACTCATCCTGATTGTATTATCTCACTCAAGATCCCCATTGAAGATTCTTGAGCTTCATTCTATAAGTTTTTCTTGTTGATGATATATCAAATTATTGTTTGCAACTCACTTTTCACGGAAGGTGTTTATGTTCTTTGTTTGATCTTATATCTTGTGTTTATTCACAATTCTAATAATTCCTATAACAATTTTTAAATTGTGGTGGCCAATGATAATACTTTTTTCTATGAGAGAAATTTTGATAGTATAAAAAAAATCTAGAGGGACTATCAAATAATTACTAATATGTTTATTTCTTCCTTGGGAGGCATATAATACAATAGGAAATATGTCATAAATACTTGATAATAATATGCCACTTCAAGGTAACTACCTACAATAGTCTTCAATAAGAACACAATAGACAATATAACAATATAACAATAAAATAACCTCTCACTCATAAATATACATGATTATTCCATGGATGCTAGCCTAATCTGACTTAAATACCTATAAAATACTATATTAATGAACATATAAATTAATTAAGAGATATGATCTCCAATATCAAACTATTCATATCCCTATTCACACTATGGTTTATAGGTATAGTAGACCATAGATAGGAAAGAATGAAAAGAAAAACACACACACACACACTCACATATGATAAATTAAATCAAAAAAGAAAAATAACATCCACAAGAACCTAAAACATACCATTTAGAAGAAACACAAACTAAAACATAAATTTCTATATCTAGTGACAAGAGGATAAAATGGGAATGATTTTTATGTGTGGGTACATAGAAACATATATAAGCATTATAAATTAAGTTCTATTTAAATTGAAAATTTATATCCCATGATCTTATAAATTTTCATCTTGCTAGTATACATCTTTCCTAACTAAATAAAAATCATCATGCATATAAACATATAAATAAGCACATCAATGTTGAAGAAGGAAAATCTCTACTAATTACAATCACCATACCTTTTATCACTAGTTTGTAGTAGGTATAAATTACATACATCTAGAATGACATAATCATGACCAAAGCTTATACCAAAATCATACTATTTGTAAGTAAATTGATTAGTGAGTATAGGAGAAAAAAGGAATCATTATCAAAATTGATATGACTAATAACCTTATTAGCTATTGTTGGAAAAATATGAAGGATCAAATGTAAAAAATTGATTGAATTCAATGTGATGCTAACATTATAGGAATGGATACAATATAAAGGATATTTACGAGTAATTTCCATAGATGTAGATGCAACCACATAAATACCATAGATGCATAACTAATTTGTTAGCAATGTAATATTTTGAAAATTCCACCCCTTATTACATTGTTCCTACCAATGTATCCCCTAAAAGATCTTATTTATTTTTCCAAGGGACCCCCCCTTAAGGCTTACATGAAAAAACTTGATGATTAAAAAATATGTATATATTGTTGAAAATATTTTCCTTTTGAAGAAACAAATCTTGAATCAGGTGGAACTCCTCCAGAAGCTCTAAGCTAAATTTCTGAATTATTCCTCCATGGACTCCCAAACCATAGACTATAGTTATTGGATAACCTCCCTCCAAGTTGTCACTTCGACACTTGTAAAGGTATAACCCCTGGTCCCTGACCATAATTACTAGACAACCATCCTCTAAGTTGTCTCCTTGACCCTCGTAAAGGTGTAATCCTTGGTCATAGTCTCATGAACTTTCTAGGAAAAAATCCATGCTAAGCTCTTCACCAAACCCCTTACATGTCTCCAAAAAGAAAACTTCACAATACATGTATCTTCAAATATGTCAGTAATAACAAAGAAAAGTTCTAAAATAAAGCCAAAAATGCTTCTCATACAAAGCATCATCTCAAAGAAAGAAGATAACTTGAGATGATGGAAATTCCTCCATCCTCTATTGCCAATAGCCTCCAGTATTGAAGGCTCAAGGTACAAACTCGCGAAGCTTCATTCTTGATCTTAGAGAAAATATAGTATACAAGTAATGTTTCCAATCAAGAATAGGGTATGTGTAGGATCATGACGGGCCAAAAAGTGGTGATATGATGGGTATGTGGATGATGGATTTTTTTACCCAAAATTGATGAAACGAAAAGGGTTTCTAAAAGAGATTCTCAACTTTCCACCAATATAAATTATGCTTTACTTTGAATTTAATAAATAATTATTATATTCATTTTCTATTTGAATTATGACCAAAGCCCTAATTGATAGGCTGATTGAAAAACATCTATAGCTTTCAAACGGTATCAGATTTTTGAATTTGAAACAATGCATCACATTCTATGCTTCAGATACTATAAGATTAAACAAAAATTGAATTTCATGAAGTTTTGACCAAGTAAGGTGGTAGACATACAAGTTTTATATTTTTTAAAAGTTGTAATAAAAAATTCATAATTAATTATTTACTTGGAAAAAAATTACAAAAAAATATGCATCACATCGACATGAGTCCTCTACTTATATCTAAAATCTTATAAAAAAATATTATCATTTTATTGTGGTTAGGTGGTCAAGACAGACACCTAATTCTTATTTTTCCCTGAAATTTAAGTACTACTGCATTGAAATTTCAAATTTTCACCAAATAGATTTTTTTTTAAATGAACCTAGTAGTTTAGAAACTACATTACATTTGCTATAGATTCTATCCTTACATTTTTTGAAATAATATAGATAACTTATTCAAATTTTTACGTGAAGTTGCCTAACTATGATTTTTCTGAATTTTTTGCCACTTAAGGGCCTTTTTTTTCATGATGATCCTGCACATACCCAATAACTTCTTCTGCCTTTAGTACTTGTTAAAATAATGCCTTTTGATCCTCCTTTCTATATGAAGCTACATACTTTGTTGATTTTCCCTAAACCTCATAGAAATGCATCATAATTTTTTTCTTCTTCATAACCTCCCTTTCAAAGTACATATCATCATATTTTATTACATCAAGCCCATTCACATTAATATTTTTGAAATTGAGAATCAGATAAACTTAATTAACTCTTTTAGTAGGTACACCATTCATCATGAAATAACAAAAAGAAGCTTAGATCTAATAGATAATGCACCTTTATAAATCATCTGCCTAGCCTAGGACCTATTGATTGAGGAGTATATCCTTTCTCACAATTACCTTTGTGTAAAATAAGCTTGCATATACCTTTAGAAATGTGCCTATCTATACTATAAATAATTTATGAGGCACATATAGAAAGCTCCAAGTTTCCAAATTCATATGTCCACCCATAGCCAGTTTTTCTTTCAAAATCATCTTAACTTTCCTTGTCCTTCAATTAAGTATAGTGTGCACACATTTAAAATCATCACCATTTTTGAAGAAATCATTAACCATGAAACATTCAAAAGATGAAATCTATAAGTAGGTATTGATCATACCGTAGATCCACATTATTTAAAACAGATTCAAACTTTTGCTTACTCACTAGAAAAAAACCATTTTAGGTTGGATTTTTATATGAATAGATCAAGAAAAGGAAACTAAAGGTTATTATGTGCACCTCCACACCTTATGCCATTTGCAGATTGAGTACCTTCTTATGAATTTTCCATACAAAATTTCAACGACCTCTAATTCAAATTCTTTTAGTATCGTAACGGATTCTTGGCTATTGCACAAAGGGGTCCTTTGGTTCTCAAATATCACTCATCGTAGAAATCAATAAGGGCTCTTTCATTCACACATATTGGAGATTATAATCACACCTACTCACTTAAATATGCCAGCTACTCTTGACAACTTTTGTATCCTCTATTCTACAGTCATATCTCAACAAAACATTAAAGGAAAATCTTGATAAGTATTCGAATGGATTTTTGGTTGAAAAAGGTTTTTCACTTAACGTGTATGTCAAGTTACTAAAAATGTAACTAATTACTTTTCTTGTGGGTAAAGATTTCTCCGTAGATGAATGGTTTTCTATATAATGTATTCACCTTGTTATTGCTAAGTACTCCCAACTAGAGTCCAGCTCCGTAGAGTTGTACGAAGAAAGATGATAGTGTGTTGATGTCTGTTTGTCAAGGAGCAGAAGCTCCATAGAAAGTCAGAAGATGTAATGAAGTGTTTACAGTATGAGCACAAGCTCAATAAGTCCCTTTAACTGTTAATGTCAAAAGGTTGTAATGGTGTCTATCTATATGAGAGCTCAAGCTCAATATGTCTGGAGAATACAATGGTAGTTGTTAGGTAAAACTGTTTTGATTAAATCAATTTTAAATATCATGGTTTTTATTTCTAGGTAAGTTTTTATGTTTTCTCCTACCTTTGCATTCCTTTATTTGGTATCAGAGCAATGTCGGTCAGGCTCACTGGGAGTAGAGGTTTGTGGGTTCTGTGTTTGAGTTGTCTTTTATGAGGTGCATAGGCTGTTGAGAAGAGGTCAGTACAAGATTTTTGTTTGCAGTGATCAAAAGTAGGAGGCTGCAGTCCTTTGAAAGCACTAGAAGAATGGAGGGAAATTCTTGAATAAAGATAACTTGGAGAAGATCCAAAAATTGTAGAGCCAACGGTTTGTAGCTGTGAGAAGAAAATGAGAAATCGTTGTTTCTTGTAAAATCCAGCTTGAAGCGTTGAAGTTGTTAGCCACCAAAGTCTAAATCAGGAGATCGCTCCAGTAGAGGAACCACAAAAAAGTTTGTTGATTAAGAAGCCGCTAGAAGTTGCAGGCACTCAAAGGGTTTGTAGAAAAAGAGTAGAGGTTATAGCATGTCCAAGAGCCATCAAAAGAGGAGGATGGTTGTTCAAAGAGGGAGCAACTATCCAAGTGGTAAAGTTGTTTGTTTTAATTGTAGAAAAAGTTGTTGAGGAGGAAGCTTGTTGAAGCTTGAGAAAAGAGCCATGGTTGGTTTTGATGTTAGATCATAAGTCTAAAAGAAAGTTCGATTTGTTGGGATTCTACAAAGAATCGTTGTAAAGGAGGTCTTTATCAAGCCACAACTTTCAAGATTAGTCAAGTTGTTGAAATAAATCTATAGAGTTTTTTCGTGGAACAGTTTTGAGAGGAGAATCCTCTATTAGAGTTCATACGTAACATTTGAAGAACAATGCAAGAAAGGAGTGTTAGAAATAAGTTCAGCTCCTGACGGTGTAATTCCAACTCTTGACGGCTCCTAAAGCTAATTGAGAGGAAGCCACATATAGAAAGAAAGAAAAGATCTGAAGACAATCAGTTAAGTGCTTGAAGAAACTGCCACAACAGTTGAAGAATTTGATGTTAAAAAATTGTGGGTGAAGGTAAGAAACATTTTTTTTGTTAAGTTGTTAGAAAATGAAGTTTAGTTTTGGTGAAAGGAGGTCATAATCTCAAAATAATCTGAATAGAGTATGTCATAGCATGTTGCTTCTATCTTGTAGTTGGTTCTATAGAGGAAGCTGTATAAGTGTCTAAGTTGAGAGAGCGTCAGATTGAGAGCATATTTAAAGTATGCAAAACAAAGTAAGGAGAGGTGCTGACAAAGGAGATCAAAAAATTAGAGGAGGATACCAGTTGTCTGAGCTTCAAGTGTGCATTAGTTCCCCATAATGGTAGTTTGTGGTCATCTCAAACCACCTATATATGCTAGTTTGTGGTCATCTGAAACCACTTGAATGCTAGTTTGTGGTGATCTTAAACCACCTATATGTGAGTTTGTGGTCATCTAAAACCACTTGTATGCAAGGTTTGTGGTTAGAAAAGATAACTAGGATCCTCGAGCACCAACAGCGTGTCTCTATGGGAGTTGTTGATAAAACAAGTGAATGACACCTGAACCTATGATGGACTGGTTACCAGAAAGGGCTAGAGCTCATGGGTAGAGCATCCCAACAACAAAATGGGATTTCCTAGGTTTGATTCCTAGAAGTTGAAGATTGAATATTGTAGATGCTGAAGCATTAGTGAAAGAGACTAAGAAAGAAATCAAAATTCATAGTTGTGATTAGGGGGGAGTGTTGGAGATTATAATCACACCTACTCACTTAAATATGCCAGCTGCTCCTGATAGCTCTGTATCCTCTATTTTGCAGTCATATCTCAACAAACATTAAAGAAAAATCTCGATAAACTTGTATTCGAATGGATTTTTGGTTGAAAAAGGTTTTTCACTTGATGTTTATGTCAAGTTACTAAAAATGTAACTAATTACTTTGCTTGCGGGTAAAGCTTTCTTCGTAGATGAATCATTTTCTATATAATGTATTCACCTTATTATTGCTAAGTACTCCCAACTAGAGTCCAGCTTCGCAGAGCTGTAAGAAGAAAGATGATAGTGTGTTGATGTATGTTTGTCAAGTAGCAGAAGCTCCATCAAAAGTCAGAAGATGTAATGAAGTGTTTGTATGAGCACAAGCTCAGTAAGTCCCTTTAACTATCAATGTCAAGAGGTTGTAATGGTGTCTATCTGTATGAGAGCTTAAACTCAATATGTCTGCAGAATACAATGGTAGTTATGTAAAACTTTTTTGATTAAATCAATTTAAAATATCATGTTTTTAATTTATGGGCAAGTTTTTTATGTTTTATCCTACCTTTGCATTCCTTCAACACAACCTACTTCAACCTGATGATTCCCCTCTGCAACGACCAACATAGCTATCGATCTCTTCAAGAATTGCAAACCCAAATGCAATCAACAAATTACTGTCTACACCATGCCTCTAGGTTCTTCCACGTGCGCTCTGATACCATATGTTGGAAAATTATAAAGGATCCAGTGTAAAAAATTGATTGAATTGAATGTGATGCTAACATTATAGGAACATATACAATATAAAGAAGAGTTAAGGGTAACTTCCATATATGCAGATGCAATCACATAACTACCATAGTCGCATAACTAATTTGTTAGCAATGTAATATTGTCAACATGTATATTAATAAAAGAAATATGAGCCTTTAATTTAGAAATTTTATGATTTCATAGCTAAATATATATCAATACAAATCATCCATTGAACTATAATACAAAATAATATATTTCTTTGACCTTTGAGATCCCTTAAATAAGGTGATATCCCTCCATCTTCATAATTAATTAGGAGCCATATAATGATTGTATCCTCATACTTTCTAACTAGTGTAGTGAAGAAAATTTGACTCTACTAAATAAATGCTATCATTCATTAAGAGTAATTTCAAATCACCACACCCATAATAAATAGCTATTTTTTATTTTAATCTAACTTATTGTAAAGGATTTACTAATTAAAATTTTTAAGTGTTTTAGCTTTAAATAGAAATGTGCTTATGAAATGAATTAAAGAATCAAACGAAATGAATTTTTTTGATTAGATTAATGATGGGAAGGGATCGTACCCATTACAAAATGACCATAGAAAATGAACGAGGGGGTGACATGAAGTGCGACACCTAGAAAGGGAAAAAGAAACAACTAACATACCAACAAGAAAAACAAACATAGAGTGCAGGGAAAACCAGTAGGGAACCAAACCAACTACTAGTCTCCTAGAGGCTTGAGGCCATTAATGGCGTGCCACTCCTTAGCAAGGAAGTGGAGTTTCTCATCATATGTTAGGGGACCGTTATGTGCAGTCTGGATCTCCTCAGCACTAGGCGGAGTAGAGTTGACCTCCTTCTTACCCTTTTCTTTGAATGTCCAACATCATGACCAACCTCAACCATCCTTTTACCTTGAAAGTTGTAAAGTTCTTGCTAAAAAACTTATATAGTAACCATGGTGTTCTTGACATTCTCTTTACTATAATCGATAATTTCTTGGAGACACTTCAAAGTTTTGTCCTAATTCTTGTGTATAGTGGAAATTTCCTATTGCAATTTAACCTTATCATCCTCCATACTAACCAAAGCTCTAATATCATTAACCTTAGTCTCCCAATTCTCCCATTTGTCAAAGGATTTAGCGAGCGATGATAAAAAAATCCCAATGCCCACCATCCTCGACCTCACGAGGCCAAGACATTTTCTGCTTGAGTACCTTCTCTTTTAATACTTGGATTTTGAGATTAGGCTGTGATGAGCTAACCCGCGAGCCACTTAAGAATATCATTCTAAATGTTGATAGATTTTGAATTATCATTCAATTGATGCCTTAGTGAAACCCAAGCAGTGCAAACAGGGTTTGTGTAGGATCATGGGGGGGCAAATAGTGGCGATGCAACAAAAATTATGATAGGAGGAAGTGAAAATCATATAATTTATGTTTGACTTTTTGGTTGGGTTGGAAAAAATTACATTTTTCTAAGGTAAAGACAAAAGGAAAATTGATATCTGTTATTAATGGATATCCTCTTTTTAAAAAGTGGATATACGTTAATAACAAATAACTGATTTATAAATAACAAATATTTGCTATTGTAAGCTTACAATTTTTTGAGACCAAGTACATGCATATAATATACTATTATATTAGATAATAATAACATATTATTATACATATTATATAATATAATATACATTATATTATTAATGTTGATATATAATATATTATTAATATATTATTATTAGTGTCATATTAATATATATATTACTATATTAATATCTTAAAAATGGTTGTCATATTAATGTCATATATTAAAAAATTAAAGTGCTCTGCCACCACTTGTAGCAGAGTTGGCTAGGGCTTGGGGTTTGCATCCCTCGAGGTCATATGTTTGACTCCACTTCGTAATGGGAAAGGAAACATTTAGTAATATTTTGCTAGTTCCTGCTCTGCTGACCCGAGCTATAGGAATGGACTTTACCACTAACCTCCTTGAGGTTAGATAATTAGTGGATATCGATAGAGTGAAAAATGGACTTTGAGTGAAAATGGCCATCTAACGGTCAAAACTTTGCTAATGGCAGACATTACTATCAACACACTACTCAATCTGGTCGAGATCAGGATACATATGGGCCCTTCCCTGTCAATAATAATCATTTTAAATATGGAAGGGATCTGAAACATTTACATAGGTGTCTTCTTCATGGAAAGAAACATGTCTTTGACATTTGTTTAGATGACAAATTGTAGTGTTCAGACGACTTTGATTGCTTTCATTCAAAGAGAAGGTAACAAAAAAAATTATATTCAACAATGGCCAAAAGGAGCATTTTAGGCGTCTAGTTCAGGCACGAGTAAGAAGTTGAACCCCAAATATTAATAGATCACATTTATCTAGGCTTATTGCTCAAGGGTTTTTGTGCTCTGCTAAGGAAACACAACAATCACATGTATCTAGGGTTCCTACACAAGGATTTTTGTGCCATGCTAAGGAAACACAACAAAATAGTTTTGTGGGAAAACACAAGGAAACAAAAAGGACTTCCTTCAGAGCTAATCTACCTTGTTATAATAGAAAGGAAAGTTTTTCTGATAGATCTTCTATAGATCACCAAGGTGCTTTCTTCAATCCAAACTGCTTTCCAATAAATAATCCTTTATCAGCTCTTGAAATGAAGGATGAGGAAAAATAAGATTACGTTGAGAATATTTCAAATAAGATTTCATCAGAAAATAGAAAAATATCAATGGCAAGTTATAGCATGTCAATCTGATGAATCATTAGGTATTCACAAAGGATCTAGCATTAGGATTGCATGTAAAGCCTCATCAAAAATAGAATGTAGTGGATCCTAAACAACCAACACTTCATACAAAGGATTCAAAGCTCTCATCCTCTCATGCACAAAATTAGGTTCAATATGCAAGGTCAAAGAAGTAGGTCAATCCTGCTAATAAGTTTGCAAACTCTTTCCAAAGGAGACAAAATACTTGAAGAATATGTAAAAAATGGAAAAGAGGAAGGCAGAACAGAGAAATAAGGGGGAATCTTTTTAATGGTAGAGAAAAGAGCATCAGAAAGCCATTGCTCTAGGTAAGGAGAAATCCCTACCATCTAAAAGTCAGTAGAAAGGAGCAGTAAAATCTTTGGATTCATAGAGTTTTGAAAGAAAGGGGGAAAGAAAGTTTACTTGTTCTATTACCCTCTTTGATGAATTTTTAGAGCTACAAGTTCAAGATCTTCGTCATCATTCCATAATATGCAAGTTTTGGAAGCTATGCCTTGATATATACCTTTTAAAAGAAATTTTATAAATGATGAATGGGAAGTCGTTATTAAAGTGTTTTATATAGATCAAGAGAAGGGAATCTTTCTAGTTATTTTTTATACTAAAATTCATAGAGATACAGTCTTTAAAGTGAAATCATAGGTATTTCAAGGGGTTGGCTTATTCATGTAACCCTAGCATCCAAAATTTAACCCATCCAATTTTGTAACAAAGTTTGTTGCTTTCTGGGTTCAAATGAGTTCTCTCCCTCTTGAATATAGGGAAGTGAGTTTGATAGAAATTTTTGCTAATCAAATAGGAATTTTTCTTAAGCATGATTATGCATTCTTTAAAGACCCAACAAAATTTGTATGATTCTATGCTCTAATGGATGCTATGAAGGTTTTTCTAGATCAAATAGATATAGTATCCAAATATTGCAAACTGTCTTAGAGTATTATAATGGAAAATCCAGAGAATGTATGCTCTAAGTGTTACACATTTGGGCATATTGGAAGTGCTTGTCAGGAAGCAAAATACTTTGTAACTTATACTCCAAAATCTCAGGAAAGCACATTTGGGCATATTGGGAGTACATGTCAGGAAGTAGAATGCTTTGTAACTCGTACTCCAAAATCTCAAGAAAGGGAGGTGATTGGTAAGCCCAAAGAGGTGGGATCTTGGGTAGATAATAAATTCCCAATTGTTTGTTTATCTATAGATCCAAAAGTCAAATCCCCTTTACACCCATTAGATGTTGCTTTTAATGTTTTTGTAACAAAAGATGATAAAATGAATAAGCATATAGTTAAGATTGTTCCAAATGGGTTTATGAAATTTTCATTTCCTCTGTAGTATTAAAATTTTAGCCCTTTATATTTTCACACTTGTTTAGGCCCTTATTGCTAAAATTAGGGTTTTTTTATGCCTTATTTGGTCCTATTTTGCATCCAAAAGCCTTACTTAATGTATCTTTCTGAGGATAATCTTGACACATATCAAATAACCAATCATAATTTAGTTATTTTGGATTGTATGGCCCCAAATTTAGTGATCTGGGACTCATATACCACCTTGGGCATATGGGTCCCACCAAAGTTTCAGGGCCTGAACCTGAATTTGGCATAAAACTAAAGATTTATTGAAATTTGTCTCCCAACCTTAGCCTACTAAGACTCATATGCCCCAACTAGCATATGAGTCCCACTTAGCTTGGACCTAATTTTAAATTCAATTCTTGGTGGGATTTTATTCTCCTAGATCTCATGTCAGCTTGTAGTGTTGTAATTTTGAGAAATTTGGCATAAACAAGTATAAATACAAGGTTATTTCACATATTTTCTCCTAGAAAGTTGATGAGAGCATTCCTATAGTAAGTTTATGATTACAAGAGCATTCAAGAGCATTCAAGAGTGATTATCAAGCATTTTGGAGTATTATTCAAGAATCATGCATCATGTTTGTTTTTGAGATAACATTGGTGATGTTGTTGAATATCTAGAATACTTAGAGGGGGGGGGTGAATCAGTATTCCATAAAACCCATCTAAACATAATCACATATTTGACTGAATCAACAAGAGAGAACATGGAAACAAGACAATGCATCATCACACATGAACACTAGGATTTTTATGTGAAAAATTCAAAATGGGAAAAAACATGGTGAGGATTAACTCACAATGTATTATATTCAGATACAAGATATTGCATGGCTCATTGCCAGGACTCACTGTCCTTGAAAGGCTCAAAAATTGAATACAAAAGATGGCTAAGCACCAAGATACAAAGGTTATGGATGAATTCCAAGAGTATGAACTGATAGAATACACCTTCTTTGTGTAGGGTTCAGTTCCAATGAAGCTCTAAATATGAAGTACTTCTTCTCACAATAGTTTCTCAAACAATCTATTCTGATACTCAACTGATAGATCATTTAGGCTTGCATATTCAAACATTCCTTAATCCTTTTTGCACATCACCACACCTCACTTCCTTCTCCTTCCATATTCACATCTTTACTCTTTCTTCACACATCACATCCCCATTACATTTCTTCTTCAAATAATCTTACATATATACAACTATATCTCATTAATCAATTAGGTTGCCCTAATTAGATGAAAGATAAACAATAAAAAACACTCTTTTCGACACCATATATGATTTAAGACATTTTTTTATCCATGTTAGCGCATCATATCAAGTCGGAATTGATCTATAGAAAACATCCAAAAATTATATCTAGCCTTCTTAATGCATGTCATATGGTAGGTCGTCCAAGACTAGGACCTAAACACAAAAACTCAAAACCAACATACAATTCTCAAAGCAAATGGCTTCTGAATCTGATATCACATCAATTTCTCATCACATCACCATCATAGAGACTACCATTAGAACCACAACATTAGAATGTTCTCCTTAAGATAATGTGGAGTCTCCCACACAAATATGTAGAGTAGACAAATGACTGTAGAGTGCAGAGTTAGACTTTGTCAATGATAACTTTCTACCCTCATCACAAAAAATTTCAAGATCCTGGATATAGTTGTCTGAATGACACATGACAACATGGTTAAGATATTAGAGCCATATCTTTTCTTGCAGTGAATTTCAGACTCAAAAACCAACACATTGTTTTAATAGTAAAGAGCACTTCTAGTAGAGATTAGCCTCAAGTGAACCAAATAATCTTCCCATAATGTTGTCACCATGTTGACATCAATGACAAGACAGGAACAACCAAATCAATCCATATATACTTCATGTTCATGTTGCAAGGCTTCATATTTCCAATAGATGTAGATTCTTATGATTCAACAAAGTATTCAAGTCAAGATCCATATCATTCAAGCAAGAGTCAAGATCCACATTAATGCTAGCCATTACATACAAGATTACAACCTTTTGTTCAAAGGTTTGGTGAGTTGTAACATAACATATTTGTTCATTCACCATTTCTTGTTTCTATTTTATTTCATTCCAAGGTTTGATTACCAAAACGAGGTTCGACCAAGGAAAACCCCTATCCACTAACAAAACAACATTTTTCTCTCTTTGATGTGTGATTTGCAGATTTAGGTTGAAGATCCCTTAAAGAGAAAGATTGGATAAAAGTTGTCAAAGTTTTCATCTACATTGCAAGATCATGGAAAGTCACCTACAGGTTGCAATTCAATGTCTTAGAGTTAGAGATTTGACAAGAGAGAAGCTACAAGACAACATTAAAGGATATTAGAGTTTTAGATCAACCCTGATAATGGGACTAAATCACCACTTGTGGTGTATGAGTCCTAGTATACATAATTTTAGAAATTTCCAATAGATCCTAAGTTGCCAGTTCTAGATTCTAGTTTCTATTAGAAACCCTAATCTGGGACTAAATCATCCTACTAGCCTATGAGTCCCAGTATGCATTAAAATTAATTTTTTTTAGGAGTATATTCCTTTTTCCAAGATTCTTTAGTTTTCTAGGTGCCCCTCTGTACTTTTTCAGTTCATTACTTTGATTTTTCAGTTTCTTATCTTGAGTTGCATAGTTAGGTCTACATGTCATTGCATTTCTTTCTTTTGAAGCCCTTGCTTGGTGGTGAACCCCCTTTTAGTCTTTAATCACACCCCTAGGACACCTTATTGTAAATATCTTTTGTTGATGGGTGTTTTTTTCACTTCTCAACACAGGTAACACACAAGTGCACTATCTCTCTTGAAAGACAACTTCCTACAAACAAGTTGCAGAAAATTATCCCAAGGTCTCTTGGGTGTCAGGCAAGACTTTCAAAAATAGCTCAGTTGATTGATGAGATTTTATGGTAATCAAAAAGGGAACTTATGTTTTACTAAGTTGGGATGGAATTGGATCTTCAAATGGAGTTTTGTGAAATTTTGGAAGTGAAGTGCAATTTTTTGCAAGTTCAAAAAAAAAGGTATAAAACTCCATGTTCAACATCAGATTTGGCTTTACAATGATGCTGGAACTTTGCCTTAACTTCTATTTCAAAGAAAATTCAAAAGAGAAAAGAGATAGAAGAGTTCCTAGACCTACAACTAATGATGAACAATAATAATGGAGGATGCTACAGTGGATAGCCTTCCTAAAACTAAGTTCCACTTAACCAAAAGAAATAATAGTCTCATGAAACTAGTGCTATCTTTTAAGGTCTGTAAATTTTCAGCTATCCATTCACCACAAAGCATGAATAATAGACGAATTTTAATGCAACAACAAGTTAATGTTTAGACTAGATTTAAACTATTGTTCATCATTAACAAACAACAAAAATCATGAACATCGAAGGCATAAACACTACAACATTCTTCAATATCAATGTGCAACATGAACTAAGTACTAAAAGCAATTTGAGATACTTAGAGAAAAAAACTAAATTCTGATTTTGAGAAGATGAATCATGCAACATGTGAGAAACACAAGAATCCACCAAAACAATGTAATTCTCATTAAAATCTCTACAACATGTCTTTACACAACAACTCAAATCTCTCTTGAAAATGAGTGGAGACCCCTATTTATTTTACTTTGTCTTTTTTGAAAATATGTCATTGTCTTAAGGTAGTCTTCACTGTCCATCCTATGTTCCACAACCCATTCAAGGTCGAGCTTGACTTCATGCAATACCCTTTCCAAGACCTCCCTTTAGTGATATAAGCCCATTTTGCAGGTCTCGACTAGCCAATGATCATCTTTTATGAATGCCAGCTCCTTTTCCCATGTCTTCTCAGGCATCTTTAGAATGGCCTCGAGCTTAGGATATGTGATCCTATATAGCGCAGTGAACTTGTGACATGTCTTCTTAATGGATTTCAACTACTTTTGTAAATCTTGAAATTTATTAAAAATTCGAGCAACATGGTAGATTCCCATGTTGCCATTGTAGATAACCCGTTGGAACCAACCATTGTGGCCTTGGTCTAATTCTTCATTTTCTCCATTTTTTTAAGCTCTTCTTGGGAGAGAAGAGGGGGTGCAGATGATGTTTTTAGACCATATTCTTCCAAGGAAATCCATTACTAAATATAGGTGGTGAGATCCATCACCTGTGCCTTTAGTTCATCCTTAGAGGACTGATCCTTGTTCATTTGATGCACAATTGTTGCCACTGACCCCTAGAACTCATCAATTTTTTGCTCTCTAGTTTTCGGGCCAAAATTTATGGTAGAGATGTTATAGTTGGCTCTTTCACCTTTGTCTAGCTTGGGGGTAGCAATCTGTATCATTCTTGATCCAGAAGCATCAACCGTAATGTGAGAGTGAACCCTAGGCTTCTTTTCCTTCCTTGTCCTTGTTTGTGCTCTTTCCAGTATTGCCTCGAGTCTATCCTTTGGATCAACAACCACTAGAGTCTTCTTATGTAGCTATCTTTCTAGCTAATCAGGCACTTTGGTTTCCTCTTTAGGTGATTCATGATTTCCTTCCTCTCTTTGTTCATGTTGGGGTTGCTTCTCTTCACAGCCCAAGGCTTCTCGTTCTATTCTCACTTCTTCGTCTGATTCCTCAATATGTATAGCTTTTTCCTAATCTGACTCAGTGAAGGCTATGTTTTCTTGAGTGACATCATCTCTCTGGGGTATTTCCCCATTTGTATGCTCATGCTCAACATGGTGCTCGGGCTTGAGGTTGTTCCTTGGTGCATCCTCTTCTTTCTTATCTTCTTTTTTTATTTTTCTTCTTCCTTTTCAGGAGGCACTTCTTCTTCTTGGATGGGGCCCTTTTCATGGCCAATTAGTGGAGGCTCTTCAAGTATCTCCATGTTGACATCAATATCATCTTTCTCTTCAGAAAGCTACTTCTCAGAGTTGGCCTTTTCTCCCACTTCCTTGAGTTGTTGGGATAGCTCCTCTTCAAGCTCATGATCTAAGGTTTCTATGATATACTTTTCATTGAGAGCCTCAGTATCCTCTTCTAAAGATTGTGACTTTTCTTCATCGGATTCCACCTTATCTAAGTTTATGTTTAATCCACCCTCTAGGTGTTCAAAGTAATAATGTTTGAAGGGGTCCTCGGGCTCTTCAACTATACCTTTTGTATCCTCCCTTTGTATTTTCTCCATTTCTTTAGATATTTGCATAGTAGCCTCAATCTTCAGTGGCTCTATAGGCGGTGGAGGAATGGGTAAGCCAGTGGCAATCTAGGCCATTAAGGATTGAATAGTAGGATTTATAATCACCCCAGATATTTCAGCAGGTATTCCCCTTATGTTATTTACAAAGGATTCTGGTAGGGTGAGAGGTGGCATAGTAGCAACAACAACTACAAACATTGGAGCAGAGAGAGTGGGTAGTGGAGGAGGAAGCGAGGAGGATGATGATGGGGATGTAGTAGCTAAGGAGGAATCTAGTATCATTATCGGGGTCATTGGTGAGGTAGTAGCGAGGTGGACTGAGATGTCCACGGTGGGTGGAGAGGAAACATGAAGAACCTGAGATGCAGAAGGTGGAGGAATGGAAATGGTAGCAGTAGCTGCAGGAGAAGAGGTTGTAGGTGGTGATTGCAGCTGCTCAACTCCTTCTTCTCCTTCATGCTAGGGATCCTCTTCAATTGTAGGAATCTCACTTACAAATTCCCCTATTTTCTTAGCTTTCTTTGAGGACTCTCCCTCCGTAGCCTTCTGTGTATATACCTTGTGTTTAGGATGGTGCTCATGCGCATCATTCCTCTTCCTTGATCTTGTTGTCAAAGGAGATTTCGGTGCCTCTCCTGTTGGGGCAGTAGTTGCTCCACTATTAGTTTCACTCTCGAGCTTGTCGTAGGTCAGTATAACTCCTTGCACTTTAAGCTGGGGAATTTGGGCTTCTACCCATTGCATTTTTATATTTTCAACTAGTTGTGTTACTATATGGAGGTCAGTTACCTCTTCTTCATCCTAGTCTATCAATGGTAGTGACAAGTCATCCACAACATTGAATCTCTCATCCATAATGGTATCCTCTTCTTCTACAATTTGATCAGGCACTGGAAATAGATTTATTGAACTTACAAATTGGGCTTTCATTCACATGTAGTTCCTCATTCACACTTCCTTTTCATATTGGCCATTGGCCCAAAAATCTTTGACATGTGGCCGATGAGAATACTATTTTCCAACAAACTTCTTTAATTTCCCATATGGGTCCATTCTTCCCCAAGCTGTGTGGAGGTCCAAATTGTATTCCACTATCTACTTCTCTGAATATTCCATGCACTGGGCAACAAGAAAGGCATACATTCCTTTCCCAAAGGTTAGGGGATATGGGATCCCTGCTCTGTGTTTGTCACTTAGTAGGGCATGTGCATTCTACAATTTTTTGGAGACCTCTAATAGGATCACTCAGTTGTTAGGATAGCACGGTAGCTTATAAGGCCTCTCGAAGAACCCTTTTGTTCTCATGTATGTAAACTTTGGGAACTATATGAACAAATACCCAAACCATTGAATGAAATCCATGGCGCTATGCAAGACTCTTCTCTCAAAGACTCCCCCAAGGAGTCTGATGATGTGCCCAATAAAGGCATCATTTACCCTCTAATACTCTCTCTTGAAGTTTCTATATTGTAACTGAGGGTAATGGTCATATACTTTGAGTTCTCCTCTCCTTGGATCTGGATTATTTGCAACAAAGAGGCCTTTGTATGGGAATGGCTCTACTAGTAGATACACCAAGTATGAGGTCATGTGAAACTGGGACATTTTCTTCACAACCATAAGATGGTTGTGCATGTTGTCATTAATGATTTTAGCCTAGTGGAACTTTGTTTTACCATGGATGATCTCGTCGATGAAGTAGAAAATCCATTCCTGAAAGAAGGTAGTTGTAGGGAGGCCCATTACGATACTCACCAGAGTGAACAAGTCATGGTACTCCTCATAGAAGTCACTTTTGAATAGCTCCCATGGCACCTTGGCTGTATTACCCCTCTTATCTTTCAAATAATGTTAGTTGATCAATTTCTTGCATCCTAAAGAGTTCAATTTCCACATATTCTTGGCATATTCCTTCTCAGTTTCTTCCATCATGTCAAATGTGGGAATATAGAATCTTTGGCCTATAGATATGGCAGAAAAATCTACCAACACTCTGCCATCATAATCAATGATCTTTCTGTTGTTATGGTAGCATTCCCTACATACCATCACTAATTCCAGAGCAATGAGTGCACGTGGAAAGCTGACTGCCTTAGCAAGACCACTCTTTTTTATTTTCCATACATTTTCAATTGTAGGGTGGATCATTACCCTTTGTTAGAACTCATCTATATCCACATGCCTGAAGTTTGCATCTGATATAGAATCGCAGGTGGAGGTGATTTTGGAGGTGCACTCCACCCCATAAAACTAGTACTTCATCTGATCCTTCTCCTCTTTCCCTCTTGGTGCTTTTGTAAGCTTCTTTCCTTTCTCTTTCTTGATAGGCTTCCTCGATGGTCCCACAAAAGATTCCATAATTTCTGCATACAAAGATGTAGTAAGTGCATTCATACAAGATCAAGGAAGCATTAGTCAAATCCTACAAAATGAGGGTTAGATCGAGCAATTCATCAATAGGATATCATGAAATTCATAAGCATTCATCATTCAAAGCTTGTTTGGATCAGATATAGTAATATGGGCCCAGGGAAGCGGGTTTCCCTGGGATGGGAGCCGTCAGAAGTGATCAAGAGTAGGATGGTGTTGGGGGAACGATAAACTGCAAACAACCGCCTACACTAAAAATTATGCACTAGGGACTCAGCAGTCAAAATATTCAAGGAGACACTTGGCACATGTGGGAGTTAATTATAAAGTCCTTGGAGGAATTTTATTGGTCATATTGCTTATGTGGGCTTGAGGAGTGCGAAGGTAAGAGGCTTCATGGATTTTTAAGGCTTCGCTGTAAAGAAACAATCAACAGGGCATGTTGGCCCACAAGGAGAAATACCCAATGTGGGTGGCACAAGGTCCTTGGATGATCCAAGCTCATTGCTTCAAAGTGCAATCAACTTGGGAGGTACAAGGAAGAACTAGCGGATGACTATCGTTTGATGGCCATTAGGAATGGTGAAGGTGAGACGGTGGTCTGTAGGCGGCGGTACACATGGATAGACCTATAAAACACTTTGACTTGGCCATTTTGCTTCAAATGGGTTTAGACAACAAAAGAGAGCACAAACTCCATAGTGTAGGAAGAAAAGAATGCACCACTATTAATCAACAAAAATCGAGCAATGGCATGCTCCAGATGGCAGCTCGCAAGGACATGTCCACAAATCATATGAACTTGGTTTCTTTTTTTTCGCAAAGGTCTTGGAGGGAAGTGAACCTGGTGTGGCCCACAGTGCAGACAGTCGAGATCGCTTGGACGTTTGAAGCGGTGACAAAGGCGGGGTGGTTCACAGATAGACTCCCACAGATGTCAACCCACAAGAAAGGTTTTTCAACTCATCTCTTCGTTTGGCAACTCGGGGTGGTGAGGAGAATTGCGAAGTCCATGGTGGGGGTGGGAGTGATAACTTAGCCATTAGGGAACAATGTTAAGGTGACAGCGAAGGGTGGATGGAGGTCTACACAAAACGAATTGCAAGGAATAGTTAGCTTAGGATTTTCTCATGTAGGCTAGGGATGATCAATAAAGTAGCAAGGTCCACAATGCAGACAAGATGTTCAGCTTGGGCGTTAGGAAACAACATCCACGAGATGATGAGCTATGGGTGATGACCTGCTGGGAATGTTTTGCATGATAAGACTTGGCATGTTTGGTTACTTGGTGGAAGTGGCTCTAGTGGGACCTGCGATGTGGGATGTAGGTAAAGGAAAGCTATTTGAGAATGATTGTGAGATGGCAGCCAATTGCATGCGGCAGCCTGCATGGGATGATCTACGTGGCATGAATTAAATGTTTGTTCATTGGTCAGAGGTGACTTTGGCATGATTTGAGATGTAGGAGGCAAGTGAAGAATGGTCATTTTCCAATGGTGTTAATGACATGGCTTCCCATGAGCAGCGACCCTCAAGAACAAACCTGCAAGAAATAAAAGACTTGGGTTTTCATTTAAGGTTTCACCATTTTTTGTGTTTTTCTCAAGCGAGGACGATGAGGATGTAGGGCACAAGGGAGTCAATGCTCTGCGAAGAATGGTGCTGACAGACCAAAGTTCCATATTTCCTTTTAAGGGCTTAATTCAAATATTTTAATGAAATTTCCAGGGGATTTTGGTGCAAAATAGGCTGCCATGATAGTTGCTAAGTATTTTAAGGGATTTCACTCAATATTTTTCAATTAATTCAAAGAAAATTAACAACAAAACACACTTTTAAGATGTTGGTAGCAGACTAACCTGAAAAGCATGAAGAAATTCGATGAAGGTTGAGTCTTGATCCATCAAGAGGCAGTGCGAGTGTGGGAGGTTTGATCATTGTTCACTCTGACAAATTCCAACTAGAAAAAGGTGAAAATGACAGGTCGAGCAAACTTATTTATAGGAAAAAAACTCATTAATTACCTACATTAAATGCAATTATGATGGCTAGTGAGGTAGATAGCTACGAAGTTCGATGGGTCAACAACAGGAAAAGTGTAGCCCACACTATAGAGAGACCTCCAAGCTTTGTCGTCAGCGAATGGTTGAGGGATGTTGTCCAGGAAGATTATGGGACCTGCCATGCCGACGAACGTCCTGGGTTGGCTGAAGTTTAAACAACAATCAAAAGACAACATTTTGCAAGGGGAAGCCTATAGCTGCAAACCCGCAAGAGCTAGAGGATGCCAGAGCAAAATACTAAGGGAAGTTCACATGGGAACCTTCGCAGGAGAAAAGGACTTAGAAAATTTTAGGGTAGTGAATTTTGGTCAATTGAAGAATGATGAATTTAGGGCTCTTGGCCACTTTAAGCTCAAAATTAGGGGCATGAAAAATGAGGCAAAAGAAAAAGAGCAACTCGATGAAGGCGAAAAGAGAGGGTCCCCATTCTAAACGGGGCGTGTGTGCTATAGGCATAACAAATGGCGACTCTGCTAGGAGAACGCTCCTGAGTGTTCTAAAGGTAAAGATTCATTTAGAACCCAGAATCCCTAGTTTCACAGACTAGAATCCGATTTCCATAAGTGAACTAAGAACTCAAAGGAGGATGGGATCCTTAATTGAATCAAATCATGGGGTATCTTAGAGGTATGTGCATAGTGAGTTCACTCCCTTTCTTCAGAAACCATACGAACAACCATTAATCAGTTAGGGCAAGCTACATAAAATTGCCAACCCCAAAAGTAACCTAGACATTGCTTCGCTACCAGTTAGACGTCCATAGCCCCTATGTAGTTGTCGTTGTCACCCGACGAACATCACTCTATTGCCATCTGGGCATGTATAGCCCTGATAGAGTTGCTCGCACACCCACACAGTTGCTTGTTTTAACACTTTCTTTCTTTTCTTGAATATTTTCTTTTGGTACGCTTTTCTTTTCTCAATTGTGTAAGCATCAAAGCTTACTATGGGTTTGGAATCATAGTGGTCATTGGAGCAGATTTATGATTTTTCACTTGCTGAAACCTCATAACAGCTATTGCACAACTCATTAGAAACATTTAAAGTGTTTTTTTCATTCATGATCTGAGATAAGTGTGAGAAGATTCAAACAAGGGTTCTGTCCTACGTAAAGTCAAAGTTTAAGTAAGGAAACTTGCTTTATAGCAGCAGTTAGAAATCAATAATTATGAATGAATATTTATCTAGAGAACAAATAGGAGCGGAAAACACAGTAGGCCATTCGATAGGCCAAGCACAACCATTAATTAAGAATGAAGGAACACTCAACAAAAAGGATAGCTAGGGAGGCGAGCAAAAATCAAAGTGAAAGAAAAGTAGCAAAGCATAAGAACCTAAACTAACCTATGGGTATGTGCAGGATCATGATGGGCCAAAAAGTGGCAATATGATGGGTATGTGGCTGACGGCTTTTTTTAATCCAAAATTGATGAAACGAAAAGGGTTTTTAAAGGAGATTCTCAACTTTCCACCAATATAAATTATGCTTTAATTTAAATTTAATAAGTAATTATTATTCATTTTCTATTCAAATTATGACTAAAGTCTTGATTGATAGACTGATTGAAAAACATCTATAGCTTTCAAACAATATCACATTTTTTGAATCGAAAACATGCGTCACATTCTATGCTTCTCATAATATAGGATTATAAAAAGAAAAAAATGAATTTTGTGAAGTTTTGACCAAGTTAAGGTGGTCAAACATACGAGTTTTATATTTTTAAAAATTTGTAATAAAAATTCATAATTAATTTTTACTTGGAAAAAATTAGAAAAAAATATGCATCACATCGAGACATGAGTCCTCACTTATATCTAAAATATTATAAAAACATTATCATTTTATTATGGTTAGGTGGTCAAACAACACCTACTTATTTTTCCCTAAAATTTAAGTATTAACATTAAAATTTCAATTTTCACCAAATAATTTTTCTTTAAACAAACCTAGTAGTTTCGAAACTACATTCAATTTTCTACAAATTCTATTCTTACATATTTTTGAAATAATATAGATAACTTATTCAATTTTTTACGTCAATTTGCCTAACTCTGATTTTTCTAATTTTTTTTGCCACTTAAGGGCTTATTTTTTCCATGATGATCCTGCACATACCCCTATATACAACTATATACAGAGATGAGATTGAAGAGATCATGGAGGGAAATAATGCTTGAGGTGCTATCCATTGATAGGAAATGGGACATCTTCTCTAGTGAGTGTCTTGAGACAAAAGGCATTATCTCCTAGAATTTCTAAAATTTGAAAGGGGTCAAGCTAGAGCTTGTCAAATTTGTCATGTCCCCCTTTCTTTTCATGGGCCATGTCCCAACATAGGACCAAATCAGCAATCCTAAAGGCCTTCACTTTGGATCAGTGATCAAACCATCTTTTGACTACGCCCTGGTGTTTGAAAAAGTTTTTGATTGCTTTGTCACTGACTTCTTCTGGATGCAACAACTCAGCTAAATGAGATTCTTGATAGTCTTCTTCCTCATATTATGTATTAATAAACTATAGCGTGGGGATCTTGAGGTGGACGTGAAAGATGGGCTCTAAGCCATAAATGAGATGGAATGAGGAATCATCCAAAGCAGCCTTATGGCGTGTACGATCTACCTAGAGGGAAAAACACAGTTGAGTGTGCCAATCTTTGGGGTTCCTATGAAGTAGTTTCTTGATCATAGTTATCAGGTTTTTGTTTGTTGACTCAGCTAAGCCATTTCCTTGAGGGTAATAGTTGGAAGAAAATTTAAGTGCAATCCCGTAATCGAAGGCCCAACTTGTGAGTTTAAGAGATGAGAAAGCGGGGCCATTATCACACATGAGGGAAAATGAGCAATCAAATCAATTTAAGATAAAACTTTCTATAAAATTAATAACAACTTCAGTAGTGCATTACCTACTCGCTATTACTTCTGTCCATCTAGTACAATAGTCAAAAGAAGTAAGAATGTACATGTGGCCTGCAGAGGATGGTGGGCTTACCGAACCAATGAAGTCGAGTCCCCACTGAGTGAGCCTTACCTTTAGAACTGGTTGTAGCGGGACAACAACATTTCTTCCCTAGTTGCAACAGTTTGACAAACATGACAGGTCTTGACATGGTTATGCACGTTTTTAGACATCTTCAGCCAATAGTACCCAGCCCAAAGAATCTAATGGGTGGTTGAAGGGACGGATCCGTGGGAAACACCAAATTTTTCATGAAATTCTTTGAGGAATCTAACTGCTTCCTCTTTTCCAAGGCATCTCAGGTAGATTCCCTTGTTATTTCTCTTGTACAATACAAATCTTTACAACATGTAGCTGCTGCTCTTCAGTCTAAGAGCACATTTTAGTACTCCTTGCAACTGGGATGGGAACTTGTTATTGAGCAAATAGTAGACAATGTCATCATACCATTCTCCAAGAGAGATGTCTTCCAGTTGATACTATTGCTTGGTGAGCTCGGGTCCTACTTCAGCTATCATTTCAGCTATTGTTTGAGTGAGGGCCTACCCTTAGAACAACTTCATGGGATGAATCTCCATGTCATACTCATGTAATAAAGTGACCCACTTTTCTCTCCTTTCAACTAGCTCATTCTGCATTAATAATGTTTTGACCATCGGGTCAGGCACAATCGCAAACACCTTATTTCTCAAGATGTAGTGCCAGAATTTCTTAACTCCTCTAACCAAGGAATATGCTTGTTTTTCAACATTATGATACATTAACTCTGCATCCTTCAGTGGAGCACTCATGAAAGCAATGGGGTGTTCACTCCCTTCGTCATCCTTCTGCGTCAATATGTTGGCACAAGATCAATTTGAAGCAAATAAATAGATATAAAAGGGCTTCAGGTAGTCTTGGTTGACCAACAATGGTGCCTCAGTAATGGATTTCTTGATTTCTTTGAAATCTTGTTTGGATTTTGGTGTCCATTCCACTTTAGCGTCCTACTTCAACATAGCATTCAATGGTTTGATGATCTTCACAAAGCCCGTGATGAATTTTCTGATGAAGTTGATCTTTCCAAAGAAAGATTTCAGTTCCTTCTTGCTACCTGGAAGCTAAATTTTTAGTATAGCTTGAATGCATTCAGAGTCTATTGAGATCCCCTTCTCTAAGATCACATCTCCTAGCAACTTTCCTTCTATAACTCTAAAGATGCACTTCTTTGGATTTAATGAAATTTTGAACTCTCTACTTTCCTAGAAGACCTTACATAAATTGGATATGTGGTCCCCTCTTTTCTTCAAAAAAATAGTAAGATCATCCATATATATGATTATGCATTTTCCAATCATGTCCTTGAAGGAAATATCCATGGTGCATTGTAAATTTGCACCAACAATGATTAGTTCAAATGACATTCTTCTGTATGCAAAAGTTTCCCATTTTGTAGTGAAAGTCATTTTGTGTTTATCTTCATACCACACCATCACTTAGTTGTACCCTGAGGATCCATCCAAAAAGGACATCATCTGAGATCCATTAACTATTTGCAACACTTCATCTAGTGAGGGTACTGGATAGTTGTCTTTCTTTGAGGCTCTATTCAAGTTCTGGAAGTCTACACACAATCTGATTTCTTTGTTCTTCTTGACTAGAACTAGATTTTCCACCCATGTGGAGCATGTCTGACTTAGAAGATGATCCTTGTGGATAGCAACTTCTAGACCTCTTTGTAAATGATAGGCTCTAGCAATGCATTGATTGGGTGCTATCACTACCTAAAAGGTCTCACATCCGGCTTGAGAGGGATGGCATGAGTGATGATCGAGGTATCATATGTCTTTAAGTCTTCATAGCTCCAGGTGATCACATCATGGTACTATTGATGTGTTTTTTATGCACTTTTGAATACAGGCAGTGCGTAGGTGTACTACCTCTCTTGAAAGACAATCTTCCACAATCAGATTGTAGAACACTATCCCAAGGTCTCCAATGTCAAGTCTTGACAGTGCTTGGAATATCTTAGTTGTTTGATGTGATTTGCTGGAATCACAAGGCAGTCTTATGGATGAGTTACAAAGCATGGGAATTTGGGTTTGCAAATGCAGTTTCAAAGTGCTGAAAGTGAATGAACAGTAGATGTCCACTCAAAACAACAAGCTGAAACTCATCAAGTTCATTTGATTTAGCTTCATGGTGATGCTTTGGGTCCTACTGTAACCAAGGATTAAAAGAAAAAACAAAAGGAGAAGGGTTAAGAAAGCTATTCTAATCCTAAGCTATGAATGAACAGTAACAATGGTGGTTGCTAAAGTAGACAGACTTCCTAAATTGGGTTTTTCTTGGCCAAGAGAAACCTACAGTTGCACAAAACCAGTGCAATCTTCTAAGGACTGCAGATTTTCAGATTACACACACACATCATGCACATGTAATTGAACTAAGTTGCAGCAATGAAGTAATGAGCTCAGACTAGCTTTGCAAAGTGACTCATTATCAATGAACCACAAAAAGCATGAGCTGGAAATCCATCAAATACTGAAACAACAATCACCATCACCACTTCAGTTCAAAAAACTAACACCTAAACTAATAGGGAAGTTGAACCATGCATACATAAAGAGCAAACTCAAAAGGAACACCCATAAATCATGTAATGTTGCTTTCTATTGTTGCAGAATGTCTTTACATTAGTTCTCTAACCCTTACAAATAAGGGGCAAGCCCCTGTTTATAGTTTTCCAAAGCCCAAATGAATGGCTAGGATCAATTTGAATTGAATGGCTCAGATTCATTACAAGTTAGGGCTTCACCTACCCCCTATATCCAACAATTTAAAATACATTCCTTGTCTTTTCCCAATTTTGTCCTATAGTGCCTAGGTGCTGTAGCAGATTTGTCTTGTAGCTGATTTCTCTTTTTACTGTAGCAGAGACTGCTTGAAGAGTGCCCTCCATCTGGTGGACTTGCAACATTTTTGATTGGATCAAACAAGTCGGTCGATGACTTGCATCAATGGATTGGTGGCCCCTGATTCGGGCAGAAAGCTCCTTAGAAATCATCATCATCTGGAAAAAGGTAGGACAACTCCCTCAATGGGCCTCTTCAATAGACCTACGGAAGGCTTCTTGACTCCTGCAAACACAAAGTGTCGTAAGTGCATTTATACATGAGTTAAAGAAAATGTAGTCAAACCTACAAATTCCCTGTTAGATCTATCCATGCATCATCAAAATATCTTGATATTCATATTTGGAGCTCATTTGGGCCATAAACATTAATGCATGCTTCAAGGGTGCGAGCACCAGAGGGCGGAAAGACGGTGGAAGAAAGCCAGAAGGCAGACAGCAGACAGAAGCCAAAACAGAAGGGAAGGAGGCGGGCTCCCGGATGTTCAAAATAGCCAGAAGGAGGGAGGCTCCCAGATGTTCAAAACAGCCTGGAAGGAGGCAAACTCCTAGATGTTAAAAACAACCGAGAAGAAGGGAGGCTCCCGGATGTTCAAAACAACCGGGAAGAAGGCAGACTCTCGGATGTTCAAAACATCCATGGAAAGGCGGAGTCCCGGAAACGGCCACGGAGGGGCCGGGCTCCAGAGGTTGGAAGGGAGGTGGCTGCTGGATGTTCCAAAACGGCCACGGAGAGGCGGAACCCCGGAAACGGCCACGGAGGAGCCGGACTCCGGAGGCCAGGAAGGAGGTGGCCGTTGGATGTTCCAAAATGGCCACAGAGGGGCGGAACCCTGAAAACGGCCACGGAGGGGCCGGGCTCCAGAGGCTGGGAAGGAGGTGGCCGCCGGATGTTCCAAAATGGCCACGAGAGCAACCTAAATGGCCATGGAGGGGTCGCGGTTCGAGGCCGAGGTGGGCACGATGTTCAAACGCCATGGAGAAGCACCTGAAACGGCCACGGAGGGGCCAGTCAGAGGTCAGAAGGAGGTGGTCCTGAGTTCCAAAACAGCCATGGAGAGGTGGGCTGGGACCTGGAAATGGCCACGGAGGGGCCGGACTCCGAAGGCCAGGAAGAAGGTGGCCGCCAGATGTTCCAAAATGGCCACGGAGGGGCCGGGCTCCGGAGGGCGGGAAGGAGGTGGCCGCCGGATGTTCCAAAACGGCCACGGAGAGGTGAAATCCCAGAAACGGCCACGGAGGGGCCGAGCTCCAGAGGCTGGGAAGGAGGTGGCCACCGGATGTTCCAAAATGGCCACGGAGAGGCGAAATCCTGGAAACGGCCACGGAGGGGCAGGCTTCTGGAGGCCGGGAAGGAGGTGGCCGCCGGATGTTCCAAAATGGCCATGGAGAGGCGGAATCCCAGAAATGGCCACGGAGGGGCCGGGCTCCGAAGGCCGGGAGGAGGTGGCCGCTGGATATTCCAAAACAACAAAAGGGGGACGAAGCTCCGAAACCACCAAAACTTAACCAAACTTTGATGAAACCTTGGCAGTTCATTTAAGCACATCAAACACATTCCAGATCCAAAAAAGGGTGACCCTCAAAGTAAAAAATGTGGAAATGGGAGTGACGGGGGTCCACGGATGTTTCCAAACAGCCAAAGAGGAAGGGAATTCCGGAGGGAAAGTTCCAAAACCATCAAAACATAACGGAACATCAACGAAACCTTGGCAGTTCATTTACGCACTTCAAACACATCCCAGATCCAAAAAAGGGTGACCCTAAAGTCAAAGATGAGGAAACGGGAGTGACGGGGGTCCGTAGATGTTTCCAAATAGCCAAGGAGGAAGGGAATTCCGGAGGGAAAGTTCTGAAACCATCGAAACTTAACGAAATGTTGACGAAACCTTGGCAGTTCATTTACACACTTCAAACACATCTCGAATCCAAAAAAGGGTGACCCCAAAGTCAAAAATGTGGAAACGGGAGTGACGGGGATCCACGGATGTTTCCAAACAACAAGAACAAGACAAAGGGCAGAAAAGGGGATGGGCGACCTTATTTCTCCATGGATTTGAATACCCCAAGTAGGTGAATTTGGGTAGTGGAATTTGATCGTTTGATGGCACATGACCAATTTGGGCTTGGAAATGGGGCACACAAAATAAGACAGGAGCAAAGCAGCCTGTCGGGAGCAACAAAAAAAAGGGGGTCCCTGCCTACGGCGGGGCGTGTGTGCAAAACATGCAAAACAGGTACGTGTGAAGAGTGTCAATGGTCCCTTTCCTTTCCTCTGGTGTGTACACATTTCTGATAAACACATTCTTGACTTCTTCAGCCATTCCTAGGTTTTGGGTATCACACTGATTATCAATGGAATCCTTATTTGTTTGTTGATCCTAATCTCTTATGTAATCCAAGTCAAATATTCATTTGAGCAGAACCATACCTCATGGTATTGTATTCATTTTGAGGTTAATAATCCCTTATATGTCTAATTTAGCTTCTTTAGGTTCTACCTCATCAGTGATCTGAGTTGCAAACAAATTGGAACTCATGATGAAATCCAAGATATGTTTGTCATCATTGAACACTTGGAAATCAGTGATGTTGTCTAGCACTGATGGAGTGGAAGTAAGCTCAACTGTGAACTTTTTCAATCTAGCTAGGGAAAGGGGTTGGAGGGTACTAGGTGTCTAGGTTAAGGCATCAACATTATGATTCTTGGAATGTGGGATCAATTGAATGTTGAATGCATCTAAGCCTTCTATGAGACCCTAGACTCGGTGCCTATAATTTTCTAACCTTCTATCATGACAAGAGTACAACTTCCTGACTTGCTTTACTACTAGCTATGAGTCACCAAAGACTTGGAGCACCTTAATCTTCTTTCTTAGTTCCATAAAATCCCATAAACTAATGCTTCATGGTTTGCTAAGTTATTTGTGCAATAGAATTGAAGCCTATGAGCAGAAAAATGTGTCTTACATGTGGGACTGATGAGTTTAAATCCAACTTCGACTCCTTTCTTTGAATTGGATCCATTGAAGCACAACGTCCAATGCTTAGAGGACTCTTCGACTTTAGAGCTAGTGGAGCTTGTTTCCTCCCTTGACTGTATATCTACTACAATAGCCTTAAGTGGCTACTTGCATTCTACATGGATTTGGTTTGGCCACTCTATGTGGAATTCCCATTTTGGGGTGACTTGTCCTCAAATGTGTTCAACTAATGTTTGGCACATGCAACATTCAAATTCTGAGTGGGTTGCATTATGTACCCTACACCAGCTGGATAATAAGAGACCTTAAAAGTCCATTATTGCTCCTAAGCCGAGCTGATCTTGCATGCATTTCTCCATAAACTCTTGGAATCCAACCAGCATTCTGAGGTTACCATCGTCATAGGATTCTTCTTCGTCTGATTCAATCAACATCTTTGTACTCTAAGGTGCATGGGTTAGGTTAGTAGGTGCACTACATAACAAAAGAAGGACCTCTTGTTCATCCTGATAGGCCACAGGAAAGTAGTTTCCTAGTTCTGTTTTAGCAAACAATACCTTTTTTTTGTTGTACTCCATGATCATGAACTTCATGTGTGGCTCTCAATCGATATGGATTTGCTTTGGAAATCCTTTCATTGAAAACCATAAGTGAGAAAAATCTATTGTAGCATATCCATTCAACACCTAGGTGAAATATCTTCCTAGCATGATACCATATGTGTCTGCAATGTCGGCCACCTGGATGCCAATTACCTGCTACACCCTCGAATCAACAACAATCTGCATAGGTATCCTGTTGATTTCTTTGACTATGTTCACTTCGGTCTTTTCCAACTGGGTCACCTTCTATTAGGAGGGAGTTAGAACTATTCCTAGAGCCTTGCATACTGCCAGAGGCATGACATTGGCCGAGGCCCCTAAATCAAGCAAGCAATTGTGAAAATTCTTTCCAAATATTCTGATGGTGGTCAATAAGGGAGGAGTCTCCAACTTCCCTTGGAATAAACTCACTAAAACATCAGCCTGAGCTACTTGTGCTTTTTCCTTATCATTGGTTTTATCCCAAGTTTACACTTGGTTTTGTTCTTTAGTAGGCTATTTGTTTGTTTGCTGATTTGAAGGCTGATACGTTTTCTTTCCTAGAATTTCCTTGATTATAGGCTCATGTTGTGAGTCGTCAAAGGAGACCCTTTTGGCAGGTACTTCTTGGACTATCTTGGATGGGGTAGTCAGATTAAGCAACCCAAAGAAAGCATTCCTAACTATTGGGACTCTAAGAAATTCAAAGGTTGATAGGCTCAATTTCACTTTCTTAAATTGCTCTACCACGTACTCCCCCATTTTTTCTATTTCTATTTCAAAATATTTACCTTGAGAGGAGCTAGCCGACTAGTTTTGGGTTTGGTTCGGTAGCCTATTATTATTGAAGTACTAGGTGGGTACGTAAGGGTAGCCCAAGTTATTAGTAGCATTTGAGTGAGGCAGAGTGCTGAAGTTATTAGGTTGGGTAGAGGTTGTGAAAGGACCACCTACTTGTCTATTCCTCAAGTTATAAGGGGTTTCCCTTTGATGGAACATTTGAACCTCATCTTCACATGACTCTTCCTCATTTGCTGGACCATTATCTACTGAATTGAAGAGATGGGATAGTGGAATTTCGTTACTTACCTCTTTTGCTTCCTCATCCTTTGGAGCAACTATCTCCTTCTCGTGTATGTTGCTCTCACTTCATGGGAATGGAGCTTAATTAACCATGAGCACCGAGGAGTCATACGGTTCATATGGGACTATGTCTCTACAACAGGAACCATCTACAACATTCTGAACTTCTACTTGGAAAATTTTTGTTGCTGTTTGGAACTATGGAAAATCCAATTTAGAATGCCTATTTGTTTTGTGAATACGACACCACCTGGATAATGCCGCCTCTGCCAAGTACACTCCACTTGTAGTCTTGTTAGCATTAGCTGGCTGCTTGAGAGGTGTAGGGATGCCTTCATTGTTTGGCCTTATATTCCATGTGTGATTCTGTCTTTATGAAGGTCTTCTTTCAAATCCTTGGCTAGAACTTTGAACTCTCTCATAATTATGTTTGGAGGAAGCACGTGCATCATGGTTGTCGTGGTTATCTCGATTGAGATTAGCTTGGATGCTTCTCTGAGAGGATTGCAGTTGGTTATTTTTGTTCCTAAAGTGTGTCATTTCAACTTAGACATCTTCTTTACCAATTTCTTCAGCTCATAGATTCGATCCTTTTTTGTGTTGTTCAGTTGTGGTACTTGATTATGGAGGAAGAATGGTTGCTCTGTTGGTTGATTCTACTGAGCGGGTGGGAACTCAGATCCTTGCAGGTATGTAGGAACTTGAGACTACTGAGAGTAAGCTTGTTGTTGTTGTGGTTGCATGTAATGAGGCACTAGAAGTGCCTTGTTCAATGGTTTCCCTGGATAAGGCACTATCGGCAGCTACAAAACTTGATTCATCAGGGGTGTTTGATGGGCTAGGGCATGAGTGAGTCCTTGGATCTGCATTGGATGGGTAGTAGGTCCCAATAATGATAATGGATCTACGATGTGTTGTACTAGATCAGTGCTTGTTATGACTACTTTTGCATAGGCGTCCACCAGCTTGGCAGGCGGCGGGTGCATTCTCTTCACCAGTGTGGAAGTGAGATTATCCAAGGTAGCATAGTAGACCAATTGAGTAGAGGGATCATCAACAACGTAGGGTGGCTGCAACTTCATCTAAGTGCGATGGAACCGATCATTAAAAGAATTGATTGCCTCATTGATTTCCCTTTTAACAGACTTGAACTACTGATATAACTCAGAAGGGCTAACCAGGATCTTGAATTTCTGCAAGAATGCATTTTTAATTGATCCCAGGTAGTGATTGATCTAGTTGTCAAGTGGATGTACCAATAAGGGGAATCTTCCCCCAAAGAGTAAGGAAAGAGCCTGCAAGCCATATCTTCATGATCTATTTGCATGTCATTTAAGGCTCTTTGAAATATCTTAATGTGTTCTTTAGTTGTCCTCTGCGGATCACAAGGATGGAACTTAGTGCAAAAGCCCTTCGGATTCTTTGGCATATCATGGTAATCATTGAAGGATAGAGGAGATGGGTTGTTTTGGAGCCAAGCCATGATGGGAGGTGGAGGCTGCGCTAGATGTGCTATAGTTACTTGGGGTTGCAAAGGAGCAACAAAAGTTGGAACATCGTCCTAGAAGTGAGGTGCTGGGAGAGGGGCAATGCCCTGGCTATGGGAGGCGAAGGGGTGGAAGGTAGTTTGGAGTGGCTGGGAAGATGGTTCTTTTGGAATGGAAAGGGAAGAGTGGGGAGAATGGATGGAAGGAGAAGGTATAGATGGAGGTGAATTGGGCTAAGTAGATGGAGTTGAGGAAGATGCTTCCCTTTTCTTGGCTCTCTTAGCCTTCGTAGGGGGTGGTAGCTCTTGGAACTCCCCTTTGTTTGGTATAGATCTTAACACTCTCTAGAACCTCTGAGGGGAGAAGGAACCAATTGGATCTAGCTTAGCAAAAAAGGTGCCCTCCTTCTAGCGCTAGTTCTGTTGATTGGTGTATTTTTCACTTCTCAACATAGGCAACACACAAGTGTACTACCTCTCTTGAAAGACAACTTCCTACAAAAAAAATGCAAAAAATTATCAAAGGTCTCTTGGGTGTCATGTCATGACTTGCAAAAACAGCTCAGTTGATTGATGTGATTGCTGGTAATCACAAAGGGCACTTATGTTTTGCTAAGTTGGGAGGGAATTGGATCTTCAAATTGAGTTTTGTGAAATTTTGGAAGTGAACTAAAATTGCTACAAGTTCAAAACAATAGTCTAAAACTCCATGTTCAACATCAGATTTGGCTTTACAATGATGCTGAAACTTTTCCTTAACTTCTATTTCAAAGAAAAGTAAAAAGGGAAAAGAGATAGAAGAGTTCCTAGACTTATAACTAATGATGAACAGTAATAATGGAGGATGCTATAGTGGACAGGCTTCCTAAAACTAAGTTCTACTTAACCAAAAGAATTAATAGTCTCATGAAACTAGTGCTATCTTCTAAGGCCTGTAGATTTTCAGCTATCCATTTACCTCAAAGCATGAATAATAGATGAATTTTAAATGCAACAAGTTAATGTTCATACTAGCTTTACACTACTGTTCATCATCAACAAATAGAAAAAACCATGAACATGGAAGGCATCAACACTACAACATTCTTCAATATTGATGTGCAACATGAGTTAAGTACTAAAAGCAACTTGAGATACTTAGAACAACAAACTAAATTCTAATTTTGAGAAGATGAATCATGCAACATGTGAGAAACACAAGAATCCACCAAAACAATGTAATTCTCATTAGAAAATTTGCAGCATGTCTTTACACAACAACTCAACTCTCTCTTGAAAATTAGAGGAGACCCCTAATTATAGTTTTCCAAAAGTGAAATGAATGACCAAATTTACTTTCATTGTGTGGCCAAGATTCATTTTACATTAGGGTTTCACCTACCCCCAAAATATATCATTATAAAATACATTTTTGTCTCATTCCTATTTTGTCCTCTAGTGACTACCTTGTTTTTCTAGCTATACTATTAGAAATTCATCATCAGTCACTGGATTTCCTTCATTTTTCTAAAGAGTGGCATATTCTACAAATTTTTCAATCAAAGCCTAGAAATTTTTCCATTCCATGATGTGTGATTGAAGGATTTGAATAGTCATCCTTTTGAATCTTCCAGTGATCTGCTCCCAATGTTTGGTGCATCTAGGCATGGCCTTAACAACCTACTCAGCTTGGGTGAATGCTCTAGTAGAAAAGTCCATGAAATCTGATGTTAGTGCATCCGCAGCCCCTTGCTCCATCTTCTTGTGGAAGAATGACTTGATTTTCTCTAGATCCAGCTCTAGGGCGGGCAAGCCATAATTTGTCATTGTCTTAAGGTAGTGTTGGGGTGCCAAGTTAACACATGACATGCAGGTAAGACAAAAGTAAAAGTATCTCACCTCTCCTGAAAGAGATAATTAGTAATCAAACTGATCACCTCCCAAGGTCCTTGATGTTGGTTCACAACGTTGTTGTTTCACGAAGTGGTCAATATGGTTGTAATATTCAAGGGGCCTACTAGTTTTGAGCTTTTGGATTGTTGCAATATCAAACATCTATATAAACCTACTTTAACCAGGGGTTTTAAAGAAATAGAAAAAGATAGATCAAGGCTTTCAAACTGAAAATAATGTTGATTCATTCAACTAATCAGACTTGTTACCTTCCAAGGAATTCCTAAACTAGAACTGCAAAATAAAATTAACCTGTAATTGATACAAAGTTTCATTCATTCACAGTGCAAACTTTAATAGTAGATTGCAAATCATCATTCAAACAAAACATAAGATAAAATTTCATTCCTTGAAAGCTTTTCAAATCAAATGATTAACCCAAAATGAATACCATTCTAGAGCATAATATAAAGTAGGTTTAAGTCTGGCTGCTCCAATCGTCAATGAAACAGATAAGCAACATTTACAAATTTGGCAAGATCACCAGTGTACAGAAACCCATGTCTTCAAATTATCTCCATCTATGCTAAGAAAATCAGGAAGATACATCACCTCCTCCTCCTACTGAACTGCAAAAAACATCTAACTTAAAAAAAACCTAACTTGCTTTTTCGATATCCCATCCTCCAACTTGCTAACTAATTCGATAACTTTTTTTTTCTCACCTTTTATAACCTTTTTCTCCCTTACAAAAGAGGCGAAATGCTATATTTATAAAACCCGCTAGATGTGTCAGCCCAGTTAGGGTGTACAGTAAGTTGGTCACACAACAAGTCAGCTCTAGAAGAATTCAAAACAAAGTCAAACATGCATTAAATGCACGGGCACCAACCAGATCGACCCAGGATCTCCCACATAACTCAGACCAAAACACGTGAAGAAGAGGCACAATGAAACAATGAGGAGGCATGAATTTCGATGTAGCTTTGCATTAACTACTTTCCCCACTTCGCCCATACCTTGCTCCATTCTGGCCTTCATCACCAAGAACGTCCTCTACAAGCTATCCACAAGTGGCATAGGTAAAACCCTAGTTAGCCATTCAATAGAATTAATATTATTCTTCAGCTGCCCCATCGTATTGTCCCAGTTTTTCTTGTTGGAGTGATATTCATTAATGATTACACTGTAGGTCGTTGCGTCATCTAGTTGGTGTCCAGTTACTATATCCCATGATAGCCTTAGTCCTTTGTAGCAGGGTGTTCATATTAGTATCTAAAACCTCGAACCAGACTGATGTCATCTTGCCCGCAGGAATCCTACTCTTTTCATCTAGCTTTAGTTTTCTTTTCAGAGATGGATGATCCCTTTGTGTCCTTTAGCCTCTCCAGCCACCATCGTCCTACCAGACTCAACCTACATTCATCAAACACCAATGTGAGAATCCAAATGTTGACAAAATTTTCATCCAAGTGTTAGCTTAAAATCATGATAAAACCATTAAATTAGCCATTAAGCATCAACACTGTGAAGTTCAAGATTTCAAGTTAACTGGGGAAAAACAATCTGGAAATAATTTTGAAAAATTATGAACCAGGTGGATTCTCCCAATGAAGCACCAATGTCAACAATGGATCATCAAAATGAGCACAAGCATCATACAACAGTGAAATTCATCAAGCTAAAGCAAGATATGTTTAAGCATTCATCATTAGATTCATCAATTTTATCCAATTTATTAAATTCCACAAAGCATAGCAGAGAATTCGAAAAAAATCAGCCAGACCGGAATTCCGCAGACGACTCAGAACTTCGCACCTCGAAAAACTGAAGGAAACCAGGAAAATCCGGCTAGAACGGAGAATCTCGAAGCAAGCATAAGGTTCACCAATAGATCATTTGAATGAAGAAGGAATGCATATAACATCGTAAAATGCATCAAAATAAGCATGGAATATCAAGCATTCATCAACTAAATCATTCCTATGCCAACAATTTCAAGTCACTCGAAGCTTGGCAGAAAATCCAGAAAAATCCGGCCAGACCAGAATACTGCGGAAGACCCAAAACTCCGAACTTAGAGCACACTTCTGGGAAGATGAAGGAATCTGGGAAAATACAGAGACATAGAAATTCTACAAAGTCTTTGGAATCTCGAAAAACCTTCATCACACTTGACTTTTCATGAAGTGATCGAAACTCGACGAATTCTGGATCTCTTGAGGTCGACTCGAATCTAACTCATGATTTCTATGTATCCCTTTGGATCCAAACTACCTAAGGAGTCAAATAATGAAAGTGCACGACAAACTAGTGATGCCCTAGATTCAACTGCTAAGACTTCCATCATGAACAATAGGGGCAAGCTTAGATTACCCAGATGGAACTCGGATACACCCGACAAGGTTCGCAGTGGGTTTGCAATGAATAATGGACCATTCCTGAGCAAGCTTTGATTAATAAAATAAAGGCTAAACTCACCAACCAACTAAGAGCGTGTCAAATTGAACTGGGCTTTGTAAAAACCCACCCAAATCAAAATGAGGCATTGAAAAACAAGGAAAGGCATGGAAACCATTCGGGAACACATATCAGCGAGAGATCCACCCGGGTGGAGAGAGTTAAGAAACTCACAACAACTAGTAAGTCTTAGTGACCTGAAATTCGGAAACGAAGCGGAATTCGAAAAAATCCAGCCCAGGTGGAATTCCACAAAGAGCCTGAAACTCTGAACTTCCAACCTTGAAATTACTTTGCCGAGTTTACGATGGAATTTGGGAAAATCCGGATGGGTCAAAAAATACAGAAACAAGGTGAAAACCTGAACTTTTCCTTAAAACTTAAGTTTTCAACGTGCAACCTAAGGGAACGACTTGGATGGGTGAGATGAACAACTAAGGACCTCAAAAGAAATCAAAGCAATAAAATCCACAGGCCCAAAAGATGTCAGAATTTAGAGAAAAAGAGGGGGGGAAGGGGTCCCATTTTAATCAAATTTAAAATGGGGTGGTTATGCAAGGCATAACAATTGGCGAGTTGGCTAGGAAAATGGTTTAGCCATTTTCAGGAAACTGAGGGATTTAGTTACCTAGAACTCCTAGTTTATGGACATCACAATTCTAGTTAGGTTAGTTTTAGTAAACAAGGTTGAGCTAGAATCTCAAATGTAAATCAACACTGGCTACCCCTTAATCTATGTGTGTGCTTGATGGTGCATCACCCTTTTACAAAGTTTTCCTTATCTTTTGAAAAGTTATGCATAGGATTTGAACTACATGAGTTGATTCCCTTTAATTGTTGTGCAATGATATCTCGAACATTGCTCCACTGCCAGTCAAGCGTCCATAGCTCTGATGGAGATACCTCTAGTTTTCTCACAACATTGCTCTACTGCCAGTCAGGCGTCCATAGCCCCGATAGAGATACTAGAATCACCCATTCAGTATTGAGTTCTCTTTTCTTAGATATTTCTCTTTTCTTTTCTTTTTTTTTGAAGTTCCTTCATTCAATTCCTTCTCAATATGTCAGATTTCCAACTTCTGTACTGGGTTGAAAACTACCATGGACCTCATAACAACATCTGGGGAATTAGATTTTTCACTCAAATCTTGCAACACCATCGTCCTAAGAAAAATATACCATTACAAAAGGAGATGTTTCTCATGATTTGTGACAGATTCAATTGTAGTTAGTGAAGATTTCTTACTTTACACCTTGTTCTCAATGACTTTCCACAACTCTCATTGACAATGGACATAAAACAATGAATTTAGAACAAAATCATCAAATCAGAAAACCTAAAAATATCTAAACCAACTTCTCTCCTAGTAACCAAAGTATACTTCAGATAACAACCCCCTTACTTAATTGAATAAAATGAAGGTCCCCACAAAAAAAAACAAAGGAACAAAAAGAAAAAAAAAACACAAGGAAAAGACAAAACCAACGGAACAACAGACTATTTACATATATACAACCCAACAAAATACCAGACCTTTTACGGCCCAAAATAGTTTTTGAGAAAATGTCCATTGACAGGCAATGGAATAGGTTCTCCTGTTAAACTACTCAGCCAGAAAACATTTTCTCCTAGGATTTCAACAATTTGATAGGGACCCAACCATAGCTTATCAAACTTTTGATGGTCACCCTTATTTTCATTGGCTTTATCCCACAGTAAGATAAGGTCTGATATCCTGAAAGCCTTGACTTTGGCTCTTTTTTCAAACCAACATTTGACAACAACTTGGTGCCTAAAGAATTGCCGCAAAGCAGCATCTCTCTGCTCTTCTAATTTCTGGAAGCCAACTAACCTTACTTCAATCCTATCATCACTAGAGTAAAATTCTTGCATAAATTTCAGGACAGGTATTTGCAAGTGAATAGGGAACACAGGCTCTTGGCCATACACTAGCTTAAATGGTGAAGTCTTCAATGCAACCTTGATCCTAGTCCTATCTTCCCATAGCACAAATCTTAACTGGGTATGCCAGTCTCTAGGATTGTTCTCTAACAGTTTTTTGATTACTCCTAGGAGATTCTTATTAGTTGATTTTACAACTCCATTTCCTTGTGGATAATAGTTTTAAGAATACTTTAAAACAATCCTATGATCATAAGCCCATGAAATGAACTCAGCGGAAGAAAAGGCAGGGCCATTGTCACATACCAGTGCAAAGGGTACTCCAAACCTAGTTGTGATGCATTCAGTGAGGAACTTGATTACTACCTTCGTTGTGCTATTCTTGCAAGGTATAGCTTCTATCCATCTCGTGCAGTAATCTATGGCGATCAAAATGAATTTATGTCCTGTAGAAGAATTACCCCAATAAAATCAAGTGTCCATTGGGCAAATGGCCTTATCTCATAAACAGGGTGCAATGGCATGGTTGGATGACACTCTCTTGATGTAGAAGTTTGACATATATGACATGTCCTTACATGTTGGTGGGAATCCTTAAACACACATGGCCAATAATAACGAAATCTAAGGATCTGATGTGCTAAAGAATCCGCAGAACCATGACCCGTGCCATGTTTCCCATGAAATTCAGCAATTGCGTGCTTAGCTTCTTGTTGATCAAGGCATCGTAGATAAACCCCCTCAAAATTATTTATGTATAAAAATACTCCTTTGAGCATATAATGGGAGCTTTTCATTCTCAGTGCTCTCCTCTGAGTTGTATTCATTCCCTATGGGCACCGATTATTGAGCATGAAATAAATAATATCGACATACCAAGAGTCATTAGAAAATGATTGTGTTGTGTACTGCTGACAAGTAATGTTTTTACCAACATCTGCCATTGCTTTAGAAAGGCCTTGACCTCAGACAAGTTTCATAGGGTGAATCTCCAGATCAAACTCTTGCAAAATAGCCATCTATTTCCCCCTTTGTTCTCCCAACTTGCTCTGCACAAGTAGAGACTTCACAGCAGCATCAGGAACCACAACAATGATCTGACTTCGAAGGATATAATGCCTGAATTTATTGAAAACTCTAAGAAACACAAAAGATTATTTCTCAAGAGGTGGGTACTTGACTTCAGCATTCTTAAATGGAGAGCTCATGAAGGAAATTTTCCTTTCATCCCCCTCCTCTCTTCGTTGTGTCAGGACAACTGCACATGAGTGTTTAGAAGCAAAAGAATAAATATAAAATGGCTTCAAGTAGTCAGGACTGGTGAGGACTGGCACCTCCGAAATGGATTTCTTAACCTGAGAAAAATTAGCCTTTGCCTCATTACTTCATTCTATTCTAGCATCTTTCTTCATCATTTCGTTCAAAGGTTTAACAATATTTGCAAAACCTGTGATAAACTTCCTCACAAAGTTGATCTTTCCGAAGAAAGATCTCATCTCCTTCTTGCTTCCTGTCATGGTTACCTTCAAAATAGACTCAACTCATTCTGGATCTATCAATATCCCTCTTTTCGATATTATGTGTCCCAAAAGTTTCCCTCCAGAAACCCCGAACACACACGTTTTAGGATTCAGAGAAACACCATATTGGATACATCTTTCAAGAACTTTAGCCAAGTTTGTAGCATGGTTTATTCTATCTTTAGAGAATACTGTCAGGTCATCCATATAAATTATGATGCACTTACCAATCAAATCCTTGAACACTACATCCATTGCACGTTGAATGGTTGCTCCAGTGTTTATCAAAATAAATGGCATCCTCTTGTAAGAAAATGTTCCCCACTTAGTAGTGAAGGTTGTCTTCATTCTGTCTTCATAATTAACGGTCACTTGATTGTACCCAGAATGACCATCTAGGAATGACATCATTTGAGACCCATTGACAATTTGCAAGACTTCGTCCATGGAAGGGAGTAGGTAGTTGTCTTTTTCCAAAGCTCTATTCAGATTCCTGAAATCTACACATAGCCTCATCTCCCCATTCTTTTTACGAACTGGAACCAAGTTAGCCACCCATGTTGAATGTCGTACAGGGAAGATTATTCTTGCAGAAAGCAATTTCTGAACTTCCTTAAAGATCAGTGGTTCAATCAGGGCGTTGATAGGACATTGTTTATGCCGAAATGGTCTAGCTTCAGGCTTCAAAGGAATAGTATGAGTTATCATAGAAGTATCAAATGTTTTTAGATCTTCATACCCCCAAGATATTGTGGCAATATCTTTCTTTAGTGCCCTCAATATATCTTCTCTAATTTCTTCAGGGTAGGCTTTCCCTATGTAAACATTCCTTTCAGGGCCAGAGTTAGCTAAGTTAATAGTTTCATATTCACCTCCCTTATCTTTGGTTGATACCTTTTCCTGAGCCCTTGGATCTGAATAAAAAATTATTTCTAAGGCCACCATTCCCTTTGGAATGCTATTACTTTTTAAATTGAGGATACCTTTTGTATCACAGTCTTTGGGGTTCCAGTCTCCTTGATCCCTGTCGGACTCATCGATGATCTATCCTTCAAAAACATCTGAGCTTGCTAGAAAAGCAAGGATATATCGATCATCATCGAAGACTTGAAAGTTCCTGACGTTATCAAGGACAACTGGGGTGGATATCAATTCTAATGAGAATCTCTTGAGCTTGGAGCCTTGCATGGGCTCCAGGGTACTTGCGGCAACAACTAATGAATCAACTATTTGATTTTCCTCTCTAGGGATTAAACTAATCCCAAAAGCATCAAAGTCTTCAATTAGGTTCCACACCCGATTTCTATAAGCTGCCAACCTTTTATTGTGACATGTGTACTGGCTATGCACTTGCTTGATAATCACTTCTAAATCTCCTTTAACCATCAAGGTAGTAACTTTCTTCTGATGTGTGAACATCAGTCCCCAAGCTAATGCTTCATATTCTACTATATTATTATTGCATCCAAACTATAACCTGTAAGAAGCAAAAAATGTTTTCCCTTTTGGGCTGGTTAACTCAATTCCAACACCACACCCTCTTTTAGATTTGGATCTATCAAACGTGAGGTCCATATCTGATTATGAGTTGGGGTTGATCTCTTTGAGCTTGTTGTGGGTGTTTGGATAAGATGAACCATAGGTGGGGCCACTTGATCTTTTGCATCAAATATTGGGAATGGGTGTTCAAAAGGTTCATCAGGTGCAATATCCAATTCCCGCTCAGATATATCATGTAATCCTAGGATATCTTTCTAATAGTTATCTGTATCTTTGATTAACCCCTTGGGTTTTGGTATACTTGTGAGTGCAGGTGTATCAAACAAACCCTGGGGTTGTTCAACATAACTATGTTGGTCCGGTATTATGACTGGGGTAAGTTCAGTTTGAGGAGGGACTTCCTCTGAAGGTATATTATCCCTAGTTAACATTATTGCATTTTTGGCTTCAAATGAGAAGTGATTTGAAACGGTCTCAAGGTGACTTGGACTATTTTCTTTAGTTTGGAAAACATGATTTAGAACACTGATGCAAGGTTGGCAGGTTAATTTCAAATGATTTTGGTAGTGCACCCTGCACCAATTTGGGAGTAGAAGACTCGACAAATCGATGTCTTCCCCTAAGACCAACTAATCCTGTTGCAGCTTCCTGATCAATACCTACTAGTTTACACTGATCATGGGATCAGGGAATTCTTGCATTGACAAATCATTAGAATCAAGAATCGAAAGAGTCAGAATTTCCTCTCTTTTATAAACCCCTATCTCGGTTTCAAAATAAGCTACCTCGTTGGGATAGTCATACTCAGTGATGACATGTTTGAGGCGAGGTTCACTCTCAATCCTAATCTGCATAGGAATTCCCCTCCATGGTAGCCACATATGTGAAAAGTCGAGGGAGAGATATCCCCTATACTCTTCATTAGATCTCTGCTCAAAAGCATACCGTAAGTCTCAAGAATTTCTGCTACCTGAATATCCATATTGGTTTGAATCCTAGGGTCAGACCCTACTTGTACATGTACATTTCTCAATTATCCAACTACATTAACCTCTGTTTTATCAAGTTGGATGACCTTCTTGTTTGTTTGGACAAGATTCAATCCCAATTTCTTGCATACAGAAAATGGCATAACATTGCCAGAATCCCCTAAATCTAGCAGACAATTGTGCAGATTCTTCCCACAGATTCTCAAACTTAAAATAAATGGTGGGGTCTCTACCTTGTTTCTGAAAAAAGCTGTGTTCATGTCTGTAGCGGGTGGCACCTTGGTTTTCCCTTTTGATTTATTAGCTTCTTCCAAAGCTTTCAACACTATATCTTAGTGGGAAGGGCACCATTTTAGGATGTCAAAGTATGATAAAGAGGTTTTCTATTTCTACATCTCAGAAACAATATCAAATTATGTGTTATAACTTGCATTATATTTGAAAACACTAGATGAATTACCTTTGCTAGGGAAGTCAGGCGGACCCTTCGGTGGAGGAGGGTTTTTATCAGCACTCTGATTCGGAGGCACCATGTGGTTAGGTGGTGCTAATGTAGTGAAAAAACCCTTATTTTGGTTTCTTAGGAAGTGTCCTCCCTTTGTTTAAAAGTCTTGGGCATCATACACATCTTCATCTAGTTCATTCTCATTTTGCATTGGGAATGAAGGTTCTTCTTCAAAGAGGTCATAAGCCATTGTTGTATCCACTGAGCCACCTCCTTTATTTGAATTCCCTTGGAAAGTTTGAGCATCTGCCTGTGCCATCTTCACAACCTTCTCCATTTCAGGACAGTTCACCTCAGAATGAGTTGCAGTATCATGCAGCCTACATCAGTTAGTCATAAAATTGAGGTCAGCCACATTTGCAGTATGTGGCCTATCCTCATTAGCTTGATAATTGTGAGTGTTGGTGTAAATAAAGTCATGTACCTAGTCAGTTCATTACTAGGGGACTTATTTACATCTTAGTTAAGTTTACTTAGGTCATAGGAAGGAATCTTTCTAGAAGATGTCAGTTGTCATTAGTTGTTATCTTATCCTTTGACAACTACTACATGTGAACCTAGGTAAGTGTGATTAGTTGTCTCATGTCATATGATTAAGACACTTGTCATAATACTATGACATCTTGCATCTAACTTTAGCTATATAACCAAGGGATATCTCTCATTTGTAATTAAGAATCATATCATATCAATGACATTGAATACAGTCTATTCTTGTCATATTCTCTCTCTCTCTCTCTCTTTTCTTGTGCTTTCCATTTGGTCCATAGATCTTGGCATCCATAGCCAATTCTAACATGGTATTAGAGTGGGTTGGGTGCCATTGGAGAGTCTTATTCTGAAGAGAGATTCTAGATCTGAGGAGGTTCTAGTTCATGGCTCTTCGTTGTGGGTTCATATCCGAGCTTGCTGGTGCAAATCTGAGCTCACCATTGCATCCGGAAGGTTCGAGAAAGTCAAATTTTCCTTTTGTTTCGTCCAAATCAGACATACGAGGCCAAATCTAAGAGGGTTTGAAGCTGAAGAGTGGTTGCCAGATCCAGAAGGTAGCTGCAATTTTGGAGCATTTTGGGTCCAAATCTGACCCTGCCATCGCATCCAGAGGGCCAAAAACCCTAAGATTGACTGTCAAATGTCGATTCAGAGCAGTTGTCCGGTGAGGCAAAATTTTTTTGCTTGAGAGCCATATGGCCCCCAGGGCGTCATCATTACCAGTTGGTACGATTTATTAAAAATATATATATATTTTCTGCGATTTATATTTTTACAAAAAAAAATTTAGAAAAAATTCGCAATTTTTTATATTGTAAAGTTTATTTTAAAAATGAAATAGAAAAATTAAAAAAAAAATTATAGAGGTACTCTATGGTACCTGACTGCACAAGGTACCGTGCAGTACCAGATCCCTTTGCAGAGGCCACGTGGCCTCCGCGGCCCCCACCTAGTCTCCACGCGGGCTCCATTTCAAAAATCGGCCTGTTTGGTGAAATTTTGGCACAATCAAAGAATCTCGGCGGCAATTTCAGAAGATTCTGGCATCCGAGATTCCTTCAGAATATTCCGTCAAGCCAATTCAAAATTCTGACATCGGCGGTCAAAGTTAGAAATTCGGGCGGGTGTTGGAAAATCCGGTGATCTGAGAATTTCGGCAAGAATGAGTTTTCCGGTGATGGGCGGTTGAACGCAAAATTTAATCACTTGTTCTGCCTTCGTCAGCAATACGTCATCATGACGTCAGCATAGCTTTGAAAATTTTTGTACCCCTCTCCATTTGAGTTTTCATTTTTGCAGTTCAACTTTGGAGGCTTGTAACTTGCTCATTTTGACTCCTTTTTTCAAGCAATTTTTTTTATTTGGGCTAATTTTTCGTGTTCTACGTATTGGTGCAATTAGTTTTTGGTTTTGGTGTTTGGTTTTTCTAGAATTTTCAGATTCTAATAGGTGTTGCTGCTTTGTCCTCATTTTGAGAACTTTGGGAGCTCATATCTTGCTCCTACGGTAACATTTTTGGGTGGAGTTTTTTTTAAAGTGCATTATTTTTCGTGTACTTCTTAGTGGTATGATTAGATTGATCTCATTTTGTACCAAAAATTGTACTTGATACTGTGGCCTATTTTGGCATTTGTAAGCACTAAGATCAAGTCTAGTTTGTTGTTTTTGGCATCTAGCAACTGTACACGCACTAAATATAAAGTGCCAAATCAGATATTGCTTGGGGGGTTTCTTGATTGAGTGATTTGGGGGGGTAATCTTGCAGTGATTGTTTGCATTCTTTTGCTTTGTTTGTGTTCTTGCAATGGGGAGATCTCAAATTGAGCCCCTAAATCCATATAATTATGCTACATGGAGAAAATCAGTATCGAACTATCTCATGATGAAAGGTCTAATAGGTCATCTAAAGGACACAATTCAAAAACCTACTGATGCTAAAGAATTGGCAAGGTGGGAGATTGATCGTGAGAAAACACTTGGATGCATATGTTCATTAATCTCATTTGATTTGCAGTTTCATATTGAATCATGTAATACACCTAAAGAGGCATGGGAGACCTTTGAAAAATTGTATGGTAAAACAGATAAGATTAGAGGCTATCATATTGATAATGATTTGATGAATCTTGATCCTAAAAGTTTTGACCACATCCAAGACTACATCTCCAAAATCAAGCAACTAAGAACACAATTGAAAGAATGCACTATTGAAAAAGAGGATTTACAATTGATTATGAATGTGTTATCCAAGCTTGGTCCTGAGTATTCAGTGTTTGTTTCTAGCTTTCATACCCATCGACTTTCTATGGGAGCATCATATGTTGATCCTAAGTTTGATGACTTTGCAAATCTCATAATCCAAGAGGAAGCTAAGTTAATGAACATGGGTCTAATCAAGTCTTCCAAGCCACAAGCATTGGTGGCAAATGAGTCTAAGGTACAAAAAGAATCAGACAATCTTGATAAGAAGCAAAAGAAGAAAAAGAACAAGCCACATAAAGAATCAAAATCCTCATCATCAAAAGGAGAATCATCAAAGAAGGAGAGACCTTTTTGTGCATATTGCAAGAAGGATGGACATGAAGAAAATTATTGTTATAAGAAGGAGATTGATGAGTTGAAGAATCTTCTCAAAAAGAATCACATTGATTTTCCTTCTAGAATGTCTGAATCTTCTTCTCCTTCTACTTCAAAACAATCTAAAAAGGACAAAGGTCAAACATATATATTAGGATATAAAGGACAAGCTCTTTGTGCTCATTCAAGTCCAGGATCAGGAAGATGGCTTCTAGATTCAGGAGCATCTCATCATATGGCATCTTCACAGACTATCTTCTCTTCATTTCAGCCTTGTTCAATGTCTCATATCTTGATGGGAAACAATACATACATGAGTGTAACAGGGAAGGGATCTATTAGCATTGGGGAGAAAACTTTTCAGGATGTCTTGTGTGTTCCTCATTTGACAAACAATTTGCTTTCCATATATCAAATTACACATGGTGGAGATGGGAGAACTGTGGAGTTCACTCCTGATTCTGTTATCATTCGAGACTTGGAGACTAGAGATATCATTGCTACTGGGGTGGTTGATCATTCATCTCGGTTGTATTCCTTTGCACAGTTTGCTTCTGATGATGACTTTGTTCCTTTGACTGTTGATCACAACTATGATTTTGAGGAGACATTTGGATTTTTGAACTTGGGCATACTCACATCAGATCCAATACTTGAGCCATGCATTTCATCTCCTCCACCTACTGTTGTAGTTGATGCTACTTGCGATTCAACAGTTTTGGCTCCTAGTGATTTAGTGGAGTAGGACATGCATAGTCTTCCAGATATGGCTACTTTGGATGGCTTTATGACAGGCATTTCAGACTTGTTTGTGGAGTCTCATCTTGTGGATTTGGAGGACACCATTGATAGCATTCATCTTCTCTTTGATGAAGATGAACCTTCTTCAGTTGTTGTGAGGGAGCACCTTGACCCTCTTGTTCATTCTCTACATGATCATTCTTCATAGCTTGGCGTGAGTGTGGATTCTTTTGGACAACATTTGGAGGAGGCTTCTTTGTCTTTAGAGGGGATATCATTGTCTTTGGATCATGTTCTACATTCGCCTCTACTAGATGTTGGATTGTACTCTTCAGTAGTGTGGCCTAGAACGCCTGATTGGAGTGGTTTAGCTTTCTGCATCGACATGGAGACACTTGAGCATGCTTCAGAGACATCATCCATCATCCATGATATCCTGAATACATCCTTGGTTTTGTTTCTTCCTAAGGGGAGGAACGTTGTTCGGCGAGATTGGATCATCTTTAGCATTCAATGTCGAGCTTCTACCATCATTGCAGGAGACTCAATATTGAGTGGGGGCTACCTTGTCTCTCTTCTACTTCTCTCTTACAGGGGGTCTTTTTCCTCACATGGGGTTTTTACCTTCTCATTCTTCATTGACAACATTCATATTTTGTATTTCATCTCTCTTTTGAGGGGGAGTTTTTCCCATGAGGTTTTCTCCCTTTCCTCGCTTGTGAGAGATTGCATTGTGTGTGTACATGGGTACCTAACATGGCCTAGTAGTCAGGACCCATCCTTGCATCTTTGTGTCATTTTCATAATAATCTGCTACTCCCTAAGTTGCACTTAAGGGGGGGTGTTGGTGTAAATAAAGTCTTGTACCTAGTCAGTTCATTACTAGGGGACTTATTTACATCTTAGTTAAGTTTACTTAGGTCATAGGAAGGAATCTTTCTAGAAGATGTTAGTTGTCATTAGTTGTTATCTTATCCTTTGACAACTACTACATGTGAACCTAGGTAAGTGTGATTAGTTGTCTCATGTCATATGATTAAGACACTTGTCATAATCCTATGACATCTTGCATCTCACCTTGGCTATATAACCAAGGGATATCTCTCATTTTTAATTAAGAATCATATCATATCAATGACATTGAATACATTCTATTCTTGTCATATTCTCTCTCTCTCTCTCTCTCTCTCTCTCTCTCTCTCTCTCTCTTTTCTTGTGCTTTCTATTTCTTGGCATCCATAGCCAATTCTAACAGTGAGAAATCCCACCATTATTTGGCCCCGTGTTCCATTGTCTGTTGTTATTAGGCCTCTGGTTATATCCTCTATTCTGATTTTGATAGCCTTGGTTAGGGAAGTTTTGGCCTTGATAATTCCTCTGGCTGTGATTGTTGTTGTTCTTAGAATTACCCTGATTATTATTATTTTGATTAGGGTAATTACCTTGATTAGCATAATTACCTTGGTTCTGAGAGGGGTTCAATTTAAGCTAAGCCATGTCATTTGTGACTTGAGAGAGAGTCTTCTTTAGGGTATCCACCTCATTTGTGAGTTGAACTATCCTTTCAATCTCAACATTCTTAGCAACAGGTGGCTCACCGACAGGATTTGGTATTCCAGCTTGATTATGATGACCATGTGGACTGTGATGAGCCTATGATTATTGAGAGAAGTTAGGAGCTCCATTGGCAAAGAATAGAATAGGAGTTTGAGTCTGCAACTTAGACATAGGTCCATAATGGGAAGGAGACATGCCTAGGATAGTATTGAATAAAGGGGTTGGGTTAGGCATCTGATACCCATAGAAGGAAAACGTCCTCCCAAGTTCCCTTGTTGAGAGCTAGTTTGCTATTACAGCTTGATGGCTAGATGATAAACTTTAGACAGAGAATCAATATCTTCCAGCTGATAAGTCCTTTGTAGGAACAAGCCAAGAAAAGGGTCTATAACTCTAAAATATGCTTGAATGGCACTATTCTCAGCAACTATATAGGGGTATTGCAATCTCCTATATATTCGTTGAAACCTTGTATTAAACAAGGGAAGCGATTCACATGGCTCCTTCCTAATGGTAGAAAATTGATGGAACAAAATGGCTGGATCCACATAAACTCTGAACTGATTGATGAAAGCATTCTCCAGATCTTTCCAGCTCAGAATAGAACCTTGTGGAAGATTTAGGTACCAGTTGTATGTCATATCCCCTAAGGAATAATGGAACAACCTACAAAACACATCATGATGAGCTATTTGGGCTCTGGTACAAGCATCCTTAAAAGCTTGTATGTGCTCCTCAACACTCCTTGATTCGCCATGAATGTATTTGAGAAAAAATATCTCAGGATTCTTAGGCATATCATGAAAGCCTCTAGGAATAGTCCCCAATGGAGAGGGATTATTCACAAAAAATCCCATTGGTGGCAGTGGTGGAGGTTGAGCCAGCTGTTGGATGGGCTGAACCAACTGTAATGGCAATTGAGGTGGATTTGGTGGTGGATTCACGGGTATCAACTGGGGTATTGGTGAAAATCCTGGTGGAGTGAGTGGAGGTGACAAGGGTGGTAGAATGGTTGCCCTGTGAATCTTTTGTCTCGTTGGGGTCTCGATTTCTACCAAAGGTGGTGGGTTTTTAGTTGATCGAAGAACTCTATGGGAACTCTCTAGTGAGAAAGACCCAATGTTATCCAGTTTGCTCTTCTGGCCCTCCTTCTAGAGCCAGTCTTGTTGGGGTGCCAAGTTGACACATGGCATGCAGGTAAGATAAAAGTAAAAGTATCTCACCTCTCTTGAAAGAGACAATCAGTAATCAAACTAATCACCTCCCAAGGTCCTTGATGTTGGTTCACAACGTTACTATTTCACGAAGTGGTCAATATGGTTTTAATATTAAAGGGGCCTGCTGGTTTTGAGCTTCTGGATTGCTGCAAGATCAAACATCTATCTAAACCTACTTTAATTGGGGGTTTTAAAGAAATAAAAAAAGATAGATCAAGGCTTTCAAACTGAAAAGAATGTTGATTCATTCAACTAATCAGACTTGTTACCTTCAAAGGAATTCCTAAACTAGAACTGCAAAATAAAATTAACCTGTAATTGATACAAAGTTTCATTCATTCACAGTGCAAACTTTAACAGTAGATTGCAAATCATCATTCAAAAAAAACATAAGATAAAATTTCATTCCTTGAAAGCTTTTCAAATCAAATGATTAACCCAAAATGAATACCATTCTAGAGCATAATATAAAGTAGGTTTAAGTCTAGCTGCTCCTACTGTCAATGAAACAGATAAGCAACATTTACAAATTTGGCAAGATCACTAGTGTACAGAAACCCATGTCCTCAAATTATCTCCATCTATGCTAAGAAAATCAGGAAGATACATCACCTCCTCCTCCTGTTGAACTGCAAAAAACATCTTACTTAAAAAAACCTAACTTTCTTTCTCGATATCCCATCCTCCAGCTTGCTAACTAATCCGCTAACTTTTTTTTCTAACCTTTTTTAACCTTTATCTCCCTTACAAAAGAGGCAAAACACCATATTTATAAAACCTGCTAGATGTGTCGGCCTAGTTAGGGTTTATAATAAGTCGGTCACACAACAAGTCGGCCCCAGAAGAATTCAAAACAAAGTCAAATGTGCATTAAATGCATGGGCACCAACCATATCGGCCCAAGATCTCCCACATAACTCAGACCAAAACGTGTGAAGAAGAGGAAAAGCGAAACAATGAGGAGGCACGACTTTTGATGCAACTTTGCATTAACTTCTTCCCCCACTTCGCCCATACCTTGCTCCATTCTGGCGTTCATCACCAAAAAAGTCCTCTACAAGCTATCCACAAGTGGCATAGGCGAAACCCTAGTTCACCATTCAATAGTAGTAATATTATTCTTCAACTGCCCCATCGTATTGTCCCAGTTTCTCTTGTTGGATTGATATTCATTAATCATTGCACTGTAGGTCGTTGCATCATCCAGCTAGTGTCTAGTTACTGTATCCCATGATAGCCTTAGTCCTTTGTAGTAGGGTGTTCATATTTGTATCTGAAACCTTGAACCAGACTGACGTCATCTTGCCCTGAGGAATACTACTCTTTTCGTCAAGCTTCATTTTTTTTATTTTTTTAGAGATGGATGATCCCTTTGTGTCCTTTAGCCTCTCCAACCACCATCGTCCTACCAGACTCAACCTACATTCATTAAACACCAATGTGAGAATCCAAATGTTGACAACATTTTCATCCAAGTGTTAGCTTAAAATCATGATAAAACCATTAAATTAGCCATTAAAGATCAACACTGTGAAGTTCGGGATTTCAAGTTAACTGGGGAAAAAGAATCTGGAAAGAATTTTGAAAAATTCTAAACTAGGCGGATTCTCCCAATGAAGCACCAATGTCAACAATGGATCATCAAAATGAACACAAGCAACATACAACAATGAAATTCATCAAGGTAAAGCAACATATGTTTAAGCATTCATCATTAGATTCATCAATTTTATCCAATTTTTTAAATTCCACAAAGCATAACAGAGAATTTAGAAAATCCGGCCGGATTGGAATTATGCGGATGACTCAGAACTTTGCACCTCGGAAAACTGAAGGAAACCGGGAAAATCCGGCCAGAATAGAGAATCCCGAGCAGGCATAAGGTTCACCAATAGATCATTCGAATGAAGAAGAAATGCATGTAACATCATGAAATCCATCAAAATAAGCATGGAATATCAAGCATTCATCACCTAAATCATTGATGTCCCAACAATTTCAAGTCACTCGAAGCTTGGTAGAAAATCCAAAAAAATTCGGCCGGACTGGAATTCCGCGGATGACCCAAAACTCCGAACTCAAAGCACACTTCTGGGAAGATGAAGGAATCCTGGAAAATCCAGAGACATGGAAACTCCGTGGAGTCTTTGAAATCCCAAAAAACCTTCATCACGCTCAACTTTTCATAAAATGATCGAAACTCAACGAATTCTGGATCTCTTGAGGTCGACTTGAATCTAACTCATGATTTCTATTTATCCCTTTGAATCCAGACTACCTGAGGAGTCAAAGAACAAAAGTGCATGACAAACCAGTGATTCCCTAGATTCAATTGCTAAGACTTCTGTCATGAACAACAGGGGCAAGCTCAGATTACCTAGATGGAACTCGGATACACCCGACAAGGTTCGCAGTGGGTTTGCAATGAATAATGGACTATTCTTGAGCAAGCTTTGATTAATACAATAAAGGCTAAACTCACCAAACAACTCAGAGCACGTCAAATTGAACTGGGCTTTGTAAAAATCCACCCGAATTAAACTAAGGCATTGACAAACAAGGCAAGGCATGGAAACCATTCGGGAACACACATCAGCGAGAGATCCACCCAGGTGGAGAGATTTAAGAAACTCATAGCGATTGGTATGTCTCAGTGACCCAAAATTCAGAAACCCGATGGCGAAGTGAAAATTAGAAAAATTCGGCCCAGGCGGAATTTTGTGAAGAGCCCAGAACTCCGAACTTCCAATGTTGAAATTACTTTGCTAGGTTTATGATGGAATCCGAGAAAATTCGGATGGCTCAGAAAATCTCGAAATAGGGTGAAAACCTAAAATTTTCCTTAAAACTTAAGTTTTGAACGTGCAACCTAGGGGAACAACTTGGATGGGTGAGATGAACAACTAAGGACCTCGAAAGCAATCAAAGCAATAAAATCCATAGGCCCAAAAGATGTCAAAATTTAGAGCAAAAGAGGGGGGAAGGGGTCCCATTTTAATCAAATTTAAAATGGGGTGGTTATGCAAGGAATAATAGGTAGTAATTGTTGTCCATCCCATGTTCGATAATCCATTCAGGGATGAGCTCGAGAGTGAAACTAACAGTGGAGCAACTGCTGCCCAAACAGGAGAGGCACCTAAATCTCCTCCAACAACAAGATCAAGGAAGGGGAAGGATGCACTTGAGCACCATCCTAAACACAAGGTATATACATGGAAGGTTGTGGAGGGAGATTCCTCAAAGAAAGCAAAGAAACCAGGGGGATTTGTAAGTGAGATGCCTACAATTGAAGAGGGTCCCCAACATGAAGGAGAAGAAGAAGTTGAGCGGCCGCAATCACCACCTAGCACCTCTGCTCCCGTGGCTACTGCAACCATTGCCACACCTCCACTTCCTGTGTCTCATGAATTGCTTGTTTCCTCTCCACTCGTCATGGACATCTCATTCCACCTTGCTTCTACGTCACCAACAACCCCAATAATGGTATGAGATTCCTCCTCAACCACTACATCCCCACCATTGTCCTCCTCATTTCCTCCTCCACTACCCACTCTCTCTGCTCCAATGCTTGTAGTTGTTGCTGGTACTATGCCACCTCTCACCTTGCCAGAAGCCTTTGCAAAGTACATGTATGGAATACTTGCTGAAATCTTTGGGGTGATTATGAATCCTACTATTCAGGCCTTACTAGCCCAAATTTCCATAGGCCTACCCATTCCTCTACCTTCTATAGAGCCACCCAAGATGGAGGCTACTATGCAAATCTCTGAAGAAATGGAGAAATTCCAAAGGGAGGCTGCAAAAGGTATAGTTGAAGAGCCAGAGGAACCCTTCAAAGATGATTACTTTGAACACCTAGAGGGTGGATTAAAAATAAACTTGGATAAGGTGGCATCTGATGAAGAAAATTCACAATCTTCAGAAGAGGATACTGAGGCTCTCAACGCAAAGTATATCATAGAAAACTCAAATCAGGAGATTGAAAAGGAGCTGTCCCAACAACTCAAGTGGGAGAAAAGGTCGAATCTAAGAAGCAAATTTCTGAAGAGAGAGATGATAATAATGTCAATGTGGAGATACTCAAAAAGCCTCCACTAATTGGCCAAGACAAGGGATGCATCCAAGAAGAAGAAGTGTCTCTTGAAAAGGGAGAAGGAAAAGAAAAAGAAGATAAGAAATAAGAGGATGCACCAAGGAAGATCCCTGAGCCCAAGCACCATTTTGAGCTCAAGCATACAGAAGGGGAAATAGCCCAGAGGGATGATGTCACTCAAGAAAAATAGCCTTCGCTGAGTCAGATAAGAAAAAAGCTATACAAATCGAGGACTTAGACGAAGAAGAGAGAATAGAATGAGAAGTAGCCCCAACATGAACAAAGAGAGGAAGTTGATCATGAATCACCTAAAGAGGAAACCAAAGTGCTCGATTGGCTAGAAAGATAGCTACATAAGAAGAATCCTATGGTCATTGATCCAAAGGCTAGACTTGAGGAAATATTAGCAAGAGCACAGACAAGGACAAGGAAGGATAAAAAGCCTAGAGTCCACTCTCACATTACGGTTGATGCCTCTAGATTGAGAATGATACAAATTGTTACCTTGAGTCTAGAAAAAGGTGAAGGATCTAGCTATAACATCTCTACCATCAATTTGGGCCTAAAAACTAGAGAGTAGAAAATTGATGCGTTCCAGGGGTCGATGGCAACAATTGTGTAGCAAATGAGAAAGGATCAGTCCTCTAAGGAGGAACTAAAGGCACAGGTGGCAGATCTCATCACCTATATTCAACAATGGATGTCCTTGGAATAAGAGGCTCCAACAACATCATCCATGCATCCTCTTTTCTCCCAAGAAGAACTTAACATAATGGAGAAAATGAAGAATTACACCAAGGACACAACGGATTGGTTCCAACGGGTTATCTACAATGGTGACATGGGCATCTACCATGATGCTTGAATGTTCAATAAATTATGGGATAAGAAGACATGTCACAGGTTCATTGAGCTATATAGGATCACATATCCTATGTTCGAGGCCATTCTAAAGATTCTTGAGAAGACATGGGATATGGAGTTGGTGTTCGTAAAAGATGATCACTGGCTAGTAGAGACTTGGAAAATGGGCTTAGATCACCAAAGGGAGGTCTTGGAAAGGGTATTGCATGAAGTTGAGCTCAACCTCAAATGTGCCATGGAACACAGGAAGGAAAACGAAGACTACCTTAAGACAATGACAGATTATGACATGCCCGCCCTGGAGCTGGATCTAGAGAAAATCAAGTCATTCTTCCACAAGAAGATGGAGCAAGGGGCTACAGATGTGCTAACATAATTTCGTGGACTTTGCTGCTAGAGCATTCACCCAAGTTGAGCAGGTTGTTAAGACCATGCCTAGATGCACCAAGCATTGGGAATAGATCAATGGAAGATTCAAAAGGTTGACCTTTGAAATCCTTCAATCAGACATCATGTAATGGAACAAGCTCCAGGCTTTGATTGGATTTTTTTTTGAATATTCCACTCTTTAGAAGAATGAAGGAAATCTAGTGATTAATGATGAGTTTCTGACAATATAGCTGGAAAAACAAGGTAGTCACTAGAAGACAAAACTGCTATAGTGTTAGAGCCACTAGATGACAAAATAGGAATGAGACAATAATGTATTTTATAATGATATATTTTGGGGGTAGGTGAAACCCTAATATAAAATGAGTCTTGGCCACAAAAGGAAATTAAATCTTAGCCATTCATTTCACTTTTGGAAAACTATAAATAGGGGTATCCTCTCATTTTCAAGAGAGACTTGAGTTGTGTAAAGACATGCTGCAAATTTTTTAATGAGAATTACATTATTTTGGTGGATTCTTGTGGGTATGTGCAGGATCATCATGGAAAAAATAGGCCTTTAAGTGGCAAAAAATTCAGAAAAATTAGAGTTAGGAAACTTGACGTAAAAATTTGAATAAGTTATCTATATTATTTCAAAAATATGTAAGAATAGAATTTGTAGCAAATTGAATGTAGTTTCTAAACTACTAGGTTTGTTTTAAAACAAAATCTATTTGGTGAAAATTTGAAATTTTAATGCAGTAGTACTTAAATTTGGAAAAATAAGAAGTAGGTGTCTGTCTAACCACCCTAACCACAATAAAATTATAATTATTTTTATAATATTTTAGATATAAGTAGAGGACTCATGTACCAATGTGATGCATATTTTTTGTAATTTTTTCCACGTAGATAATTAATTATGATTTTTTATTACAAATTTTAAAAAAATATAAAAAAATCATATGTCTAACCACCTTAACTTGGTCAAAACTTCATGAAATTCAATTTTTCTTTTTTTAATCCTATAGTATGTGAAGCATAGAATGTGACACATGTTTTGGATTAAAAAAATGTAATACCATTTGAAAGCTATAGATGTTTTTCACTCAGCCTATCAATCAGGACTTTAGTCGTAATTCAAATAGAAAATGAATAATAATTACTTATTAAATTCGAAGTAAATCATAATTTATATTGGTGGAAAGTTGAGAATCTCCTTTAAAAACCCTTTTCGTTTCATCAATTTTGGGTAAAGAAAAGTCGTTAGCCACATACCCATCATATTGCCACTTTTTGGCCCATCATGATCTTGCACATACCCTTGTGTTTCTCACATGTTGCACGATTCATCTTCTCAAAATTAGAATTTAGTTTTTTTTTCTAAGTATCTCAAGTTGCATTTAGTACTTAGTTCATGTTGCACATTGATATTGAAGAATGTTGTAGTGTTGATGCCTTCCATGTTCATTCTTTTTGTTGTTTGTTGATGATGAACAACAATGTAAAGCTAGTCTGAACATTAACTTGTTGATGCACTTAAAATTCATCTATTATTCATGTTTTGTGGTGAATGGATAGCTAAAAATATGCAAACCTTAGAAGATAGCACTTGTTTCATGAAACTGTTAGTTCTTTTGGTTAAGTGGAACTTAGTTTTAGGAAGGTTGTCCACATTAGCATCCTCCATTATTACTGTTGATCATTAGTTGCACGTATAGGAACTCTTCTATCTCTTTTCCCTTTTGACTTTTCTTTGAAATAAAAGTTAAGGAAAAGTTACAACATCATTGTAAATCCAAATTTGATGTTGAACATGGATTTTTAGACTGCTATTTTGAACTTCAAACAATTGTACTTCACTTCTAGAATTTCATAAAACTCCATTTGAAGATCCAGTTCCCTCCCAACTTAGCAAAACGTAAGTTCCCTTTGTAAGTTCCATTTGAGAGACCTTGGGATAATTTTCTACAACTTGTTTGTAGGAAGTTGTATTTCAAGAGTGGTAGTGCACCTGTGTGCTGCCTATGTTGAGAAGTGCAAAAAACACCCATCAACATCTTTCCCTCATTTCCACCCCTAGATTGTGATCTCTAAGGTTTCCTTGAATTAAATTCAAAGGAAATTTGTGGTTCTATCTCCCTAAACATAAAGTGATAATTTTCAACGTTTCCTTTTGGTGAACCTAGCCTTTCAAACACTTTATTTTCTTATTTGGAGTGCATCATAGTCCTAGATCTAGCTTGCATTTACTTTGCATCAGGTATTGCATTAGTTAATTTGCATCCAGGGTTTCTAAATCTTGCATTAGTGAAAGTGCATAGAGGTTGCATTTTTGCATCTTGCATCATTGAATTTCTTTTGAAATCTATAATTTCACTTAGTCTAGACATCATTCAAACTAGAAAACCTAACATTCACTCAGATTTTTTTGAAATTAGTGTTAAAACCCTAATCTAGGACTCATACAACCCTATGGGTGATTTAGTCCCAGTATAGGTGATTTTCCCTGATTTCTAGGTATTGTGTTTTGATTGTTTATCAACATTTGAATCCCTAAAACATAGTGATTATGACTTATATACCCCTTTGGGAGATTTAGTCTCGTGTTAGACCTAAAACTACATTTTCAACATTTTCAACATTGTTTCTATGCTTTTGTTTGCTGCTATTAGATCTCTCTTTTTTAGTTTACTGAGTTTCTATTTCATTCACTTGCTTGCATATAACTTAATTTCATTTGAATCAAAATTAAAGAATATCCTTTATCTTGTGTTCATTGCATTCATTTTTCATTTATTTATTGAACCTTACACGAGCCTTACAACTTGGTGTCCTATTGCTAATACTATAGTGAGACAAAGTTTGAGACTCATGTCATCCTACGATAGCACAATCATCGTGGATCTTGAGTTATCTAGCTCTTTCACTACTAGTGTTGACACTAGCTCAATAGGTATGGACCATACCCTTAACAACTCTTTTCCTTGAAGTAGTGTAACAAGTGTTGAAACAATGGTTGCTAGTATTTCATAAGAAAACATAACCCAAATCAATGAAGATGTAGCAAACCTACAACATCAATTGATTACTAAAAACATTTCAACCACTACTTTTCCTACTATACATAACATATATCACATGATTGAAAGTGAAGGAGTTGAGCTTGTACACAACCTAGCTTAATTTTTTGGAAAACATCTTACCTCAACAACTAGTTGTGCTCTACCTTCCAACAATGTCCTACCATCCAAATTCTTCCCCCCACAACCATTGCCTCTATTCCTACCTATACCAACCCTCAAGTTACAACAACGATGCAACCTACTAGTAATATCCTTCCTACCTTGGGTATTTCCTCTAGAAATCCTAGTACCTTTGTGGCATCACACATCATATCTCCTACCACTTTACCTACCATAATCATTCCATTCACCTCCCCCTTAAACACATATAAACCTCCATGATATTCACTTCCATCTCAAAATACAACTAATGATTTCATCCATAACCAAAGTTTGCAAAATTATTCATCCCTTCAAAAGAAAATTTCTACCATAAACTAAAATCAAAATGGCCAACCTACATACTATATCAAAAGAAATCCCTTATCCTTTGAGTTATTGAGAATGCTAATACCATAAAGTCTAGAAATTCCTAGATTCAAGAAATATGGGGAAAGGAGATCTTTCTAACCATGTTTCTACTTATACTACCTTATGTAGTGAATTGTTCCTCGAGAATAAGCGCTTGGATAAGCTTTTCCCTAGGTCCTTGAAAGATACTGCCTTAGAATTTTTTATTTGTTACCAAATAACTCAATTTTTTCATTCAATGAACTTGCTGAGTCCTTTATAAAACATTTCCAAGTGCACATAACTCCTAAGATGACCTTAGCTGATTTGATGAGATGTAAGAAAAAAGATGATGAAAAAGTTACTGAGTTTATTTCACATTACCAAATTCTTTATTCCCAAATAGACATAAAAATTCTTGATCCTCACCTTCAAAGGATGTTCATTGAGAACTTGCAAACTAAGACATAGGATAAGATTGGCATGATGAATTTTCCTTCCTTTGTACAGTTGTGTACTTTCCTTCATGATTATCATAACTCCGTTAGTAGTTGTGAAACAAAACCCACCTCTAGCCATCCTAAGAAGTCCAAATCCACAAACCAAAACAATTATCAACCTATTAGAAAATAGAATAAAGGCTTCCTTCAACTTAACCCCCTCAACCGACTCAACATGTCAATACCCAAATGGATGCTATAAAGAAAACAAGTCCTTTTACATTTGGGGATCTGGCTAGACAATTTAATCCCCTACTCGATACCTTACACAACACAATGTCACAACTTTTATAACAAAAAATGACCACTTTGCCTCCCATTAAAACTCTCTATCCTAAAAAGCCTTTACCTTCAAATTTTAGATCAAATTCCTATTGCCATTATCACCGATGAAGTGGACATGATACAAAATATTGTAAGCATCTTAAACATCTTGTGCAAGACCTCATTGATTCCAATTTACTTCAAATTGGTGTTAATAATCAAGGAAATAAATTTGTTGCCCCTCCTAACCAAAACATAAAAATCTTTACCAACCCTAGCCAAATCATAGCATTTCATTTTTCAAAGCTAGTGAAACAAAGAAGAATGATGTGATGAATGTTGAAATAGATGATGAAAACATTGATACTATTGAACAAGGTCCTATGGATACTGATGAACAAATTCCTATGGATGATATGGTTGGATTGATCGAAATTCAACCTCGTAAGGGCTAAACTAAAAAACATCTTGAAATATATTTCTCATCTAAAGATATAATTAGAAAATGCACCTGATGGTCCTCTTTACATAGCCCATCGAATCAATGAGAAGCCCACTAATGGGATACTAATTGATCCCTTCTGTGGGGAGAATGTGATCATTGAAGAATTCTTCCTTGTGGATGAACTCTATCAAGAAACATATGATCAACCAAAATCATGGATAAAAATGCATAATGGTTTCACTTTCCCTATGATGGGATCAATCACCGTTCCTTTAAAAGTTTGATCGAAACAATTAGATGTCTCATTCTCCATCATCTCGATGTGGGATCAATTCTATGTGAAGCTTGGTTATCCATAGCTACACTCCATGGAAGTTGTCCCATCAGTCATGCACAAATTCTTAATGTTTCTCTTTGACAATGAAATTTTCACTGTGCACCATCGTGGCTTTAATCCTCTATCTCCTTGTGGGAATTTTTCATTGGATTTCTTTTGGCTTGAGCCTATGGAACCTATTAAACCTTGTGAGTATTTCTTTTTCAAATCCTATCAAAATTTTAAGGAAAAATGCATACCAAAACTATCTCTTCAAAACATTCCTCATCCTATGATTGGGTCTCCTATCCTTGATGAAACTATGATTTAACCTAAAGAAATTCCAAATAATGAAGACCAACCTAATACAAATACCTTTCATATATCCTATAAAAGACCAAGAGATAATGAAAACAATCTTGTCACGCCTCCTAAGATAAAACAAGGTTACAAAGATAAAGAGAAAGTGGTTGAACGACCTCGCATGTGTTGCAAGATGGTGTGTCCCTTGGTCTTCCTTGTCTAGCACAATGCTTGGGTTTGTGACATGGTTTAGCTATCTCTTGTGGATCTTATTTGAAGCTTGTATTGGGCATTGACAAGTCGACCTTTTGGCGCAATGACAAGGCCAAAAATTGGTATTAGAGCCAGGTTATAGGTTCAAAACCCTCGCTTTTGCTAGGGGGGATTGTTGTAAGATGGTGTGTCCCTTGATCTTCCTTGTCCAACACGACGCTTGGGTTTGTAACATGGTTTAACAGCCTCCTGTGGATCTTATCTGAAGCTTGTATTGGGAATTGAAAGTTCAACCTTTTGGTGCAACAACAAGGCCAACACCATGGTTCTTTCCATTCCTCTCCTTAGGGAGGAAAAAAACCTATGGTTGATAGACCCGCTCCTACATAGACATAACTTGAGAATCATACTAAAAGAAACAAAAATGGTAAAGAGAATAAGCATAGACATCACACTCTTCATCAAATATTAAATGAATAATAAAAAAAATAAAATCAACATCTGAACTTGACTAAAGCAATACATGATGAGTCTCCCTCTTTGTCATAACAAAAAATCCTATATCGCAACAACAAGAAGAGCTAAATTCTTATTTGGACATTATCATTCAATCTCCCATTGTGATTAACTTGGATGGAAATGATGAGGTTGCTAAAATTGATGAGGAGGTGTATAATGAATTGAATACATTATTTTCCTCTTCTATGAGCTCAAATGACAATCCTCATAGGAAGAGTGTTGAACTTGGTAATACCCCTAGTTCGGTACTTGCTATTGTCCCTTTGGCTAGTTGGTCACCTTCCATATATGATGCACAAGATTGGGATGTAGATGACTTGCTAATAGGTTGACTCACATGTGCCTTACTAGTCTTGTCTTTATTTTCTTTTTCATGTTTCTCTTATGTGATTGCAAGTGTGTAATATGATCCCCTGTGCTATTCAATTTCATTTATCTCTCTCTTTGTGATGTTCCTCTATTTGTACCTACATTCTTCTCTATGTCATAATGAAACAATTGAAAATGGTGGCTAGATGCTATTGTATGGCTTAGAACATAAAGAACACCCACTTTTCAATTATTTCATTCAAGGATAACCCTAGAGATATCAATGCAAAGGATAAAGAGATCTTGCAATAGGGTTGTCCTAAGGGGTGATTGTAAACTAATGAGGGTTTAACCACCAAGTAAGAACTTGGAAAGACAAATGCAATGCAAGATGCAATACTAAACCCTCATATGATGCAATGACTTACAAAATGACCTAGAAATGAATGAAAAATAGAATAACAAGTTGTAGGACAGAATGTGTGCACATGGGAATCTGAAGATGACTAGAAGGAGGTTTGAAATGTTAGAAATTATATCTTTAATGCTGAGTGGGACTCATTCACCAAGCTGGGTGGATTAGTCCAAAATCTAGGTTTTTGTGCGGGAACAGGAATCTGGCAAATGGGTATCCAAATCTACAAAAGTCTAGATTTTGACCAAAACTCAGATTCATTCACCAAAAGTGGTGAATCAGTCCAGTTAGGTATTTCTAAAACTTCAAGATTTGAATATGGTCTTCAAGGTCTACTTTGTGCTTCCCAACTGATTTCTGAATTTGAATATCTGTAAATCAACTTGTAGGTGTTATCCAATGTTCTCCAATGCTTGATGTCAACTTTGACAACTTTAGGCACTTTAAAAACTTTCTCCAATATTTCTCTTCAATGTGTCTTCAACCTATACCTACAAATCACACACTAAAGAGAGGGGAAAATGTTTTTTTGTTAGTGGATAGGGGTTTTCCTTGGTCAAACCCCATTTTGGTAATCAAACATTGAAAGAATGAAATAGGAATGAAGAATGATGAATGAACAAAATATGGTGTTGCAACTCACCAAACCCTATCAAGAAGATGTTGCAAACATGTGTGAGATGGCTCAAATGGATGTAGATCTTGGCTCTTGCTTGAAGGTGATATATCTTGAATGAAATGATAGCTTCAATCATAAAACCCTACATCACAATTGTTAGCTCAAAAACAAATATGATGCATGAAGTCCTTGACATGATACTTGATGCTTGAATAATGCTCTAGAATGCTTGATAATATTCCCTTGAATGCTCTTGAATGCTCTTGTAAACACTTGAATGCTCTTATGAACTCAAACTTTCTATAAGGATGAATACTTGAATGCTTTAGGTCTTGGGGTTAACATGAGTGAAAGAAACTTGTATTTATACTTAATTATGCAAGAATTCCTGAAATTACAACACTACAAGCCGACATCAGATCCAAGAAGAAAAAATCCTACCAAAAAATTGAATTAATTTTGATTTTGGGCCACACAGGACTTATTCACCCAAGGTGGCGAATAAGTCCCATTAGGCATAATTTATGGGACCATTTTTAAAAATTCTTAGAAAGGTGTGAAACTAGGTTTGGGACCCAAAAACCTAGGTGGGAATCGTTCTTCCAACGTGGCGAATGAGTCCCAAATCACTAAATCTAGGGAATTCAATTTCAAAACACCTAAATTATGATTGGATGTTGATTTGTGTCAGGATTATCTTTAAAAAGATGAATTAAATAAGGCTTGTGGATGAAAAATAAGACTAATTAAATCATAAAGAAGTCCAATTATTAATGACAACCCTAGAAAAGTGTGAATATGTGTTACAACACTTTAGATAAGGCATGATTAAGGTTAAAAATAGATTTATTAGGTGTAGTTAATTAATAAAACTTCAAAAAAGTGTGAAAGTGTGTTACAACACTTCACAACACTTTAGAAAGGTACCATTTATCTTCATTAGTTCACAAGGGCCCAACACCTAATGTGAATGTGTAAAAAAAATTACAACACTAAATCAAGGCACCATTAAGCCTAGTTTACAAAAAGGGCCCAAACAAGCAAGGGAAAAGCAAAAGGGATATTTTTTTTGTTGCCACATGTAAATATTTTATCCTTTCATTTGTCTTGTTTTTTCCTTTTCAGGATGATGCAAAGTGTTAAGAAATTTAGGTCTCTTCCATGTTGACCTAAAAGCTTTCTCCTTTTCATTTGTCTTGTGTTTTTATTTTAGGGATGATGCAAGGCGTCGAGACATTTAGGTCTCTTGCATGTGTTGACTCGAAAGGTTTTCCTTTGCTTTTGTTCTCTTTGTGTCATTCTTCCTGATCCATGAGTATTTTGGGAATGATGACAGTTCCAAGCTCTCTAAAAACAATGTAGCAAATACATATTGACCTTGAATCTACAAATCCCTTATGTGATTTTGGGATTTCATTTTGGGGGCAACCCCTTTTTATGAGGTAGCTTTATTAGGAAACATATGACTTGGCATAGAGCTTTCCAAGCTCTCATGTACTCTTTATTGTTAGAATTTAGCATTTACTACTTTAAAGTTATTTCTCACAACATGATGTTTAGCAATTTCTTTAAAGTGGGGAAATACATTGGCATTATTCAATTGCAACTCATGTTTCATCGTGTAGTCTTCTTAATTCATTAAATGTGTCTTTTGCTTTGTGGTGACATTGGTTGTGATGTCCTTCAAGAGTGTGATCTCACTTAGCATATTATATTCCTCTTAGTGGCTTGATGCAACAAACTGCATCCCCTAAGTTGTAAATCTTATATTCTTTGATTGGTCCTCTCTTGGAGACGTTAGGAATGATGTTCCTTAAGTTAAGTCCTTACATGAACTAAGAAAAATTCCTTTGAACATTCCTTATACTATTTTTCAATTACAATATCTGTTATATGGCCACCTTGCATGACACACTTTGCTTGCCTATGGAGCCATCTTGTTTGTTCATGAGTATGAAGCATATGAAGTTTTTCTTGCCTCGTGAATCCTACTGCTCATGTTGTGTGGTGCCTTATCAAAGTTATCATGAGGTATAGATTTGGTATGGTTATATGTGTGGGAGCTAAACTTAGGCATGACTTTCACATAGCCACTTGCTTGTTTGCGTGGGTGCATACCAGATGCATGCATATGTGTCTCATTGGGGGCTCACCTAGTGGATGACATGAGGTTCCACTATCCCTTGTAAGCATCTGTTGCTTTGCATAGTGGACATCGTGCTCCACTTGTAAATTTTTTTGGAAAAACAACCTAGATCTAGTCCACAATGTGCAGAACAAATGATCAAAGCTTGATCCACCCCTTTTTGTTTTTGTTTTCTTTATCTTTGTCTTTGGAAGTGTATGTTTGTGCCTTGTTGTTTCTTCTTACATCATTTTCTTATGTGTTCTCTTGTGCCAATGTTGGTTTTCCATATTATGTTGATCAGATGGGGGCTTGATCATCCCTCTTGGTCGTTGTCATCCTATCTCACTAGCATTGGTACATTTAAACCTCTCTTGATGAGATTTTGTTTGCTTTAGTGTGATTTTGAAGCAAGTTCCTCCTCTCACTAAAGTGGGGGCTAAATGTAGTGTAGAAAAATGTATCCCTTTACATTTTCACACTTGTTTGGGCCCTCCCTACTAAAATTGGGCTTCTTTATGCCTTATTTGATCCTATTTTGCATCCATGAGAATTATTTAATGCATCTTTTCAAGGATAATCCTAACACATATCAAATAACCAATCATAATTTAGTGATTTTGGATTGTATGACCCAAATTTAATGATTTGGGGCTCATATGTGACCTTGGGTGTATGGGCCCCATCTAAGTTTTAGGGCCTGAACATGAATTTGGCATAAAACTAAATATTTCTTGAAATTTGTGTCCCGATCTTAGCCTACTAAGACTCATACACCTGAACTGGCATATGATTCTTGCTTAGCTTGGGCCTAATTTTGAATTTAATTCTTGGCAGGATTTTATTCTCCTAGATCTGATGTCGGATTGTAGTGTTGTAATTTTTGGAAATTTGGCATAAACAAGTATAAATACAAGGTTATTTCACATATTTTATTTTATAAAATTGATGAGATCATTCCTATAGCAAGTTTATGACTACAAGAGAATTCAATAGCATTCAAGAGTAATTATCAAGCATTTTGGAGCATTATTCAAGAATCAAGCATCATGTTAAAGTAATCACATGCATCATGTTTATTTTTGAGCTAACATTGGTGATGTAGGTTCTTATGATTCAAGCAAGAGTTCAAGTCAATATTCATATCATTCAAGCAAGAGTGAAGATCAACATTCATGCTATCTATTATCTACAAGATTGTAGCCTTTTGTTCAAAGGTTTAGTGAGTTGCACAACATAGCATATTTGTTCATTCATCATTCCTTCTTTTTATTTTATTTCATTTCAAGGTTTGATTACCAAAACAGGGTTTGAAAAAGGTAGACCCCTATCCACTAACAAAACAAAATTTCTCTCTCTCTTTTATGTGTGATTTATAGATTTAGGTTGAAGATCCCTTAAAGAGAAAGATTGGACAAAAGTTTTCAAAGTTGTCATCTACATTGCAAGATCATAGAAAGTCACCTATAGGTTGTAACTCAATGTTTTGGACTCAAAGATTTGATAAGAGAGAAGCTACATGAGAACATTAAAGGATCTCAGATTTTCAAATCAACCCTAATACTAGGACTAAATTTCCACTTATGGCGTATGAGTCCCCTAGTATACCAAATTTTAGATATTTCCAACATATCCTAAGTTGCCAATTTTAGATTTAAGTTTCTGTTAGAAATCCTAATCTCGGTCTAAATTTACTCTATCAGAATATGAGTCCCAATATGCAATAGAATTAAAATTTTAAGGAGTACAGACCTTGTTCCGAGCTTCTTTAGTTTTCCAGGTGCCCCTCTGTACTTTCTCAGTTCATTACTTTGACTTTCAATTTCTTATCTTGAGTTGCATAGTTAGGTCTACATATCATCGCATTTCTTTCTTTCTAAGCCCTTGCTTGGTGGTGAGACCCCTTTAGTCTTTAATCACACCCCTATGAAACCTTATTGCAAATATTTTTCCCTCATTTCCACCCCTAGATTGAGATCTCTAAGGTTTCCTTGAATGAAATTTGAAGGAAATTGGTGGTTCTATCTCCCTAAACATAGAGTGACAATTTTTAACATTTCATTTTTGTGAACCTAGCCTTTTGAAAACCATATTTTCTGATTTGGAGTGCATCCTAGTCCTAGATCTAGCTTGCATTTACATTTCATTAGGTCTTGCATTAGTTAATTTGCATCTAGGGTTTCTAAATCTTGCATTAGTGAAAGTGCATATAGGTTGCATTTTTGCATCTTGCATCATTGAATTTTATTTGGAATTTTCAATTTCACTTTTTCTAGGCATCATTCAAACCAGAAAACCTAACATTCACTCAATTTTTTTTGAAATTAGTGCAAAAACCCTAATCTGGGACTCACACACCCATCTGGGTGATTTAGTCCCAATACAGGTGGTTTTTCCTGATTTTTGAGTATTTTGTGTTGATTGTTTATCAACATTTGAATCCCTAAAAATCCTTGATTAGGACTCATATGCCCCTCTGGATGATTTAGTCCCTCTTCAGATGTGAAACTACATTTTTCAGCATTTAAAACCCTATTTCTATGCTTCTATTTGTTGTTGTTATATCTCTTTTTTAGTTTATTGAGTTTTTGTTTCATTCATTTCCTTGCATCTAGCTTAATTTTATTTGAATAAGAATTAAAGAATAGCATTTATCTTGTGTTCATTAGATTCATCATGCATCCATTGATTGAACCTTGCATGAGCTTTACAACTTGGTGTCCTATTGCTAATACTATAGTGAGATGAAGTTTGAGACTCATGTCATCCCGCAATAGCACAATCGTCATGGATCTTGGGTTATCTAGCTCTTTCACTACTAATGTTGATACTATTTCACTAAGTATGGACCATACCCTTAACAACTCTTTTCCTTTAGGTAGTGTGACAAGTGTTAAAATAATGGTTGCTAGTATTCCACAAGAAAACATAATCCAAATCCATGAAGACTTATAAAACCTACAACATCATCTGAATAATGAAAAAAATTCAACCACTGCTATTCCTACTATAGATAACATACATCAAATGAATGAAATTCAAGAAGGAGTTGAACTTGTGTGTAACGTAGCTTAGATTTTTGGAAAACATCTTACCTCAACAACTAAGTATGCTCTACCTTCAAACAATGTCTAAAGTCAAGGAGGAACCCAAATTCCTCCTCCCACAACCATTCCATCTATTCCTACCTATACCAACCCTCAAGTTACAACTATGATGCAACCTACTAGTATTATCCTTCCTACCTTGGCTATTTATGCTAGCAATCCTAGTACCTTTGTGTCATCGCATGTCATATCTCCTACCACTTTACCTCCCATAAGAATTCCATTCACTTCCCCCTCAAACACATATAAACCTCCATCATATTCAACTCCATCTCAAAATACAACCAATGTCACCATCCCTAACCAATGTAGTGTCAGAAAAGTAATCCTTTTTCACACTTTATTTGAAATAATTGACACATAATTAACTTAATTATACTTTAGAGTGTTGTTATAAGGTTTTGTACTCATTCACACCTCTCTAGGATCCTTATTCAATTAAAATATGTTTAAACTTCACCTTTTACAAGAGTTGTAAAGTGTTGTAAGACATTTTCACACTTTTCCAAGCTCTATTCATTTAATTAGGTCTAATGGATCCCTATTGTACCTAAATCAAGCCCTTTTTTATGGTGTTGTAAAGTGTTTGGACACACTTTCACATCTATCTAGCATGGTACTTATTAATAGTGGTTAATTAGACTTAATTTCAAACCCTTTAATTCAAATTTAGTAACACCTCTTGAAGATCAATCCTAACACCTAGAAATCAAATGACATAACCTTGAATGTGGCAAATTTTAGGTCCCGAAAAGTGTGTCAGGACCCATTCGCCACAAAGGGAAAATGGGTCCTCCCTAAATAGGACCCCACTTTCTTGGCATATTCTAACTCGGTTTTTGGCCTTCTTTTCACCCCTCGGAGCTTGGTCTTGGAAAGTGAGCCAGGACCCATTTTCCCAATGTGGCGAATGGGTCCTCCCTTAACAAGGACCCTCTTTTTAAATTTCATCTTGGCGGAATTTTAATTAATTTCGTTTCCAAATTTGAGTTCGGCCTTGATTATTTGAATTTCGGGGCTAAATATCGAATTTAGTTTTAACTACAAGGATATTTGACATAATTTCACCTAAGAAATCTAAGAGAGAAAACTAGAGAAATATTACAAGAAAGAAAAAGCATTCAAACAAAAGTGAAGTTTTGAGCAACATTTCAAGATCATCAAGCTCATTTTGTGTCCAAGATCAAACATTATTGAAGGTTGATGATAGATCCTATGGAGAATCTTGAAGGATTCTAGGTGTTGGAAGATGCACAACTCATAAAACCAAGCCTAAGGACTTGCTTTCAGATTGATTCCATCTTCTATAATCATCCTATTTGCAGCCTACTAGAGGTATTTTTAGATTAGTGATTCGTTAGAGTTATTATACATCTTCTTTAGTGTGTTATTTAAATTGTTCACATTGCATTCAAGGGTTTTATCCTAACACAATTGGGTAAAATTCCGTTTACATTCTCTTGGATCTTAGTCTTTTACACACTTAAGATTGAGATTGCACACACTATTGCATGTTTTAGATTTCCATTCATCTTTCAAGATTTAATTACCAACAAGGGGTTTGACTGAGGCAAACCCCCATTCCCCAACAAGATATATATATATTTTTGTAGGTTATAGGAAGATCCAGATTCAGAATCAGGAAATTCAAAATGCCAAGGAGAAGTGTAGACCTAGAAGTTCCAACCTAGATTCAGATATTTTCAAAGCACCCTAGCAGGATCCATTCACCTTTAAGGGAGAATGAGTCCTTGTTGAGGGCTGATAGGCATTAGATTCCATAAATTTCAACCTTTTGTTTCCAGTTTAGAGCTCTCCAAAGAGGTCTACCAGGACCCATTCACCTTTGGTGGTGAATAAGTCCCTATTAGTAGCACATAAAAGTCATATTTCACTAGGCGCACAACATCCTTTCCTTCCTATTCCTCCAGAAAAGTTCTAGTTTCTTTCTATTTTGAGTTTAATTCATGCATTGTATGTTAGACCTAGGATTAGGGTTTGTTCATTAGCCTCCTTCAAATTGAGATCTAGCTCACCACCCCGTCCTTGCATAAAGGAAAGAGTGCAAGATCCCTTAATCTCGATTCAATTCACTTGTTGGGTTGATAGTTGTTTCAAGGTTCTTGGGTCTCATCTTTTGAATGAAATACCCATGTAGAGAAAGGTGGGTTGAGGACATACTTCTCCCTCTCTTTTTCCACGTTTCATTTTGGTGAGCCTCACATATTTTTGCTTAGTTTCTGATTTGGAGTACAATTAAATCATAAACCCCTATCTTGCATTATGTTTACATTACATTATATGGTTTCTTTGTTTTGCATTAGTGAACATTGCATATAGAATTAAATTTCATGTTTGCATTATTTATAGCCATTAAAAATGTGAAAAAGTGTTTAAATTGCATTTAGTTTTCAATTTTGTTCACATTGAGATCATTTTTCAAGCATTTAGATTAAAATTGCATCATAAATTTGTTAATTTTAGCCATCATTCAATCATAGAGAAACTTGCATTTAGATACCTCATATTTGAAACATCTATTACAACATTCACTATTATAGATCTAAGAGAGATTATACACAGACCCAACTTAGAAAACTTGAAATCAAACTCAAAAAACCTAAAACTAGGACCCATTTTCCTTTAGTGGAAAATGAGTCCCTGATAACCCTACTCAGCAGGAATTCTAGGCATGTTTTGGTGTTTCCAGTGCCTTTCTAATCCCTTTAGGTACCTACACCAGGACCCATTCACCTTAAAGGGTGAATGAGTCTCTGTACAACTTGTGACAACAAATTTTTTGGGTTGTTTTTGGTTACTGATAAACATTTCTACTTCAGTTCTAAAATATAAAAAGTGTTAGTTTGAAATAGATTGTTCTTGCATACAATTTATTGCTTTTTAGATAGATTTAACAACATTGGGAAAAATAATTTATTGCATTTTCAGTTATAGATAACATTAGAATCTTACATTTTCATAATTTTGCATTAGTAGACATGTTCAATTAGATTTTGTATTCATTATAAAACAAAATAAAAAACAACAAAAACATCAAACGAGACTTGTAAAGAAAGTAAAATAGTAACGAGTTTTCTTTTAAAGGTTGACCTACCCCCCAAGCATTTTAGTAGAGATGAATTTGACATGTTAGATGAAGCCCTTGAGGACTTCATCTCACAAGGATCATTCACTAAGACTTGTCATAAAAATTAAAAATATAAAGACGTTAATACCATCACACCACAACTCATAATTTATCCTTCAAACACTGAAAGATAAGACTTCATCCAACAATGGTAATTCTTCACAACAAAAGAAATATAACACTTTTGCACATACCTATATTACAAGAAACAATAGGAAACAACAACAACCTTCTGTTTCATTACCATTTCCTAATACTATTTTGACAAGTGCTCCTCGTTTTCTGAAAAACAATGGAAAGGAATATAACCTTGTTGAACACCTCAAGAATACTCCTACTAATATTTTTGTATGGGAGTTACTTTAAGTATCCCCTAGCTATCATGGCATACTTCAAGAGGCTTTGCAACAAGTTATGCTTCCTTCTAATAATAATTCAAATGATCTAGCAGTGCTAATCCAACACATGAACGAAATCAATCTAGACATAGTCTTCCACCATAACGAGTTACCCCCCTTAGACATTCAGAGGAACTATGAAGCTTTCAAAATCATAGTCCACATTGGTCCAATTGCGATAAAATGAACCCTTGTTGACAATGGTTCAACCCTAAATGTGTGTATTATGAGCCTTGTGAAAAAAATGAAGATGAGTAAAAGTGATATTAAACATAATTCCTTATCTATTCGAGGATTTGAAAACATAGGAAAACAACCACTCAGAGTTATCACATTACCTATTAGAATTGGGGAAGTCATATTACAAATGTTGATCCATGTTATGCCCAATGATCTTTCTTATAACCTCCTTTTAGGGAGACCGTGGATTCATGAGATAAATGGTGTGCCTTCCACCCTACATCGGATCATGAAGTATGTCTATAACAACAAAGTTTACACATTAAAAGTTGATACAAGCCTAAAAGTTATTTGATGTACAAAAGAGATGGAAAAATCCCTTTGGAAGAATTGGAATCCTATACACTGTAAATTGTATTAGCAGAAGAAAAAGAGGAGGAAATCGATATCGATCAACTTACTAAGTTATTGGAAGACAATTGGGGATCCTTGGATTTCACATCGAAATTGGGAGAATACAAGATGAAAACAAAAGACAATGAAAAGAAAAATAAACCAACGGTAATGTCAACACAAAATTCACAAGACATCTCACAACCATCTACCTCATCTACTTCAGATGAAGATACAAGTTACATGATGAATTTTGATGAGATAGATTATCAAAAACAACCAAACCCAAAGGAAATGGAAATAATTTATGGGAGAAGTTATGAGATCGTGAAAAAAATTGGGTACAATGGAAAAGGATGTGGAAAGAAAGAGCAAGGCATCCATATTCCTATTGATCCTAACATGTAAGAAACAAAAAATGGTTTGGGATATTTCCCTTATAAGATACCACAAGAAAAAAAGCAACCTTCAATCAACATCAACACAGTCATATGTAACTCTAGCAAACCAACTCTCACCTTGAAGCATCCCGAATTTCTCAACATGAATTCTGATATATCTTTCGAATACTTTGAGGATGATGAAGCCTTAAAAGAAATGATATGAGTCTATGATAAACCATTCACTCCCGCAAGAAAAAGGGTCACATGTGCATTGCTTAGTACTCAACAAGTTGACGAAAATAATGGAAACAATGAAGATATCAAGGACAAAGAAGAGTAGATCATGAGAAATCAAAACCAATAGTGATTCCTTTGGGAGATACAATCAATATATCAATGGATATCAATAATGAGGAGAAAACAATTCAAGTAGGGAAATTTCTTGACAAAGACGAACAAGAAGATCATGCAACCTTTCTTCATGACTTTCTCAAACTATTTGCTGGGACTTACTCAGACATGCTAGGAATTGATACCAAGATTGTCACACATAGCATAGTTCTCACAGAAGATGCTAAACCAGTGTGACAAAAAATATGAAAAATGAACCCTAAGAGAACCCTATTGGTCAAAGCAGAAATTGAAAAGCTTCTTGATGTTGGATTCATTTGACCTATTGATTATTCTCCATGGATCTTGAATATTGTCACAATTGTGAAACCTGACAATCATATTAGGATGTGCACAAATTTTAGATATTTGAATAAAGCATCCCTAAAAGATGACTTTCCCCTTCCTAATATCGATATGATAGTGGAATCAACTACATGACATGCTTTTTTGTCATTCATGGATGGATTCTTCGAATATAATCAAATATTTATCAACCCTCAAGACCAATACAAAACAACATTCACCACTATTTGGGCAACTTTCTATTTGGTAGTCATGCCCATTGGACTAAAAAAAACTGGTGCAACATATCAACGAGCAATGACATTGATATTCCATGACTACATACACAAACTTTTGGAAGATTATATTGATGATATTCTAGCCAAATCCTTAACTCAACAAGACCATGTAAATGTTCTCTGTAAAATCTTTGAGCGAATGCGAAAGTATAACATGAGATTGAACCCAAAGAAGTGTATCTTTGGTGTAGATAGTGGATTTTTTTTAGCTTTTATCATATCTCATAGAGGCATTGAGGTGGACACAAAGAAAATTGATTCTATCATTAGTATGCCACCTCCTATAAATATATCTTAATTGTGTACGTTATAGGGAAGGATTTAGGCTATATTTTGTTTCATAGCTTCTTTAGCCGATCAAACATTACTATTCACACAAATCCTTGAGAAATATGTTCAGTTTGACTAGAATGAGGATTGTAAATAGGCGTTTGAAAGTTTAAAAGATTATCTTGTCACTTGACTTGTATTACAACCTGCTATACAACACAAGCCATTTATCCTCTATACAATAGCTTCAGCCCATGCTCTAGCAGCATTGTTGGCTCAACAAGATGATAATGGTAAGGAACATCCTATTTATTACATCAGTAAAACTTTGATTGACTATGAAACATGATACACAACCAAAGAAAAAAATGTTTGGCTCTTGTGTTTTCTACTAGTAAACTAAGACATTATTTATTGAATGCTGAAATCCATGTTATGAAAAAGTTTGATCCTTTAAAACATCTCTTTACCAAAATAGACTTCTCAGGATGCTTATCTAAGTGGGTTATGTTGTTAACTAAGTTTGACCTTAAGTTTTTTTCACAAAAAGAAATTAAAGGACAATCCTTAACCGATCAATTAACTGATGCTCCTTTTCCTCCAGTGCTACCCAACATAGAGTCGTTCCCATATGAAAATGTGTTGACTATATAAACAAAGAAGGAAACATGGGAATTATATTTTGATGGTTCTAAGTGTAGAATAGGCTCAGGGGTAGGAGTTATCTTAATACCCCCTTCAAGCAAGCCTATTTCCTTATCTTTCTGTCTAAACTTCCTATGTACCAATAACACTATAGAATATGAAGCTCTAATAGTTGGCATACACATCATGTTAGCATTGAAATTAAAACACATTTCCATATTTGGGGATTCACTCTTAATCATTAAACAAATCAATGGTGTGTATCAAGCAAAGCATGATAAACTTGTACAATATTGAGATCTCACAATGACATTATTAAACAAGTTTGAATCATACACGATAGACAACATCCTGTGAAAGGATAATAGGCATGCATATGTAATGGAAAGAGTTGCTTCTCTTGTATCTCCAAATGATCCTCTAGTTCACTTCATATTTAAAGTCCAAATGATACCAAAACCATCAATAGAGGATGATATAAAAGAAGTATTATCAATTGATGTTGATAGTTCTAGTGAATGGTTTACACCTATATTCAAATACTTGAAAGATGACCATACCTTTCTTGAACCTACAACTAAGAACACTCGAGCTCGTATGTGAAATCTCGCATCCAAATATATAATCTTAGCTGACATTCTCTATAAGAGATCATTTAACAACCTTTTACTCTGATGCCTTACGAAATCCAAAATTCCCATAACACTCGAACAAGGACATGTAGGTGCTTGTTGTAGTCATTTTGGAGGATGATCCCTAATTCAAAAATTAATTCACATAGACTATTATTGGATACATATGGAAGTGTCATAAATTTTAGGAGCATAACAATTTGATCCACACCTCTACCTCCGAAATTTGTGCTCATATTCCTATTTGGCCATTTTTGGTTTGGGTCTTAGACCTTATTGGGAAAATATCACCGCCTTCTTCCGCCAAACATACCTTTATCATTGCAGCAATTGATTACTTCATGAAATGGGTAGAATCTATCCCTCTTCCTTCCACAAATGCTGATGAAATATTTCGTTTCATATTGGAACACATTATTGCTTGATTTGGTCTCCCTTGCGCATTAGTTTCAAATAATGGGACCCCATTCAAATACAATGATGTGAAGAAATTCTTAGAAACATTCAATATTCAACATCGTTTTTCAACACCATACTATCTTCAATCAAATGGTCAAGCAAAAGCAACTAATAAGAATATTGAACAAATTTTATGAAAGATGGTAAGTAAGCATAACAAAGATTCACATACACAATTAACCTATGCATTATGGGCTTATCGTACGAGCATTAGAACATCCGCTGGAAATACTCCATATAACCTAGTCTATGGTGCTGAAACGATAATGCCTTTAGAGTTAGAAATCCCTTCGTTAAGAATTTCTCTTAAAGGGATTATTGATGACAATACCTATAAAGAACAATACATTAGCTTGAGATGCTCGATGAAAAGCATATTAATGCTCTTGAAGACTTACAAGCTTACTCTAAACTATGAATGGTTTAATTAGATCACATAAAACATTAAATCATGGAGACATTTATTAAATCTTCCTAGAAAAGGGTATTTAATAAATCACATTGAAATTTAATTCAACACATCATAACCAAAATTTCCATATATATAATCATCAAGAGTTTTGGGTACATATATGTGTCAGTGAGTCTAATGCTAGTTAGATCTATGATTGCTTGATCCCTCCCGGGCTAGTGACCTCTGTGGCCATCATGAGACAGTAGTATGAGATCGTGATTTGATTGAATCTCTTTGTAGAATATCTAGCATCCTTGATGCCTCGGCCTCTCACACGAGAGCCTCAACATGCTCTCATTCAATGTGATTCTTGTCTGCATGTATCCTCGTGACCTCCTCCCGTAGCCTCGAGACCTCTTCTTGTAGGTCACTCTCCACCCTATTGTCGGCAGTGCCTAGAGATGCTAAAACTATTGTAAGTTGTGCATGGAGCTCATTAGCATGAATAGTGGAACTTTGTTAGGCTACACCCAATCTCACCATATGCTCAAAAAGATTGCATGTGAATCCATCGAGGGTGGGGCACGTACACCTCAAGCACATCATCCTCAGAATGTAGTAGGGGCACTAGTGTTGTCGTCGCTCTTTGATAAAGGTTGCACCACTCTTGTTTGGATCATACAAAATGGAAATCATAAAGAACATCAATAACCATCATAATCATATATAAACCAAGTACATAGAAGATATATATAGCAGAATAACATAAATCATCCAAATATCACCTAGATCACTGGTCTGCTAATTGAGATATGCTCGTACGACAGTGGTCCCTCCTTGTGTTGATGATGTGGGTGGTCTGCTACCACTAGTATCCATGTGCTTGTGTGTGTGGAACTCTAACCTGACATTGGCACATGGTCTAGCCAATCTGATAAGGGGTACCTCTACACTATTAGAAGTCGCTCGATCCTCCACTGTCTCGGTAGTGTCCTCGCTCATGGGCTAGGCATCCTCATCACCCTCATCAGCCTCCTCCTCATAGTCCTCATATTGCTCCTCCTCATCTGCATGTGCAAAGAAGTTAGGTTTGTTGACCTCATCATCCATGACTGCATCTATGTGATCATCATCTACATCCCCTCCGTGACCTAGAGTAGGTCCGACAAAGCCCATTGGGTGATGTAAAGGGAACATGAGTGCTAGCTTGGCTGTAGTGCACCACTCCTCATATGCATGGGTGGTACATGTGTCATCTGCCTTAGAATCTCGGGGCAGATCAAGACCATCATCATCTTAATCACTAAAATATACGTCATCCCTCATAAGACGATGATCATCCCTGAGATAAGGGGTGCTATGTGTTGATCATTGGTAAGATGGTATAGAACGTGGTGCCACCTGGGTATGCCCAAATTTTCTCATCACCCTATCATAATAAAATGGTCTGACCACATAATCATGCCATCCTAGCAAAAATTGATCCATCTACAATCTGCACATCTCATATCGATGATTTGCCCACAATGGTATCCACTGATAAGGCCTCCAGCAGATATCATCCTAATCTATCTAGTCAAAAGTAATCCTCCAATATAATAAATCTCCCTCTTGCCACATGTCCTATAGCATAAAATAAAATTTATTCAAACTCATCCTTTTATGGATGTCATTTTCACATGCGAAAATGGCTTAATTGTAGAATTCACATCTTACCAATAAAATATAAGAATTTGTATTGATTTGTATGATTTTTTTTCCAAATCTTAAACTATTTCTACATTACCATTGTAATAAAAATTCCAAGAAATGACTACAAATTCAGCCATCTTTTACCACCTTTTAACTATTTACAAGTGTTGTATGACTCATGGTTCGAATTGGACTCTTAATCTATATAAATCATACATAGTGGGGCTTACGTACAATGTTTGAAAGAATTGGGTGAGTACAATCCTCTTATATTGTATCTTTTCTACATGTGGATGGTGTATCCACTAATATGGGTGGGCATCCAAAGTCAAGCTAGAAATATGTTTGGAAATTGTCTTTTTTTGAAGTATCATGCTTTAAAGCTACCACCATTTTAACCGACACTAGAATTAATTCCTTACAAATATTAATGACCCACCTCACATCTAATATGTTACACATTTAGATGAATATATGATTCGATTTGACCTATGCTAGAAATTTTTTTGTCCTCCTCAAAATTGGCTTAGGCACTCTCATTCCTTGATTTTGACTTTTAATTAATATCTGACCATGTGGATTCCTAAGACTATTTTGTTTTAATCATAACTAAATGGTGTGCATTCCTTTGTTATATGAGTTAATATTTATTTGGATCCTAAATTCCTTTTTGTCATATGGTGACATGATTTTTGGGAATTTCTTATTACATAAGATAAAAAATAAAACAATATTGTTTAGTTGAATTTTGTACTTTTCTATTTTCTAGTGCCACCTCAACATGGAGATATCGTCAATGACACATATGCCACATGTGTAACCAGTTGACACAATATTTAGTGTATTTTTCCTTTTGTAAATAATTTGTATGGAATCAAGCATATATTTTTCCTTGTAAATCCATTTCTTGTTCTTGTATAGCTCTACTTTTTTGGGAAATAATATTTATTTATTTTTTATTATTTTGAAATTAATTTTTGTGGTTTCTTTTAATTATTGTAAAAATCATATTCAATTGTAACGTGTCATTTTAAGATATAAATTTATTAATGGTACTTACAATCTTATAATAAATTAGACATAAAATTATTAAAATTTAAAATTTCTTATATCGAGTAAATCTATGATGGTTATTCCAAAAGAGTAATGGAGTTTTAACTTCTCTAGGATTTTGTTTTTGATAAAGGAAAAATGGGTTTTACAGGGACCTGAAACAACAGAGTTTACAAGCAATAGAGAAATAAACCATTAAAGTACCATACAAAAGGAAGGTTGCGACAAAGAAAAAAGCAAAAAGGACAGCAGCCATGAACCAAGAACCAACAAAAATCTAGCAAGAAGCCAACACCCAACACAACCTAAATTAACCTACAGACTTTAAGGTTTGAGCAACCTCAGCTTCAAGGTTGCACATCTCCTGTGCTACCTTCTTTAGGTCCTGGATCTCATGAGGTGAAAAATCCGCTTTTCTTTTCAGGTTGGCTCTAGTCCTTTTCAAGGGGCTAGAATCCTCCTTCTTACCTTTATCCTTGTCAGCTTCCAAGTCCACAAACAATGACCCCTGATGAGTATTTCCCATCTTCTCCACCATTGCGTTCAAGATAGTAGCATTTTGTTTTACAACTTTGTGGCTATGCTCCATGACGGTTTTCATAGTATCCCTGATTTTTCCAATTTCCCCTTCTAGATGCTTGACCTTATTCTCATTATCCTTCTTCATCTTGTTCATAAGCTCAACATTTCTTTGAAGGAGCTCGACCAAAGCCCTCTTCTCATCCATAGTCCACAAAACACCAACAATATTCCAGGAAATTCCTTTAGCTTCCAATTCATCCATCTTGCTAGTGACAACCCTATTTTTAAAATTGAGATCCTTAATTTCATGAAAAACCCACTTTATGATCCTGAAGTAGTCAACAACCCCGTTTCTAGCAATTTCCATAATAACATCAGGAAATTTCTGGTCCAACTTTAAGTAGTGGTCATCAGGATTGAGGTCTCTAGGTAATTTTGGTCTGTTCTCTCTATCAGAGGCAAGGTAGGAGGTAAAAGATTCCTCAGTAGCATTATGATCATCAAAGTTATCCTCCAAAGAGACCTCAAAATAAGAAACCAACTTATTAATAGGGGGGTCCTTCTCCTCAATTTTTGCCTCCTACAAAGTGCCCTTAGTGGTTTTTGTGGTGCAAACTTTTTTGTTCGAGGGCTTTCTCTGAGGGGTTTTCATATTTTTATTTTTGGGGGAGGGAGGGTCTTCCTCTTCCCACTCAGTATCAGAATCTTCTTTATCCTTTGATGAGATGATCTCAGTATCATCACCATCTGAGGTCGAAGCCATTAAGGGGTTAGACAGGGCTGACATGTTTTTAAAGTGCTCATGAATAAGCCTAATAAGGCCAGTATATAGGACCAGATTCTTCCTAGGGATCTTTCTATGTTCCTCAATACTATTGTTGAAGAAGTAGAGAAAATAGTGAGGAAAGGAAACCCTTACCTTATGTCGAAAATGATTGAGGAGGGCAAAGTGGTAGCCGTAAACTCAGCTAAATCTGTCGTCCAGTGTAATGTACTCCATGAGAATTCTGAACACCTCCCTCCACACCTTCTTGACTATCCCAACATCAAAATAACTAGTAGAAACTTTGGTTAGTTCCTTCCTCTCCTTATCAATTTTTGGGAATGTGAGAACAACTTCATCTGAAAACTTTCTGTCACAAAAAAACTTCACCCCCTCGATCGAGAGACCAATGATTTCTTCAATGATCTCCTCATCCATCTTAACCTTCCTTCCTGAGAGAATAATTTCCACTTTCTTCCAATGTTTAGCAAAATACATAGTGACTTTAGGGTCAGAGCCGTGGAGCTTATCAATGAAAGGCTGCAGCCCACCCCGCTGAATATGCCTCCAGACCTTCGAGTTCTTCTTATCCTTCTCACCACTAGTCGGCTCCACCCTTTTTCTACTTCCCCCCATAGTTGTAGTAATCTTTCTTCTGTTGTTAACAGGGAAAATGAATCGAACAAAGACCCAACAGTAGAACCAAAGCACCCAAAAAATGTGCTAGCCCTTACAGCCTATAGAATTAATTACAACACCACCATCGTATCTAATGATGTCACAGTACCTGGCATTATTCTTCTTAATTATCATTAAAAGTGGAAACTTTCCCATGAATGATATCATAGTCTATTAAGGCTCTTAGGTCAGCTCCCAGATCATTATAGTCCTGCCATGTATGTTGCCCATTTTGTTTAATCCCCTCATTCGCAAAATTGTTGGCCACACTATTTGCTTCCCTAAAGACATGGGATATTCTAACCTTTTCAAAGTTGGATAAAATTGATTTAGCTTCTTCTATCCAACATTTAATGGTCCATGAGGGTGGGGACTTACCTAGGAGACAATCAATAATATTTTTGGAGCCACCCTCAATCCAAATATTTTTAAAGTTCAATTTATTAGCATGGTCGATAACCTAGAAAGCTCCAATAGCTTCAACTAAGTGATTGGACTGTGTGCTCAAGGAGATAGCCACCACCGCCACAAACTTGCCATTATAATCTATAATCACACCTCCACTCCCTACCAGCCCTAGATTTCCCTTAGCCGCCCCATCAAAATTAGCCTTTATCCATTCCCTAGGCGGGTGACTCCAACTGATCCCTTCTCGGTTCTTTCTCGCTAGTCTTGAAGCCTTAGAAATATCACTTTTAATGTTCCAATATTTAGCCATCTTGAGGTCGTAGTTAGAGCAAACCACAACCTCCATCTTAGTCTCTTGATTTGGGATATTATTAATATTTTCCATAATTAACCTGTATGTTTTCTCATACACAATATCCTCCGAAGCCTGCTTGTCCCTAAAGATCCTATTATTGCACTCCTTCCACACACCCCAGGCTATAAAAGGGAAAGTAAAAGACCAAAGTATATGAATAGCAGGATTCAAGGAGGGGAATTCCACTGAATAAAAAGGTCTTCAATAGAGCCAGGAGAAACCCACGAGAGATTCCAGAGAGAGAGAAATCCTCCCCATATAGAAGCCACATACAGACAGTGGAGGAACAGATGGTTAGCAATTTCTGCTTCTTCCTTACACAGGTAACATCAATTTAGGATCTGGAAGCCACACTTATAGAGATTATCAACTGTGAGCACTTTATTCTAAAGAAGAATCCAAAAAAATATGTTAACCTTAGGAGTCAGGTGTTTAATCCAAGCTTTAGCCCAAAAGGGATGGGGCGCAGGAGAAAGGGACAACAAAGAGACAGCTAAAGAGACCGAGTAGCTACCCGAAGGGTTAGTCGTCCAAACCAAAAGGTCATCCTACTAGCTAGACCCCATTCTGACAACCAACAGAGAGGATTGAATCAACACAAGGTCCACACTGATCTATCACATATTCACCCATCCCCCATTTCTCGAATAGTCCTTAACACGAGTCCCAAAATTAGCCTTGCAGATATCAACCCATCCATTAAAGCTTTGGAATGAAATTAAAGGCTCCTTCATTAACCATCTATCTTCGCATAACCTAGCTTGTTTCCCATTTCTTATGATCCATCCAACTCCCATATAAATAATGTTTCTCCCTCTGATCATATCATTCCAGAGAGCTGAACCACGGGGAAGATTTGGTGAATCAAGCAGAGTCTTGAGAGAACCAATATTTTCCATATATGTTCTCTTTAAAATATTGCCCCACTCTCCATTAGATGAGAAATCTCTCTAGATTCTCTTAGCGAGAAGAGCCCTATTTATCATTCTAATCCTTCTAAGACCTAGACAACCCAAATTTTTGGGTCTACAAATAGAGTCCCAGCCATTAAGAGGCATTCTTTTTCTTTCTTCAAATCCCAACCAAAGAAAGCGGTTTTGGATTTTTTCAATAGAATCCGAATATTTGGAAGGTATTTTAAAAATACTTAAAGCATAGATTGGAAGGTTCTTAAGAGTATCTTTGAGAAGCTGAATTTTACTTGCTTGTCCAAGAAGAGCTCCTTTCCATCCAACAATCTTTTTGCTAAACCTATCAACCAAAGAATTCCAAAAGGATTCATGAGGCTTAAGGCCCAAGGTCAAGCCAAGATAAATAGAAGGTAAAAAATCCATTCTACATCCAAGAATTCTGGCAATCTTATTTTGTCTAGGCTTCAGAGTGTTGAAGAAGAATAAGGAATTTTTTTGTTTGTTAACCATCTGACCAGACGCCCTCTCATAATCATCCAGGACTTTTAAAGATTCCCAGCTTCAACCACTGTAGATTCTCTAGGATTTTGTTTACTATCTTTTGGATTCATAATTAGGAAAGCTTGTTTTTAATGTATAGCTAAAATGATACTCATTTCTTAATATTCAACTAAATAGAACTAACTATCACTCATGGGAGTGCATATGGAAGCCTTCTTTAGAAAAATGAGTATTCATTTCCATCTTTTGGGATATGCTATACAACTAACCAACTCATACAAATATCTTGAGTGGCTTGATATTCATGACATTGTTTTTGAAAACCTATGCTTCTCACTTTCTATGGATATTGAACATCATATTGAGGACATTGAGTGTCTTCTACTTCTTGGTAGATCCTTTTACAATTATTTGGTGATGCATTGATATGATATCATATTTGTGTTTGATGATACTAATTATTGTGAAGATGATGACACAAAACTTGAGGACTCACACATAAGAATCTCAACATTATCATCTTGTGTGGCATATTTTGACACTATATTTGTTCAAGGTATGTTCCTCATTACCAAAATAACTCTTTGTGATTATTTTTTATAGGGTGATCCCACAATAGTGGTTTACAATTTTTGGCTAAACTAGACACTTAAATTATTATTTTTAACTAAATCTTCACATTCAGGCACCTATAGCGGCTAAACCATGAGGAATTTGAAGATGACGCAAACTATAGTCTCATCACATTTTTTCTGTAGATTCTAAAAATATTTTTTTCAAAATTTTTGGAATCAAATTGCACTTCTTTTTCCATCTCTCACGAAAATTGGTTTTTTTTTCAGAAAACAACATTTTTAAAAAGTGACGCACACCGTATAACGCATAATTTTTTTTCCATGAAGGATCAAATTCTAATTCTTCCAAATTTAGATTTGTAACACCGATATCTAGTGCTTCCACTTGGTTAGATAGTTTTTTATTGAATATTTTTGCTTTAATGAAGTTTCAAAGTCAAACCAATTACAATTCAGACATAGCGCGACCGTATAACGCGTAACTTTTTTTGCTGTATATCAAAATTTAGTTTTTTTTTTGTTGGATCAAGGACTTCAATATCTAGTGCACTCATATTTTTCAAATTTTTTTTGATAATCTGCTATTTTTCCAAATGTGCGAAAGGACCTTCATTTTTATGAAAACCTATGTTTAATAAAACTAAAAAACAAATATATAATAAAACTAAAACATATTAAAATTATATTCGTTGGATAGCTTGTTTTGAGGATTACCTGATTCCAGTTAGGTTTGTAAAGAATCCTCCATTTTCATCCTCAACTGAGCTTCAAAGTGTAAAAATTAGGTTTTTTTTGTGAACAAGTTCAAAAATCAAGGGAAAGGGGGGTTCGCTAGAACCAAGGGGGGTTCTAGCGAACCCCTAGGGGTTCGAGCAAACCAGGGTTCATTTGAATCCCCTTCAATATGCATTTTCCTTTTGTTTTTTGGGTGGGAAATGTGGGCCTAGTAATTAATGGGTTCGCCCGAACCCTAGTTCGGTCGAACCCCTTTTTGGTTCGGTCAAACTTGTAGGTTCATTTGAACCCCTAAAACCAATTTTTTTGCCATGGGGTCATTTTTTCTCAATTTTCCTTCCTCCATCAAATTGTAAACCACTATTGTGGCTTCACCCATAGGAAATTAATTTCTAATTTTTCCTCATTTCTTGGAAGGCCTCATTTTCTTATTTAATGAGAGTTTGCACATGTGTTTTTTGGATCTTATTCATGCCACATCCTAATATACATTTTATTGTAAACCCTTTATTAGATACCTTGGAGGTGTCTTTGGTTTCCTTTATCTTATCAAAGTTCCTCTTGTAGATGATCCATCTCCTTATACTATATCTTTCCTTACTATTTCTTATTTTTTGGTGATTCTTCCACAATTTGATTCCAAGATCTATAAATTACAAACTATACATCAAATCTTCAACATTTTTTTATGCCTCCCACATATAATTTTTTGGAGTTTGAATAATTTTGACATTTACCTCATCTCTTCTTAAGTGAAGAAATGTAGTTCAATGCAAGTGGACCTTATTCAATATTTTCTACAAGTACACTTTCATCAATTTATACTATTTGGTGTAATTGTTCATGTAGTTTGAGAAAAGAAAGAATTATTATTTCTAACATATTTTATTGGGGCTTGATCCAATTCCTCTCTTTTTTCTCCCTCTCTTCTTAGGGGGTGTCATTTCTCTCCCTTTATTTTGGGGAAAATATTCTATTACTATACATGGATACCTAATTAGGCCTTGTTGTTAGGATCAATATCTAGGGATTTGCCTCATTTTTTATTTTATCTCCCTAAGTTTCACTTGAGGCTTGACCTTTTAAAAAAATTTAAAAAATTCTCCATAAGTCTTACTAAAGGGGGTGTCAAAGTGTGCACACTAGGCTAAATGTTCATCTCATTTTATTAGACTAGTATTATCTATTGGTGTGAATGAGGTATATTACCCAATTAGTTCACCTTGTAGGTCCTATTCACATATGTTCACATGTTAAGTCTACTTAGGGGTCTAGGAATATTTCTAGAAGCTTTTAGTTTCCATGTGATCTTACCTTAGCTTATAATTAGTTGTCTCAAGTCCTAGGATTAATCTGTGTGTGTCACAATCTTGTCATGTTCTATTTCTCAACCTTGCATATATAAGCAAGGAATCATATACATTATATAATGTAGGGGTATGCACTATAATTGATACACTATTGATTATTATACATTATTGCATCCATATCAAGAAATCTATCCTCTTGATCCACTCTCTTATGGAAGGATATCCTTCATTTTGCAGGTGATCTTAGGGTATGCGAGCTCACTATCAGCTCTTACATGGTACCAAAGCTCCAAATCTGTAAACTCATCATATTTGAGGGTGATTCGAGAATAATATTATTTTGGGTACATTTTGGGGAAAAAATTGCATCACCTATAACAACCACAACCTTATAACAAGAAATTTAATCACTATTTTAACCAAAAATTAAAAGTTATAACTTATTCCATAAAAATAGGATATTAAATTTTTCTTCATTAATTGACAGTTACAATTGCATAACTGGTGTTAACATAAGCATGGAATAATAATTTCGTTTCACTTTTTCAAACTGGAAGTGTAAATTGCTTTTCTTTTCAAGATATTCCACATGAACAATTTCAAATATATAACATAAAAAATTAATGAACAAGATTAGATATTCATATCTAGATACTTTCTTTCTTTATGTCTCCCAAGACTTGGCATGTCATCTACAAGAGGGAGAGCATCACCCATGTTCTTTTCCTCTAACCATGGACAAACGATCCCCACACACCTTCTTATCAAGAAGTGGCCCTTCCCTTCAATGAAGGAAATGGTTAAGTACCCCCTCTAAATTTCAATCTAAGCTCTAGTGTTGTTCCCTACCTAACCAATACCATCATTCAACTATGGAGACCTTCCAAATATGAATGACAACTCTAATTGCATTAACTATCTAGAACATAGTGAACTACTAAGTACAATTAGAAACTGTTGTGCTCGCTTTTCCCAAAGTATTTGTAATATAACAATCACTACTTACTTGGGTCAAAGTCATTCGTTTACCCACCCTACTCAACGTGGAGAACTTAATCTAACCTATGATTAAAACATACTGTAGACCAATGACTAACATTTTATACAAATTTTCATTTAAAAAGTGACACCTTTATGTAAGTCATACTCCTAGACACTTGGAGATCTCGATTATAATACCACCCCTTGAATACTATCCATCTTGAGTTTATTATATCCCCTTGTTAAGACATAGTTCATCTATATTGGTTAAGTCTTCTTGAATTTAGAACATTCATGTTGCATTCACGTAGCATCTTGGACCTTGGTAGGAACCTCTTGTCCAATTTTCTTACTTACTAAGTTGATAAATGACTTGATTGGTTATCCTTTACTAACCTTGAATACCCAAGTTATGTTCTAGTAACTTCTTGGGACTTGGAAACTACCACTTATTCAAATCCTTCATATTAACCATGAGAGTATCCACTCTCTCATTCTATGCACAAATAGTTGATATTGATGACCCACTATCTTTGGCTAGACTCTCTTGATCACAACTAAAAGTATTGAAAAATGTTCATCATACATAAATAATAACTATTATTCTTGAATCAAAGATTCCTTCATCATATTATAGTCTTGGATTTCCAGTGTTTAGTTTCACTTTAGAATCCTTTCTTAGAATGTGAGTACTTACTAAGTAAATAAATCATCTAAGTTGTTAATAATTTTGGAATCGAACACACAATATAATTTCATGTAACTACTTGGGTCTTGGCTATAACCACTTGTTTGGATCAGCTTTACCATAACCCTTGAGAGAAAGTACTCTCGAGATATAATCCTTAATCAATTCTTGAGCTATCTGGTCATAAAATGGTATACTGATACATATACTAATTTACCACAGTGATGGTTACTTTTCCATGAAGAATATAACTTACTTTAGGTTTTAGACTATCTCAATAAACACTGTAGTCTTGTTTACTATGGATAAATTCAACTATAGACCCACTGGTTCTATTATCATGAGGTTTATAATAATAAAAGAATACCCACTAAGGTAGTCTAAATAACTAGATAGTTAGAACATTATGAGTAATACATTCTCCTGTTATGGTTCTGTGGCATCTAGGGTCTAGGCTATTGCCTCTATTCCAAACCCTATCAAGCCATAAGGTTTACCATTCACCTATTCTTAGGTTTTAAAAATAGATAATGATGAAACTTATGCCACCATCTTGACATACCTATGGTCATTCAAAAATCATTGACATCATGTCATATATTCATGAAAATAACATTTTTTGAGCCAACTAGAGGATTTCTTCCTCTTACTCATGATTTAATAATCTCATTTACAAGTCATAAGGTTGGGTTCATAATTCAACACAAAAGATGATGAGGGTTTTTTATATGTGATAATATCAAGTTTGTGAGCATCTGATTCATGTGCTCAATCCCCAAAAGCTCATACTCAAGTAGTACATCATACTATTGATTATTATTTTAACTCTTTTAAAGATATACACAATAAAGATACTATTTATCTAGAAAATAAACCATTTTTCTTGTTACAAAATCATATATGTTAGAGTGCATTTAGAGTACATAAGCAGTATCCTTCCATTCATATTTTCAGAAATTATTATTATGAAGATATTATCATTAAATCTCTTATTTTCAAGCTAAATATGCCCATTCTCAAATAAGTCATATGAAACTCTTTCTTTTTCATTCATAACAATCTTTTCTCATACTTGTGAAAAGGAAAATAACTAGTTTAGAAACAAATATAACATGCATGTAGAACTTCAACCGTCGATTGCAACCAAATGCTTCTTGAGACCACTAGCTTCCAATGCTATATTCTTCACTTTCAGCACAACTTTCCTCTTGATTTATAAATTATTTTCGGACTTCTGTTATGATACTAACACTATTTTGAAATTAATTTTCAGACTATAATAACTTAAGAGCAATAAAAAAAATCACTACGTCTTTACGTCTTTACTATGCTTGGTAGCCAACCCAAATAATATGCAAGCCTCCTATTTTTATAGACAAAAGATTCTACATTCATGCTTTCCACTACTGCCAATTATCACGCCATATTAATGCAAGCGTAAACTACCTTACTACTGATAACTACCCTCCTTAATAGCCATAATGCAAAAAAAGTTTGGTTTGATAAGAAATCAGATTTAAGAGTCTTAATGATTCTATTTCCAATTCCTAAAGAAGACTGTCAAAATAGTCTAAAACCTACTTACATTATCACATTGAAGTTATGCTTTCCATCAAATCATTTGAGTCTAATTATAATTGTAACTACTTGCCACTAAGTGGCTGAGAATTCTCCATAAAATGGTCGATACAGTTGCCTTTTAAAAAGGCATTTGAAACTTTATTTTAAACCACTTGCTTATTTGTTGGTAAGAACATTCATTTTTTTTTGACTTAGTTGTCCTTTTTAGAGGGTCGACCAAAGAATTTTTCATGGCTATTTTTAATATTTTATAACTACAAACTACTCACCACTTTGTGGCTGTTTAAAAACATTAATATTTGCTGATAAATCTTTCCTGAAAAAGGCATGTGAGACTTCATATTATTCCTGAAAAAGGCATGTGAGACTTCAGATTATATATGCAGATTTTTATAGTTATAAATTGCAGCTGGTTTTACCAAGGCTCATGCCTCAAACATTGCCCACGTGGTAGAATTTTCCATTAATTTGCATTTCAATTAGCTATTATCTAGCTATTATATGGTCTTCTAAAATGGTCTATATTTTTGGCTTTTCAAGCCTCATGACTATGATTATGTATGTATTTATACATATATATATATATACATATATATATTATCAATTATCATTGAGTCATGTTTATACATACTCATTTACCTTTACATATAAATATATATGTATGCACATATTTATACAATAAAGATAAAACTATTTGATCTTAATGCATACACACATATCATAATATATACATGATCACTTCCATATACCAATATCATAATGACAAAATCAATACTAATTCAACTTTGACAATAATGATATATATATGATTAATGCATTAATAAATAAATATTAATAATCATATAGCCTTCTATAAGGAAGCCAAACTTGACTCGACCTTGGTTAATGTGAACTAGTGACACAACCCAAGATCAAACTTACTCATTATAGTGTAAGAAAATGCATCCCCTTGCATTTTCACACTTCTTTGGGCCTGCCTTGCTTTATTTATCCTTATTTATGTCTTAATTGGTCCTATTTTGCATCCACAAGCCTAATAAATTGTCTTTTTATGGCTAATCCTGACAAAATCAAAGGGTAAATGATAATTTAATGATTCTAGCTCTGTATTCCTGATTTTTGGACTAGGACTAAGATGCCACCTAGGGTGTCTTTTTCCTCCAAAGGTCTTGGGACCCTCTTTTCAAATGCGCCTTAAATGGGCCCCTTTTTGGAGTCTATGCCCTGAGTTTCATGCCTTAGGACTAAGATGCCACCTAGGACATCTTAGTCCCCCTTAGGTTATTATTAGGATTTAATTTCAAATATAGGCGGGATTTAGCCTCCTTTAATTAATGATTTCATATGTCGGCTTGGTGTGGTGTAATTTCAGGATATTAAGCATAGATAAGTATAAATACAATGTTCTTTCACTCATTTATCATCTAAGCATTCAATTATTCAAGCATTACAGAAAGTTTGTGATCAAGAGAGCATTCAAGAACAATTCATCAAGTATTTGGAGCCATCATCAAGATTCAAGCATCATATCAAAGATATTCTTGCATCATATGTGTCTTTGAGCTAAAATTTGTGATGTAGGGTTTTGATTCAAGTGTGAAATTCAAGTCAAGATATATCAAGCATTCATTCAAGTCAAGATCTACATTCAAGCTAGAAATTTCACACAAGTTTGTAGATTTCATAACAAGGGTTTGGTCAGTTGCAACATAGCACTTTGTCCATTCATCATTTCCCTCCATTATTTCATTTCATTCCAAGGTTTAATTAACAACAAGGGGTTTGACCAAGGAAAACCTCCATTTACTAACAATCAATAGTTTTTTCCTCTCTTGCATGTTTGTGCTCTCAGATTCACGTTGAATATTTGAAGATCATTTGAAGTGAAAATTTTCATTTCAAAGTTGTCATCTTCTCGTAAACTCACCTAAAAGCCAGATCTGGAAGTTTTAGGACCTGAGATTTGAGAAAAAGGAAGTGCAGAAATTGAGCCTCAAGATCACATCCAAAGATTTCAAAAATTCAAGATGGGACTAAGTCTATAGTAAGGGTGTCTTAGTCCTCCCAATGGTATTTTACAAAGTTTCTTTCATATTTTGTTTCTACATTCGAAGATTCTGTATTTCCCCAGAAGAATAGTAGCGGGACTAAGACAACCATAAGGGCATATTTTTCCTTGCTAGCATATTTTGACAACATTTTTGCATTTCCAAAATCCTTATCACATTTCTAGACATCCCAGGCATATACATCCTAACTTGTTACTTAATTTTGTCGTTTGCACTCATCATTTGGCTTGCATTACTAGGTTTTGCGAGTTGAATGCTAAGTTATCTTTTCCAAGCTTTTGCTTGGTGGTGAAACCTTCAAAGCCTATAGATCTCCCCTAGGTCTTCCTTGTTGAGAATTGACTCATCTTTGTGTTGATAGTCAATCCAATTTGGGATCCTAAGACATATTTGAACGATAATTGGAGAATAGTGGTGTTATATGACCCAGGCCATAAAGTACCCATTTTCCTATTGATAATTTTGGTGAGCCTGACATTTTGGGACATTCATTTTTCTAATTTGGAGTTCACTAAGGTCCTAGATCAAGGTTGCATTCATTCTTGCATTGCATCTTGCATTAGTGAAAGTGCATATAGGGTTTCTCACATATGTATTAGTGAAAGTGCATATAGGTTGCATTCTTGTTTTCTTACATCATCTTATCACATTGAAAAATTGAAAAGTGCATTGTCAATCATCCTAATTGCATTTAGGAACATTGTTATTGCATTCAAAATTGAAAAAATTGCATTCAACTTTGCATTCAATTTCTTGTCATTAGTCACTTTTTCTTGCATTCATTTGCACATTTTTCTATTTCTAAACATCAGGTCCCTAAGTGGGAAATCTAGAAACACTTTCCTCAATCAATATTTTACTATTTTTTCTAAATAAAACCTATAATGGGACTAAAATGTCCTTACCGGAGTCTTAGTCCTCTGTGGGTTTTTGGTTCAAAATCCTGTTTGAGTTGTGTTCTCTCTATTCCACTTTCTAAAACCTCAAAATTTCATCAATGGGACCAAGACGCCCTTGTTGGTGTCTTAGTCCTTGTGGAGTTTGAGGTTGCAGTTTTCAAGGTTTAAATTTTCTTTTCTGCACTTCTGTTTGCTGCCATTGGTTATTTGTTTCTATGGGTTGATTTTCTATTTCATGCATTTTACTAAATCTAGCTTAAAGTGGTTCATTTCATGGATTGCTTCATTTCAAATTTGCATTCACAATATTTCATTGCATAGCATAGTTAGTAAATTACCTTGTTTGAAATCTGAAATTTTCATCTACAAATTTCATATTAGGCCTTTATATTGCATTTTGAGTTTGCATAGATTACTTTTCACAAAATGTTAGTATCTGTCTTTTCCAAGTTTGCAAAGAAAAATTTATTCAATAAACATGTTTGTCATTCATTCAATGCATTCCCTAGTTATGAGAGTCTCTTAGTGCAAGAGAGTGGAAATGTTGATGCTTTCCTTAAACCTACAACCCCTTTTATCTATCCTATTTGTGGGAATGATGTAATAGAAAAAGATATAAGCATGGAAATTCATGATGATCATAGGTGTTCTTCTCCCGATACCTCTTATTTTAGTGAAAAAGGTATCTTGTTGAAAGAAGATGCAATCGTTGGGAATCATGAAGGTCTTGTTTTCCCTTCTCCTCATTCTCCTTGAGAAGATAGTATAAAAATAGAAGATGAATTCATTTCCACCACTTTACTTAGTTTACATTCCTCTCCCAAGACTTCCCCTACTTACGAGAATGGTACACTCATGAGCAACCATGAAAATGACATTTGTGTAGAGGACATGTTGGTGTTAAGAGATCTAATAATTGAGAGATTTGACTATCCTACAAGTCTCCCATTTGGGAAGACATTATAGAGCATAGGAATATAATTGTAGATAACCATGATAATCACGTTTTCTCTTCTCCTCATATCCTTTATAGTAGTGAAGACAAAAGTTTTGTGTTAGAATATATACTTGAAAGTCATGAAAATATCATTTCTCCCTTTCCTAATGCTCCTACCATTTGGAAAAATCTATTTGAATGAAAAGATCCAATCATTGGAAAGCATGATTCTCCTTCTCTTGATGCCTCCCCTAGTTGTGATGAAGCTAGTTTACAAAACCTAACCATGGAATGTGATGAACATCTTGTTTATTACTCCCCTAAAATTTCTCCTACTAGGATAGATATTAAGGCACAAGAGAATAAGAATCTAGCAAAAAAGAATGAAATCATGGAAAAGGATGATAATCACATTTATCCTTCTCCTAATATCTCTCCTAGTTGTGAAGAAGAAAGAAATGATATTCACAAGAATCCTATTTTTCTCTCTCCACCTAGGGAAGACCTCTTGGTGGAAGAAAGTGACAATAATAGTATTGTGACTTCCTTATATGAAGATGATGAAGTGACATTAGACTCCCCTTCACTAGGACACCATGAAAAGTCTTCTAAGGTTATGCACATTAGATATCCCTTGAAGTACTCTCCTGAGCTTAAAATTATCATTTATCCACCCTCACAAAAACCACAAACTTAAAATAAACCTATCCTCATCCTTGAACCACCTAAGAGAAATGTTTCACAACAAATGAGTTATAATATTGTTGCTCATACATACAACACTAGGAACAATCTGCAACCAAGACAAACACCTTCAGCATCCCTCCCAATTGCCTAATCTTATCTTGCCTAATTCCCTTCGTTTTCCTTCGCAAAGTGGAAAGGAGTATGATCTTGTCAAAAAACTTAATAATACTCCTGCTAAGATATCATTATGGGACCTTATTCAAGCCTCCCCTCATTACCATAACATGATTCAAAATACCTTACAACAAGTTCCTATCCCTTCTAATGCACAACCGAATAACATAGCAGCCATGATTCAAGGAATAAATCCTAACATTGTTTTCCACCAAAGTGAGGTCCCTCCTTTGGAAGTAGCCATGAACATCAAGAAGAGGGTTCAGATGCACTTATGTTAGAAAGATGGAATAAAATAAAAAAAATATACGATCAAGCCCCCAGACGAAGATCCCATGACAAACTAAACATAAGGACAAAGGAACACAAAAGTGTTGAGAAGAATTGAGTGAAGCGTTGATCATCAATCCAACTAGTTGTGAAAAGAGATCTAGGCTGATTGTTTGAAAAAGAGAAAATGTGTACTCACTATGGGGCGACAGAACTAGTTGTCCATGGGGTGAGAAAGCCCAGAAAAAAAGTAAGATACATACACTAGTTGGTATGCACTCACAATCAAACACAAAAGTGGCTATGGGGAAAATTCATGTTGCTAGTTGGGCTTCCCACTCAACTATGCTAAGGCTATACCCGTTCGATAACTTTAACAAGGTGCCACAAAGCCAAAGAAAATGAAAATGTTGGTTTAAGTTTCAAAAATAGGATGGCACCACATGCATGCAAGTTTTGTTATGCAAGGTGGCTGAATGAGAATGTTATGTGTAAAAATGTCATATGTAATATGTTAAAATGAGTCTTGTTTAGTTTATGCAAGGTCAGTCACTTAGAGAACATTGTGTCTAATGTCTCCAAAAGAGGACCAATCAAATAATAGTATGTTCACAACTTAGGGGATGTAGTGCATCACATCAAACCACCAAGATGAATGCAATATGCCAAGAAAGATCACACTTATGAAGGAAATCACACCCAATGTCATCCATAAAGTGAAAAACGCATCACACAAACAACAAGGCTTCACTAAGAATGCAAATGAAATAATGGTAATGTATGCCCCCCACTTTAAAGGAATTGCTACGCATCGTTCTATGAGAAATTACTTGAAATTATAGAAGAAAAGAAAATGCAAGAAAGAAAAAAAAGACATGAGATCCAACTTAGAAAGATCTATGCCAAGTCATATGTTTCAAAGTTAAGCTACATCATGTCAAGGAGAAAGGAAAAGTAAAGAAAGAAGGGAGGTGCCCCCGAGAAAAGAAAGAACACCAAACACATAAGCGATCTATGGATTTGGGATTAGTATGTTCGTTGCTGCAATGTATGTTTATGAAAGAGCTTGGAACTGTCATCATTCCTCAAAGCACATAGAACTAGAAGAATGACATAAAGAGAGTGAAAGAAAAGGAAAAAAAAAGTCCATTTTGAGTCAACATGGAAGAGACATTGTGGTCTTGACGCTTTGCATCATCCCCAAAAGGAAAACACAAGCAAAAAGACAAATAAAGAAAAGTGAAAAATATTTTGAGTCAACATGAAGGAGACATTTTGGTATCAATGATTTGCGTCATCCCCAAAAGGAAAAACACAAGAAAAGACAAAGGAAAATAAAAAGAAAGGAGGTTTTTGGGTCAACATGGAGGAGACATAGGGTGTCTCAATGCTTTGTGTCATCCCCAAAAGGAAAACACAAAACCGAAATGAAAAAGACAAGGACCATCTAGGTCAACATGGAAGAGACCTAGGGTGTCTCTACGCTTTGCATCATCCCCAAAGGAAAACAAACAAAAAAAATGAAAAAAACAATCATGGAAAATAGAAGAATAGAAATACACATAGAAGAAGTGTACAACATCAAACACATGATACGGGGGAATACGATACGCACATGAAAAGAAAAAGGAAAATGAATTAGAAGGAAAGATTAAGTAGGAAAATGCAAGTCATCCATCAAGTCATCTTCCTCCCAATCATGCTCAATGGAATGTGAAGTTGATTGATTATCCAAAGGAGGAATCACAAGTGCCGAACTAGGGGTTGTACTAGGTTCTTCACTTGGTGGAGAGGATTTATCATTTAAGCTCATTATAGATGAAAATAAAGAGTTTAATTCATTGTTTATTGTTTCATCTATGTTAGCAATCGTCACATATCCATCGTCATCATCAAGATTAATAATGACGAGAGGATGAAGGGTGATTTCTAAGGATGGATGTATCAAAAGTTTTGGTTGTTGAATATGTTAATTTTGGTTTGATGGTGGTTTAGGAATTTCATGTGGTTGCTCTGGAAAAGGAAGATGATCATCTATTACTTCTGTCAAAGGTATAAGTTTTTTTTCTTTATTTTCTGTGAGGAAATATTGACAAGCAAGGAGACAACGACAACATCTTCATTCCCTAGCACCACAGTTGTGTTTAATCTATTTTTTCAATTGTTGAGGTGTAAGAGTGGATTGAGGAAGTATAGGTTTGTTTACTTCTGAAAGTGGAAGAGCAGGAGAAACTAAAGAGGAAGGATCAATCACTTTCTCTTTTGCTTTCGCTTTATACACTTGTTTGATACAAGGGAGTGAGGCGAGAGTTATTTCTTGGCCTCTTGGTCATTTGGATGATGGATGAGAAGATTGTTTAGAGTGTGTGATGTTTTGTTCAATATCAGATTCAAGTATAATCATGGTTTCATCGAGGATAGGAGGAGTGGAGGTGGACAAAGATGTGTTATGAAGAGATAATTCAACAATATTTTAAGCTTTAAACTTTTGATAAGCAATGTAAAATAAGTCCTTTCAAGGGGTGATGGGTTCAATGGGTGTAGGCCAAAAGGCTTCTAATGAAAAGTTACCTTCATAAGATAAAGGATTAAAGCCAAAATGGTGTATGGTAAATACCTCATTGCCATGCATAAACTTTAAGCACTTGTGAATGACTGATGGGACCGCTTTCATTGAGTGAAGCCAAGGAAGGCTGAGCTATAAATTAAATTGGTTGGATTGTGGAATAATAGAAAATGTTACCTCCAAAGTCTTAGGTCCTATTTGTAAAGGTAGCACGATCGATCCAATCGTAGGGCATGCAAAACCATGATGTGTTTTAATCCATGTGTTCAATGGATCATAGTTATCTTGATACAAATCATGTAATACTAGAAATTCTTCTATGATCACATTCTCACCACAAGTGGGATCTATTAATATCCCATTAGTAGGTTTATCATAGATTCTGCTAGCTAGGTAGAGAGGACCATTAGGAAGCTTTGGTAGTATGTCTTTAGTAGAAAAAGTAATATCAAGAGATTGAGTGGTTTGGCCCTTGCGAGGGATAACATTTATCATAGCGACAATTTTATCCATAGGACTAGCTTGGGGAACATGAGGAGATGTATTAGGTTGTTTGTTGTATGTATCAACAATCATTGCATCAGGCTTTGAAGGTTCACTAGCCTTGACAAACGAGGTAGTGTGCTTAGGAATCTATGGTTGGTAAATATTTGGAGATTTTGGTTAGGGGTAGCAACAAACTTATTTCCTTGATCATTAGCACCCATAATGGTCAATTTGCCCAAATCAATGAGGTCTTGAACTAGATGTTTAAGATGCTTGCAATGTTTGGTGTCATGGCCATTTTGACAATGAAAATGACAATAAGCATTAGGCTTGCAAGTAGGAGGTAGGGGTTGATTAGGATCAAGTGGTTTAACAGGTGGTAAGGTAAGCATGTGTTTTTGGATGAGTTGGTTAATTGTTTGGTGGAGGGTGTTAGATAAAGGGGTGAAATGTCTGTTTGGATCACCATAATGATAAGGCATGACTATTTTAGAAGCAGCCATTGAGTTTTGAACTTGTGGAGTTGGTTGTGGTTGGGGTGGAGGAGGTGAACTAAATTCTAAGAAACCTTAGGTAGGTTTACAAAAAATTTGGAAGTTATTGTGGTTTGGATTGTTATTGTCATTTTTGTCAATTCAGCTAGAAGTGGATTTTGACTCGTGACTTGAAACCAAATTTTAATACTCACATAAGGTCATACATAAATGCATGAATGAAGGGAATTTCATCATCATAAGCCTATCTTGAAGGTTAGTTTGAAAATTATCAATAAACATCTTCTGTAGATGGGAATCTAGAATTTGGACATCAACTTGAGCATATAAAGACTGGTAACGAGAGATGAAATTAGTTACTTTTTTGTCAGTGTTTTGTCTACATCACATAATATTAGCCATTGTATTTTTAGGTGTCATGTGCACTTGAAAGTGATTAATGAAAGATTCCTCCAATTCATTAAATGAACAGATGGAATGATTAGGAAAGTGAGAAAACCATTCTAAGGCAATGTCTTTCAAGGTCCTTGGAAAGAGTTTTGCTAAAATTTTATCATTAAGGACAAAGTCACAACACAAGGCAGTAAAAGAATTGACATGGTTGATAGGATCTCCTTTTCCTCCATATTTATCAAGCCTCAACATTTTTATCCCTTTTGGAATCAGGGTACATAATATTTCCAATGATAAGGGGCTACTACAAACAAGATATGTGGGTGGAGTGGCTTAAGCTTGAGTAATGGTGGCAAGTTGGTGTTGCATGGATGAAACAATGTTAAGGAGTTGTGTCATGAAGGGATTAGGATAATGGGGTTGAAGTGGAAGGGACAATGGTGATGGAGTGTAGGTGATGTTAGGAGAAGTGGAAGGAATAGTGAGGGGTGTGAAAGTGGTGGAAGGAGGTTGCGATGCTACAAAAGAAGTAGGAATGCTAGTGGAAATCGGGAAAGAAGTAGTGACATAATTGGATTGATGTAAAGTTGTATGGACTTATGGATTGGTGTAAGTTGGTATGGAAGCTATGGTTGAAGGAGGAGGAACTTGAGATGCTCCTTGGGTGACAGGAATGTTTGTTGATGTAGTATGGGAAGAGGCATGTTTGTTGTAAACCTTCGCTATTTGTTTGAACACTTGCAAGCCATCATCTCTTTCAATTAAGTGATGAAGGTTCACAATAACAAGTATAGCAGCGGTTGAAATTTTTTCAAGTGACAAGTCTTGTTGTAAATGTGCAAAGTCCTCATGAATGTTAATAACCTTTTCTTGCGGGAGATACTTGTTTTGATTATCAACATGCATAGGATGAAAAGGGAAAGGAATGAAAGTGGTATTGTTAGGGCCTAATACACCATTTTCCATACCAAGAGTAGGAGCTTGTGAGATCCCAAGGTCCACAACAAAAGTTCTATCGCGGGATGCCATGAGTCTAGAACTTCTTCTCACTAAAGTATTATCAATAGGGCACCAAACACTCATGCAAGTACCACAAAGGAAAGATGGATGGAAATGCAAGCTATTCTTAGAATATAAAATTCCAATAACAAAAGATCTACTAACTATAATAGAGATGTGAATATAGGAAACAAAAATGCAGAAAAATGCTAAAAACAATGCAGAATTACTGTCTAAAATGTGCAGAGGGACTGATTCGCCCTGGGTGGCGAATGAGTCCCAGGATGCAATCTTTTTTGTAATTTTAAGAATGATATAAATTATTTTTAGAAGTGAAAAACAGGCACAAAATGCAAAATTTTAGTTTTTTCAATGAATTTGAATGCAAGAATGAAAACTAAATGAGTTTGTCACTATGCAAAATGAAAGATCCTAGAATGCAATAACCAATTCAATGTCCTAATGGAATTGCAATGCAAATGAAAAATAGGATGGAAGATATGAATACAATTATAATTTTAGAAATGTTCTAAAGTCAGGTTCACCAAAATGAACCATAGATTTTAGGAAACTGAAATGCTTGCTCTCTTCCTAAGATTTTTCACCTAGAAAGAGAGAGATTAGGTTCTTAAAATGCATATGCTTCATTCAAATTAGGATGTATGCAATGTAATATGATGTAAATGAACTAAAATAAATGCAAATGACTGATTAAAATGTTCTAAAATGAATGTTAAAGTGCAATTTATGCTATGTTTGAAAACACAATGTGATATGCAAACAACTATGAAATATGAAGAAATTGAAAGAAATATGCAGAACATAAGGTACAAGATCAAATCTGAGTGCCCTTGGATGGTGTATGAGGTTTCTAGAGTGTCTGGAATTCTGATGAAAATTTCTTATTTTTCACAGTGGGACTCATTCGCCAAGGGTGGCGAATCAATCCTCCGACTAGTGAACAAGTGTCAGAATTTGATTTCTGACAACCGAGAGTTGATTTATGACAAAATGTAGATTTCCAGATTTTAGGTGGGACTCATTCACCAAGGGTTTTGAATTAGTCCTCCCCAAAATTCTTGAAAAGTTAAAGGTCAACACTACTCCAGATCTGGAAATGACTAAATATTAGGTTGTTGGGGTCAATTATGCAGAAAATAGGTTGAAAGTCACTCAAATTGCTTGAATAGATGACAAATTGATTTGAAGAGCCTATTTGACTTGAAATCCACTTTTCAACACCTTTTAACCTATCAAATATGCAAAACAAAGGTTGCAAAGACACACACAAAGGGGAAAAATGTTGGAGGGTTAGTGAATAGGGGCTTTCCTTGATCAAACCCCACTTTGGTAATCAAACCCAATAGAAATGAATGACATGAAAAGGAAATGATAAATGAATAACATGAAAGTATTGAAAACTTACCACATCCTTAAATATGAAAATATGAAGTGATGTGAATGGCTGCTCCAAAGTGCTTGAAAGTGCTTGAGTTGATGATGCAAGATGCTTGAGTGCTTGAAGATTGAATGCTTGAATGAGGAAATTGCTTAAATGTGTTAGGAGATGTAAAATGAGGTTAAAATCACATATTTATACAAATATTGTGCCTTACTATCCATTCATACCTCATCACAGGCCGACATGAAGTGAATTTGAGTAAATCTTGAAACAAATTTTGAAAAATTTTGAATTTAGGGCCAAGGGGGACTCATTCGCCACCCTTGGCGAATGAGTCTCACCTAGGACCCATAACCAAGTGTTAGGAAAAATGTCATGTTTAATGTTGTTTGTTGGGATAGGACCCAAAAATACACTTAATATAAGAATATGAGGGCATAAAGAGATAAAATAAAGCATGTGTAAATAGTGAAAATATGCCTAGAAAAGCATGAAATCTTGTTACAAGGCTTTACAACACTTTAAAATAGGACTTGATGATGAGTGAAAAGGTGTTTTTTAGGTGAATTGCATTAAATAGAGTCTAGAAGAATGTAGAAATGTCTTACAACACTTCACAACACCTTCACAAGACATCGTTCTTTAAGTTTTAGCACCAAAATAATCATGTTCAAGCCAAGATACATCATAAAATAAAAGCAACATAGCTCCAACACTATGAAACAAGGCCTAAAAGACCATGAAAATGGGAAGGGTCTATTTTTCGATGGTACATCAATATCAACACTCTCACGAAGGTGTAGACACGTCAAATTGACATAATGCATCCATTAGACAAATAAATCAAGTTTATTTATCAATCTCCTAAAGTCATCAGTTTAAATCAAATAAATCAAACTTGATCCTATCATCAAAATGTGGTTGCTACAATCTGCAAAATGGCTAAAATTTCAACACACAATATTAGCAACACAGCAAATTTTCACATCCATATGAAATATCGAATCATGCTTCATAATGCAATCCAAACAACAAAATATCAACTAAACTAAGTGAAAGCACAAAGAAGCAAGAATCCAACTCTATCTCATATTGGATTGGTGTCACATGTGCTAGTGACCCTTTCCCAATCCTTGATTGATAAGCTTAGATGATGATGATGCAATGGAAATGATGAGCAAAATTAGTTCTCAAGGAGAATAACTTTGCATATGCTTTTTGGATGAAATTGTGGAGGATGTGAAGGATTTGATAAGAGATGAAGCCTCTATTTTATAGATTTTCAAAATGCTAAGTGTTGAAAATGGACCAATGTGGGACAAAGATCAAGCCAATAAGATAAGGCCACTTGTCAAGTGATGATAGGCCAATGGTTGTGCAAGATTTGGGAAGAGTGCTCATGAGAGGGAAAATTTGAATTCAAATTTTGCAATGAATGCTGAGTTTGACCTTTGGAAGGGAACATGTAAGAGGCATGTAAGGCCTCATAAATGCTTTGTTGGGTGTACATGTCCACTTGGGGGGAAATTCAAACTTGGAGAATATTCTTCCTTTATGCCAAGTTGAAAATAAATAATTTTGATAAATCAATTAAATGCAATTTCATGTGCAAGTGGCCAAATCTAGAGAATGCAAGTGGGTGAGAATAGCATTATATCAGGATTAGATTAAATTAATGATGATTAGGCTGATTTGACCAATTTGACTTGATTTAGGGATTTAAATCAAATCAAAGGGAGATGAATGATGATCTGAGATTTAATTAAATAAATGATTGATTTATTTAATCAAAGAGATGATGATAGGATCAAGTTTGATTTATTTGATTTAAACTGATGATTTTAGGAGATTGATAAATAAACTTGATTTATTTGTCTAATGGATGCATTATGTCAATTTGACGTGTCTACAAAAGGATTCCTCTAAACCAACTTTAACAGTAGCACATCTTGAATTGATAGACAATAGTGGTCTTGATTATTATCCTTTGAAAGAAACAAAACAAACAAAGAAATCTTCGCTTAATGTCAATGTCATCTTGCATAACACTAATGATTTGAATTCATTAGATTTTACTCCCTATTGTACAGGAGAGAACAAAATCTCACAATCTAAAGGGTCTTGTGTAAGTATGACATTGTTTCCTAAGCAAAAGATATCTTTGTCGCACAATAATGAAACATCCTCTACTTTTGATCAAGAGAGTATCTTGTTGAGACTCCTCTAAGATCATTTGATATCCGTCCCTCCAAGAACATAAAAAAATTCTACTACATCAATTCATTTTGTGAATATCATAGATTTCATGGTCATTCTACTAATGAATGCAAGACTTTGAGTAGTAAAATTCAACATCTTAAGGATTTTGGTGCTCTTCCTTATGTGGGGGAACCTCATTCCTCTAATTGATATTGATTTTCACTCTAGCATGTTTCTCATCAATCATTTCAGCTCATCCTTGTCTTGCACTAAGTGGGGGAAAGGGGTTAGGTATCCTTCTCCTTGTATGTCACTTGTCATTGTCTCTTCTGGCTATTTGACCGCCTTCTATGTATATGTAAGAGCAAGCTTCGGATGTGGATGACATTCCTTAAGTTGGCTCGCATCTGATGTACTGAGTTATCTTTAGCATTGTATTTTTTGGGGCAACCTTTCCATCCTATTGCATGACGTAGCTTATTGGAAACATATGACTTGGCATAGGGCTTTTCAAGTAAGCTCTCATTTCTTCTTCTACTATAAAGAAATTTCTCACAATAATGGTGTTAGCAATTGATTTAAAGTGGGAGCATACATTCACACTCATGTTTCATTGTGTGATTTTCTTTCTTCTTGGGATGCGTCCTTTTCTTGGTGGTGTCATTGGGTTTGATTTCCTCTGAGAGCATGATATTTATTTTACTTGTCCTCTCTTGTAAACATTAAGTACAATGTTTCCTAAGACGAGACCTTGCATTTTTCCTCTCTTGGAGACATTAAAAAAAAAGTTCCCTAAGATGAGACCTTGCATGAACTAAAAATAATTCCTTTAAAAATTCCTCTTTCTTGTTGCATTTTCTCTTTGTATCTTATTAAAGTCATGGAGGTATTACTTTGATATGGTCCCTTGGTGCTCACCTAGTGAATAACTAGCTTCACTAGCCCTTGTGAGTGTGTAGTTTCTTTCTTTATCATAGTCATGGGGTATGACTTTGATATGGATCTCTTGGGGCTCACGTAGTGGACAACTAGCTTCACTAGCCCTTGCGAGCATGCTTTTTGTTAGCATAGTGTAAAATGTATTCCACTTGCAAACCTTTTTGGACAAACAGCCTAGACCCGGTCCACAACATGTTGGATGACCAGTCAAAGCTTGATGAGTAGTATTTTTGGTTTTTTTTTTCTCTCTTTTTCTATCTTTGATGGTGTATGTTGGTGATCTGGTTATGGCTTCATATACCATCCGCAAGTGTGTTCCTTTGTGCCTATGTTGGTTTGTCAGAGGATCTTGAACCTGGGGGCTTGACCACCCTCTTGGTTATTGTCATCCTATCTTACTAGCATTTGTACATTTGAGCCCCTCTTGATTGAGTGGTTGGCTACTTTAGTGTGAGTTTGAAGCAAGTTCATCCTCTCACTAAAGTGGGAGCTAAATGTAGTGTAGGAAAATGCATACCCTTTCATTTTCACACTTGTTTGGGCTCGCCTTGCTTTATTTATCCTTATTTATGTCTTAATTAGTCCTATTTTGCATCCACAAGCCTAATAAATTATCTTTTTATGGCTAATACTTACAAACATCAAAGGGTAAATGATAATTTAATGATTCTGGCTATGTGTCCCTGATTTTTGGACAGGGACTAAGACACCACCTAGGGTGTCTTTTTCCTCCAAAGGTCTTGGGACCCTCTTTTGAAATGTGCCTTAAATGGGCCCCTTTTGGGAGTCTGTGCCCCGAGTTTCATGCCTCGAGACTAAGATTCCACCTAGGGCATCTTAGTCCCCCTTAGGTTATTTTCAGGATTTAATTTGAAATCTTGGCAGGATTTAGCCTCCTTTTATTAATGATTTTATATGTTAGCTTGGTGTGGTGTAATTTCAAGATATTAAGCATAGATAAGTATAAATACAAGGTTCTTTGACTCATTTATCATCTAAGCATTCAAGTATTCATGCATTACAACAAGTTTGTGATCAAGAGAGCATTCAAGAGAAATTCATCAACCATTTGGAGCCATCATCAAGATTCAAGCATCATATCAAAGATATTCTTGCATCATGTGTGTCTTTGAGCTAACATTTGTGATGTAGGGTTTTGATTCAAGCAAGAAATTCAAGTCAAGATATATCAAGCATTCATTCAAGTCAAGATCTACATTCAAGATAGCCACTTCACACAAGTTTGTAGATTTCATAACAAGGGTTTGGTTAGTTGCAACATAGAAATTTGTTCATTCATCATTTCCCTCCATTATTTCATTCCATTCCAAAGTTTAATTACCAACAAGGGGTTTGACAAAGGAAAACCCCCATTTATTAATAATCAACAAGTTTTTCCTCACTGGCATGTTTGTATTTGTAGATTCAGGTTGAAGACTTGAAGATCATTTGAAGTACAAAGTTGAAAACTTGCATTGCAAAGTTTTCATCTTCACAGAAACTCACCTACAGGTTAGATTTGGAAGTTTTAGGACCTGAGATATGAGAAGAAGGAAATGTAGAAATTGAGCCTCAGAATCACATTAAGAGATTTTAGAAATTCAAGCTGGCACTAAATCAATAGTAAGGGTGTCTTAGTTCTCCCAAGGGTATTTTGTAGAGATTCTTTCAAATTTTGTTCTGAAATTCAAAGATTTTGCATCTCCCCTAAAAAATAGTAGAGGGACCAAGAAAAACCTAAGGGAATCTTTGTCCTCCCTAACATATTTTGACAACATTTTTGCATTTCTAGAATCCTTATCACATTTCTAGACTTCCCAAGTATATACATCCTAACTTGTTGTTACTTAATTTTGTCATTTGCACTCATCATTTGGCTTGCATTACTAGGTTTTGTGAGTTGAACACTAAGTTATCTTTTCCAAGCTTTTTCTTTATGGTGAACCCTTCAAAGCCTAAGGATCCCTCCTAGGTATTCCTTATTGAGAATTGACTCACCTTTGTGTTGATAGTCAATCCCATTTGGGATCCTAGGGCATATTTGAATGATAATTGGAGAATAGTGGTGTTATATGGGCTAGGACATAAAGCACCTGATTTCCTATTGATCACCTAGTTATGATATTATCCAAAACCCTACCTATGCACAACAATGAAAGTTCAGATGGCTTTACTATTTAGTTCTTATCCATACCCTTCTCCCAAGTGATACTCTCCCTTTTCTTCTAGAGGCAAAAAATCCTTCCTATGTATCCATTTGGAAAATAAATACATAGCTAGACATATCATTTATATTCAATCCATTTCATTGCATATTCACCAATATTTTCATTAAATACATAAAACCATTGCATTGCATTTAATTCATCATAACATTCATCTTTCAATGCCTCATAATTACACAAATCATCCATACTTTAACATAAGGTAAAATGTAAATTGTAATTAAAATATGGGGTGTAACATCACCATTGAGTCTAAAAGGCCCAAAAACTCCTATTTTCATATAAAAAGCTTGATATTCTGGGGAGGAATTTAGTTTTTGGTCTTTTTTGATAAGGCTTGAGAATCTGCATGATCAATATGGATCTGTATTCTTGTATGGTATTGGCCATATAGTCTATGATAGGTGTTAATAGTCATAAGGTATATTTGTAAAATATTTTACACTTGTGTCAACATTTATATGGTTTGACGTCATCCCTACACAAAAGGTACAAATTTGGTGATTTTATTATTAAAAATTTAGGTTTTTTATTTTTTTGTTCTTGTTTATTTATAATAGTCTAGTGTCAAGTTTGATTGGGTTTTGGCCCTCGATCACCATTAGGTGCAAGGGGTTGAATCCCTTATGGGGAAAAATTTAGGGGAAAACTTTCCACTAGTGGCATGCAATAGTTGTCACTTCGCCACCAATCACCACCCTAGTTGGTAGATTTGATAGTTTACTATTGAAATTAATGGCTCAACCTAGTTCTTTAGACAAAATTTCACCTGTTTACCACTATGGGGACACTAGGACTCATTTGATGTTCTAATTGGGTAGTTTCTTGAGAGCCATGAATTTTCATATAGGTATCAAATTTTGGAATTTGATGGTATAAGTCACATTATCAAATTTTTCTATTGGTAAAAATTATTTCTTATTGAATTAAAATATTTCTTTTTGATCTTCAAGGTCATAAATTTTTTCTTGTTTATCCATTTTTTGAAATTATTAAAATATTAGAAAGGTATTGAGGAGCTCTTAAATCTATCCATGCACTTTTTATAGATTCAAATCTAAGTATCCTTTATTCAATTTTTACAAATATCATATTATGATTGATAACTTAGACATCCTAACACTTGGATAAGTTTTGTTTATTTTCGGGGGCTTTATTTTTAGCATTCATCTTATTTAGAAGTTTCTAATTTCTATTAAAGGTTGATATCTTTGTAAATTTGGAGATATCTCTTAGTTCATTATTGGTTTTTTATTTTATCCTTCGCTAATCATCTTGAAAAGGGGAAATATAAGCAATGGAGAGACATCTGGTATCTTGAAACATCTTCGTTGGCTTCATATTTTTCCACATTTGTATGGTTTTGTTCCCCAACCAAGTATTCCTTGCAATAAATTTGTTTGGATAGCTAAAAAGGAAAATATTATGGGATTTATTGGTGTACATGTTTATTTTGACACTTGGAATTCCATTGAACACCTTGAGTGTCCTCATGATCTTTGGACCAAAATTTGGGAGATATATTGAGATTGTGATACATAGCCATTCCCAAATGTTCCTATTTTAGATTTTTCTTGTACCTCTTGATGAAATTCAAATAATATATGATATGAATATGATACTCTAAAGGAGTTTATTTTATGAATCACTTTGCATCTTCAAAAGATGAAGATGGTGATGATTTTTTAGATTATCCTTATCCTCCTATAGAGACAATTGTTAATCCTTCACCTTCATTGATCCCTAGTGCAAAATCATTAAGCATGTCTCCCTTCATTACTTATTTTTTAGAGATTACTTTAGTTCAATAGGACCATCATTATATTTCAAATTAAACTTTGTGGGATGCTTACTTGAAAGGTATATCATATTACTTTTGTGTTTCATTTTGTAGATTTGGAGGGCACAATTGAGGATATTCATCTCCTCTTTGATGATAGTCATTGCACTATTATTTTCTTTGGAGAATTTTTTTCATGAGTTTCCACATAGTCTTGATTTTTATCTTCTTTGATTAGGGTATCACCTAATTTTCTTGTGGCATACTCTAACATGGAGACACTTGAGAAATTTTAATAGACACATATAATGAGACTTCTTTCCTCACATCTCGTAGATTAGAGTTGGAGTTTCTTAAACATCCACCATTGGCTTTATTTTTCCTAAGCAGAGGCATGTTTTCTACAAGAATTGGACTATATTTTATGTTCAAGAATTCACCATTGACAAAGGAGCTACTTCATTATGGGTGGATCTATATTATCACTATTTCTCTCCCATGGGGGGATATCTATTGTATATTTCTGATGGATGTAGTCCTTGGGGGATAATTTTGAGTCATCCATTCATTACTTCTTCCATCATTTGTACATTGATTATTTTATTTCATTCTATCTTTTGGAGATGGTTTCTTCCCACAAGGTTTTTCATCTTTACTCCATTTGTGTGAAATCATATTTAAATGGGTACCTATTATGGACTAGTAGTTGAGACCTGTCTTTACATTAAATTGCATTTTTTACTTCTCCCAAGTTCTCCCTAAGTTTCACTTAAGGGGGGTTGTTGGTGTGAGTGGAGTTTACTAAATAACTAGTTCACCTAGTAGGTCCTATTCACACATGTTCGGGTATGTGCAGGATCATGATGGACCAAAAAGTGGCTATATGTAAGTGATATGATGGCCCATGTGGCTAAGGATTTTTTTTTACCCAAAATTGATAATAAAAAAAAGGGTTTTTAAAGGAGATTCTCAAATTTCCACCAATATAAATTATGCTTTACTTTGAATTTAATAAATAATCATTATTCATTTTCTATTTGAATTACGACTAAGGTCCTGATTGATAGGCTGATGTAAAACATCTGTAGCTTTCAAATGATATCACATTTTTTGAATCCAAAACATGCATCACATTCTATGCTTCGAATGCTATAGTATTAAAAATTGAATTTCATGAAGTTCTAACCAAGTTAAGGTGGTCAGACATACAAGTTTTATATTTTTAAAAAGTTGTAATAAAAAATTCATAATTAATTATTTACTTGGAAAAAAATTACAAAAATATGCATCACATTGGGACATGAATCATCTACTTATATCTAAAATCTTATAAAAAAATATTATAATTTTATTGTGGTTAGGGTGGTCAGACAGACACCTACTTCTTATTTTTTCCCTAAAATTTAAGTACTACTGCATTGAAATTTCAAATTTTCATCAAATAGATTTTTTTTAAAATAAACCTAGTAGTTTAGTGTACTGTCCCCATTTTTAACACTACACTTTTAAGTGATTGATGGTTTATCTTCGGTGTGTTGTCGACCAGTCAGAAGTAGAATTAGGGTTTCCGGCTACTTGATAGTCCCTTTTGAAGATTCAGTGGTATCAGAGCCATGCATCCTGCCATCCTATGCCCATCAAGGTTCAGTTGACAGTTGAATGACAGAGAAATCAGTTTCTACACCTGAGGTCAGAATAGAGTTTAGTTTATCTTTCAGAAGTTTCAAAGATGTTGCATTTTCTAAGGTCCAGGGATTGTGAGAAGTCAGATTCAACTATGGTATCCGAGGAAGGAAAGGTTAGTGATGCCATAAGGGATTTCATTGAATATTCCAAATAGTATAAAAGACAATGTGAACATGAGGTTGCCAAACTCCGTGAGCAATATTAAAACATGTCAAATGATTATAGGTACAATGTTTCATTTGATGCCCATTTGAATTGTGTGGCGTTTCTGAAGCCTGAAAAGTCAGAGATGGTGAACCACATTAGGAAAATGTTAAAAAGGGAAGCAGAACAAGATTTGGTTGAAGAATCAAAGAAGGAAGAAGATGAAGTGCCTATTTGTGAATTGCAGCCCACAAATATGCAAGTTGAAGAGAAAAATCAGTCATCAAGCAGTGAAGATGGCACAAGCAAGGTGCACATATCACATCAAAATGAACGTGAGCTCAATAAAGATACCTTGGCAAGTGAAGAGTTAAGGGTAGAGTCCCATAATACTTCCCTTGACTTGCATGTAATAGGAAGTAATGAAGATCAGCTGGGTAGGACTATTGTTTGCGATGAGTTTGTTGAAGAAAAGGAAGGACATATTAGTGATATTGGAGGTGAATCCGATGAGTTCATGCATACTCATTTTGAAGATTTGATGAAGAAGGATTTTCTTCTTGTTGCTGACCCAACTTCCCAAGAAGTTCCACATGAAGAAATTGGCGACATACTTTTTCATGAAGGTCCCGAAGAAGATAGGGATGGTGAAGTTTTCAAAACAACAAGTATAGAGGGTTCTTCACTCCATTTCCATGGTGGCGTTATTGGACTTGGGTTTGACCAGCAAACCAAACCATGGGAAACAAATATTTTTGATGATATCAGCTTAAGTGATTTGGGACTTGACTTATTCAAAGAGTCATCACTACAAAGGGAGCATGATAAGTTTTTTACGGTTGATCATCCTAATCAACCCACTAGCATTTGGGATCCGGGTGTGTTGGCACCAAGGAATGAAAGAGAACCGTTGTGGGATGAATTTCCCTTTGACCCTAATGAAGACCAAAGTTTCGTTTGCATTGCAAGCTATGAGGAGGGCATAGAAGGGAAAGTTGTCTTTGATGAAGTAGCTTGCTCTGAAAAGTTCCATGGTGATCCCTTTGAATTGGTTACAGCCACCAAGGAGGATGTTTCTTCTAAAAATTTCAAAACGACATTTGATGATTCTTCGTTCGAGTTAGGGGCTGCCATAGCCTTTGATCAAGATGACGGTGTGGTGGATGAAGAGCTAGAAAACCAAGTGGCTCTTGAAGATGTAGAGTTTGAAGGTGTTACTAAACACAAATATGATTTTCCAATGCATGAAGCTGATTAAAAACTTAGGGATGAAGAATTTGTGAAGTATGATGCTTTTTATGACAATGAACATTATCCACTAGTCAATGGTGAAGTTCAAGAATGTTGGAGCAGCAAGGAGGGTAGTAAAGACAAGGGACAAGGTTCTAATTTTTAGTTGCATCCCATCCACAGTTCACCATCTTCGCATTCTTATGAGTGGGAAGGTCAATTCAAGGTGTTCATTGACAAGGAAGTGCAAGCTCTATCCCTGTTTCACCGCACACATAGCTTGGTTGAAGAACTTTACTGGAAGGCTCAGCTTGAAGAGAGACGTAGAGGAGTGACCGATGAAGTTACTCTTCCTAATTTGCAACTTATCAGAGATTCCTTGGAGACCTTGAAGTCTGAGTACGTGCACTCTATTGGAGAATGAGATCATGCCTTTGAAGTTGCAAAGAAGGCCATTTGTGCTTTTCATGAAAAGGAGAGTATGATTGATGAGCTCACTCTGGAGCTTAAATCAATAAAGGACAAGTTGAAAGAAACTCAGTTGGATCTAACAGAGGTTGAAGACCAGTTTGTAGATTTCAAACATTTCAAGGAGAAAGAGGATGCACAAAGAGCTGAAGAATTCAACCAAGTGATTGGAGATCTTGACTGTCTTCAAGAGGAGTTTGATCTTGAAAGCATTTCAAGAAAATCAGAAGTTGCATGTGCAGATTTGGGTTAGCAAGATGAAAAGAATGACTTCCAAGTTTTTGATAATCCCTTCTTTGAAGTGGGTGCAGAAGCAACTTATGACAATCCTCTCTTTGTTTTGAAAAATGAGTCAAGTATTGAAGTGACCAAGCATGAGGTCAAGCATGAACTCCAATCTAAGGATGCTTTGATTTCATTCTATGAAGATGTGACACAGATTATGATTAATAATCTTCCAAGGTTGCTTGTTAGTGAATGCATAAGAGGGTTTGAGGAGGAAGTGTCTACATGGGAAGTGTTGATTCGAGGAGGTTTCCACATCTTTGACATCAAGATGTTGATGCGACAAGTCTTGGTAGCTATTGGTAACTTCATTACAGCAGCAAGGAGTGAAGATTTCAGACCCACTATCTAGAAGGCATGGAGGAAAAGGGGACCAGAACTTGGTGGTTGCATTCTTGATAATCCCTCCCTTGGGCAGAGTGATGTTTTGGTTCACACTAGTCAGTTTTGGGAGTTGAATTTGAAGCCACTCTATGTTTCATACTCCAATGTTGTTGAAGCTTTCATGGTTAAGCTTCAAGGATTCGCTGGCTGGTACATCAGTTTTAAGAAAATGCACCTGATCCTCACTAGCACTTGGGAGTGCATTGAGATTTATTTTCAAAATGTTGAAAATCATTTTCAGTTGGGTATCCATGCTTGGGATTCTCAACATAGGTTGATGGAGCTTATTGCATATGGAAAGGACTTTTGGAGGGATAAGGACCAAATTTCCATTTTGGTTGGTATTATTCCCTTCTTTTCTAGCCACTTGATGGTTCCGTTTGTTCATCAACAAATGGATTGGAGAGAAATTTTGAGTATGGGTTGGAAAGGGGAACAGTTGGTTGCTCTTGGCGTTGATCCTTGGCCAAGACAAGGGCAGATTTTGGAACATGGGCTTTCTAGTTGGAGGCAGACCAACCATGTTACTTGTGGAGTTACTCTCGTTTGGGAGAGCTTGCCCATCACTACTTGTCAAAGAAGTGGTAATTTTCAGTTGGAGATTGTTCTAGTGGGTTTTCCTACCATTTTTGGGGCTTTATCTTGCAACTCAATGTTCATCTCATACACTCACTCTTGGAAATTTCATTGGTGTTGCTGTTTTTCCTTGTGTGAAGTACTAAAATCAGATTACATTTTGCTGACCTTAGCCTTGAACTGCAAAGATTATTTGTTCCTTGACACCTATCCTATTCTTGGAGTTCGCCTTATGGAGGTTTGTGATGTTAACTTTGACAGTTTCCTCTCATTGTTGGTTTAGGACAGCGAACTACCACTTGTTTTGATTCATCATTTTGAGACTCATGAGGTTGGAACTATGAGAGTTTTCTGTAGTCTTCATGGTGGTATCAGTATAATTCAGATGAGGCATAGTAGCTCCATGTGGGGACATGAGTATGAATTTGTTGAGCTCTTGCAATGGATTGCTTTCCTCCTTGCAAGAAGACTTGAAGATGTCACATTTGCAGCCATGACTTTGTTTATTACCATGTGGAGGTATGTTGAGGAGATTGATTTTGAGTTGAGTATCCTATCTTTCTTCTTGCCTAGAATTATGATTGACAGTGGTGTGGTTGATACTATTGATTCAAGGCATCGTGGACATGAGATGTTGCATGATATTGATCTCAGTCCTTTAAGATCTTTCAGTTTGAGTAACATGGATGGTAACACTTTGGAGTTACAAGGAAGGGTAGTGCAACATTGGCATGATGTTTTCACTGATGTGATCAGAGTAGTGCAACATCGGCATGGTGGGTCCTTCCTGAGACAAATTTGGGAACCTGGGATCATACTTGTCTGGGTATGGATCAGTCTTAAATTTTCTGGAGTTGTGGTGGTATTGCTTGAGGACAAGCAATTTGGGAATGGCAGACTGTAATGTCCCCATTTTTAACACTACACTTTTCAGTGATTGATGGTTTATCTTCGGTGTGTTGTCGACCAGTCAGAAGCAGAATTAGGGTTTTCGGCTGCTTGATGGGTTCTATTGATGATATAGGGTTTTGCTTGTTGGAGTTTGGTTGTTTGGATTCTAGATTCCTTCTGGGTTTTCAGAGAGCTTCGCAGAGGTATGACTTGCAACTGCATCAGGCGACCTCTGCAGACTTACTATTTTTAGTAAGTTATGATGGCTACATCCTGGAGTTTGGGATTTTGGATTGCAGATTCTTTCTGGGTTTTCAGAAAGCTTCACAATGGTATTGCATGAACTTTGATCTGGGCAACTTTCTGGAATTTACTATTTTTAGTAAATTCTATTTCTGGCAGTGGTCCTGTTGGTTTCGGCACGGATGGCTCTCATCTTTAGTCAGCTCAGTTGGTTTCATCAATTTTGGCCTTGGGATGCATTTAGGAGAGATAAGTTCATTTTATTTAAATAATGTTATGTTAATGTTATATTTTAATGTTGACTCCCCCTTGGCCTAGCTACATCACTTCAAGTTGTTCTTAAAAGGTGTTCTTCAAGGGTGGGCACTTCATTGAAGGAAATTTATCATTATTCAAAGGTCTATTTCATGCTTGAGTTGGACACCTTCTTTGAGGAGGGAATTAATTTAAAAATTAAAGTCAAATATTGCTTGGATAATGGGACACCATCTCTTGGAGGGAAAAGATTGAATTCAAATTTGAAAATTAGGGTTTCTCTTCTAGAAGCTTCCGGAGGGTCTTTTCAAAATTATAAAAGGAGGCTTTGGGTCTTCATTTTGATATCTCATATCTTGAATATTGTTATGCTGCCAAAATGGTGCTGGAATTGCTTCGAGGAATGAATGCCTCCTAGCCTTAGCTCGACTTCATGCTTGAGAGATAGCATCTAGTGGAGAGGTTTGCTTGTTGTTGAGTGGATTTTGTAGTGAGGATTGCACTGTAGCTTTGTTTTATCATTTGAAGTTCAGTTTATTGCATTTCATGTCTTTTTCTAGAGTTGCTGATAACAAGGCTGAATCTGTAGTTTCATTCATAAATTAGAAAATAAAATTTATCTCCTTCTAGGTAATGTCTTAATGCATTTGCTAGCTAAGGGCGCCCCTCTCTGTGAAGTTTGGGAATTTTTATTGAAGTCTTTATTTTTATAACTCAAAATTTCCCTCCCTTGCAGCCGTACCTTTTGGGTTTCATTGGAGTTTGTGCCAAAAATAAATATCAGCTTCTTGGGTCAGTTTCTTGATGTCTTCTTGGGCGCCTTCATCATAGGAGGTTATTGCAACATATTTGAGGTCATTCGGTTGAGAGATGAGTGAGTTATGATCATTTTAATAGGGTTTTATGTGGCTGGTTCAGTAATTTCAGTCCATGACCAGTTATAACAGTTTGCATAATATCAGTCATTTGAGTTGGGTAGTGGTGAGGAGTCATTGTGTGCATCTAGGAGACATTATACTTCATTACAACAATGATAGACTTTCTTATTCTAAGTAGTTGACTGGAATTCTCTAATTATTGTAAGCTGAATAGTAGTACTGTCAGCATTCTAACTCCTGCTCTTTCATTTATTGTATTTCCCATAGGATAAGTGGAAGAGGCTAGCTTGCCGCCTACTTTACATTTTGAAGTTGCATTTGGATTTCTTATACCTCTGCCATATGGTCGCCTCATTCCATTATGGATTGGGTAGGACATACTTGGTGTTGAGTTACTTTCAGTTGCAGTTCTAATTTATTGTACTGACGATCCTCTTGCCATATGACAGCCTCTCTCTTGTTGAGATTGAGAGCGCATTCTTGGCAAAGAGTTATATTGTAACTGCTGGTTTGATTTATCTAATCCTAACAGATGCTTTCTGCATTGTTGTGTTATTGGCAAAAATTGAAAAAATTGGTTCGGGATATTTCATTTAGAAACTACATTCAATTTTCTACAGAGTCTATTCTTACATATTTTTGAAATAATATAAATAACTTATTCAAATTTTTATGTCAAGTTTCCTAACTCTGATTTTTTTGAATTTTTCGCCACTTAAGGGCCTATTTTTTCCATGATGATCATGCACATACCCGTTCATATATTAAGTTTACTTAAGGGTCTAGGAATATTTCTGTCTTTAGGTGTCATGTGATCTTATCTTATCTTATCACTAGTTGTCTCAGGTCATAGGATTTAGACACTTGTCACTTTTTCTTGTCTTGTCATATCTATCAACCTTTATTGTATAAGCAAGACCTAATATACATTACATAATGTAGGGGTATGTACTATAATTGATCCATTACTAATCATTGTATGTTGTTGCATTCATATCAAACAATCTATCATGTTTCTCTACTCTCCTGTAAAGAGCTATCTTTAGTTTTGTAGTTGATTGTAATGCCTCCCATGTTACTGTACTCCTATGATACTTTTTGTGTGTGATTGTTGTCATTCAGATACTGTTATGTTTGATGCATACTCATGATTACGTTGGCAACATGTCACAACAGCCACACTTGAACATAGAAGACTGTAGGGGCGTTAATAGCCTTCCTAAATCCATTCGCAACCTGTCATATCTGCAGTGCTTGAAATTTGATTGAGTCTAATATTATTAATAACTAATCATTGTTTTTATTTTCTAAACTGCTGGGACCACAACACTTCATAGCCAATTTCAATTTACCAATTCCATGTTTTTCCAAAGGAAAGATCAATAATTATTTACCCCTTAAATATTTTTTGAATTTGTAGGATTGAATATCCAGCATCTAACCATAACAATTGTACTGCTATCCTTAGACTTTGGTTCTATGGAGCGCGTGCTACCATAAATTTTGTTATGGGTTCTTTAGAGAAAGCTTTGTAACCATATGTAGTACCAAAGTACTTTGAAATGTGAAATATTTCCCTCCAGTTTTATAGTCCATTTTGCATTTGAACTTTGATGTCACATATTTCTTCAGAAGTACTGTAAAACTAAAGCATATGCTTATTGACTGAACATACTAGGTAGTTATCCGGAAAAGTATAAATAGTAATTGTGAGTTACTTGTTAAGTAAATAATAGCATTATCATTTGAAAGTAGTAATCTGTAGTAATCTTCATGAGGAATATATGATGGTAGGTAAATGAAATAAAGAATTTTAAATCTATGACTTTTTGGCTGGAAATTAATAATCTACGGTAATTTTGTCATATTTGATAGCAGCCAAGATTTCCAAGTATGAATATTGCCCTTTCATGTGTCAGTTAAAAATAAATACAACTAATATCAGCAATGATTAAATCACAGTATAAATTTTAATATTTTAGAATAATGTTAATTTTGTTATTAATCTCTATAATTATTAATTATATTATGATATTGTGGAATTAAACGAATTTACGTTGGAAATTCAATTTCTTTTTTAGAAATCACTTTAATAATTAAAGGGCTTCCATAAAAGTCTAAGTCTCATATTCAAGATAATATAAGCCTTAAAATAAGGAAATGGGAATATATCCCCATCCCCTTATAAAGGGATCATATTAATTTAAAATAGGAAAATGTACAAGATGAATTTAGATGTTACTAGAGTTTTAGAAAGGTAATTTTCTCTTTTGTCTTTTTTTTTATTAGTTTCATTTAGAAAGTAAAACAATGTGTGAAGGAATGATTTTTTTATTTGTATATGATAATTATTATTTCTACAATTTTGAATTTCTTTCTAAATTAAATAAATTATATCTAGGATAATTATCATTCTTATATATATATATTTAAGAGGTTAAATAATTAATTAATAAATATTAATTAAGTAAAAATATATGTATATATAGTAATGCATTTTGACAATAATAAATATTGATTAGTGGTAATAAAAGTGTTGCAGGAAATAACAGGTTGTCTAAGTAATAGTGTTTTTACCATATTAGTTATGTTTTTGTTCGTATTAGTTATGCTTTTGTCCTACGTGTTAATCTAGGGCATGGCATTTTATATATGTAAGCATTTTTATTAAATTTTTACTATCATTGAGAGTACCTTGTTTCTATGTGATTACTTCTTTAAGTTTAATTTTCAAAAATAAAAATGTGATATTATGTCAATGTAATAGCATGATATAATGTTCTTTATTAAATTTTGGAAGTTAAGAGGTTAGGGTTGGTGTTACTCGTCCCTTTAGTTAACAATGAAGTTATTTTAAATAGGATTAATTTTCGTCTATTATTATAATGATCATATTACTACTAGTTTAGGCTTAGAGACCATATTGTTGAATTATGGTTATATTACTATGATTTCACATAGAAATCAAGCTATTATTTTATTGGAAAGATTTACTTCTTATAATTAAATGGTGGTCAAATATAATAAATTTATAATTTGATTATAGTATGAATTTTAATTAAAAGGTATGAGAGAATATGATTTGATGTCATTGTTTTCATTTTATCATTGGTCATTATCAATCCTTTTCATAAATAAGTCAATGTAGGATTGTACACTAGAAATGTGATATAGGCATATATTTTTATGGAATAGTAAGTTAGTAATATATGTTTTTTTTATATATCATTGGGGTATTAAGTTTTAAGCATTAGTCTATTTAATTATGACTCGAGGAATGATCAGATTTCCAATCAACTTAGGATTAAATCTCTATATTTCTTTTCCTTTGATTTGAAGAAAAATGTATTTTCTAATTGTTACTGGGAATCTTTCCACTTAGTCTACCATGACAGTTATTATGTCAATGACTATTAGACTCATAATTAGGATAGTATTCATCTTTTAATTCAATAATACATTATACTAAAATGATTGGTTCTTTGAACTATAGCTAAGCCCTATAAAAGGGATAAACAAGCCTTGATGTGAGTTCTTTGGGAACCCTAGTATTTGTGTACCCTTCAGTTGGGAGTATATGAAAGTTGGTGTTATAGGCTTCTTGAGGCATTGGGTAACGAGTTTATGTTGGATTTCTTCATTTTGATTTTGAAATGTTTAATTTAATTAATAGTTTTTGAACTCTTGTAGATGCTACCTTATTTGGTAGTTTTCCTCTTGTTATGGTTGTATGACAAGATGGTCCATGCCTCACATTTCTACTCGGACTGGTAAAGTTTGGTGTTTTACGTTTGGTATACCCTGATTGTTGTAAGTTTTGTATTAGGACTATGCGAAGATACTCTCCTATAGTATTCCCTGCTTTTCCTTTGTATGCCTCTGGAAGTAGTTACCTTGTAGGTGGTCATTGAGATTATCATATATTATGTTTTGGTTGACCTTTTGATTTGATTTTGTGATCGTTCTGCTTGTCTATCTTGGTCATGGGTCCTTTCTTGTCATCTCCTATCACGGGGGTTGGACCTTCAGGTCCACGTGGTCAGGTGGAATGTGCTATGCAATCCATTGGGTTCACAGGATGTGTTCGCAATGCAAGAGTGGATGCAGAGTTCCAAAGCTTCACTTGGTTGAAGACTGCTCCTCATTTTATACTTTATTCTTCATTAATGTATTTATTCTTGTACTTGATGCACTCTTCCCATTGTTATAAGGGAAGACTTACATAATGCATTAATGTAATCATGATGTGTTGTATTTGTGGAAATATGCTCCACAAATGTATTTTGGAACTATGAATTGAATTGTAATAAAATGATGTATTGTTTCCTCTCTCTTGTTTATGGATGATTGTATGTTATCTTTATGTAATCTTGGTTTATATTCAGTTTTGTAAAAGTTTACATTTTTTAATGACCATTATGTGCACCCCAAAGGACATAGAAAACTTTGTAAATGCATAGTTTCTCTTCTTGTAATGTATGCACATATTCATCTTATGCAATGTTTCCCTTTCAAAAAAAAAAATAGTGCAATATTTTGTTGTCCTTTGGGGTTCGTACAACGGGTCATTACATTGATCTTGGAGTATGTAGGCTCACTATTCTCTCTTACATTATCATTTACAATTTACAATTTTATATTTTAATTTAACAAAAATAGGTATTTTATATCAATCATGTGCCCATATCTAATGCACATGATTGATACTTAGCTAGTTTAGGCTGATATATCTCTCCTCTATCATGTTAGCTTAGTTTTAATTATCTTTCACTTGTCAAACTAGAACAAATGTAGCTATCTTATACCCATTGAATTTACACTTAATTTATATAGGTATGAGCTCATTTGTACTACCTAATCGATCAATCAATATAAATAATTAGTTTTTCTATCTAATATTACTTTACTGTTATAGCCTTGCATTCTTATTTTCTTGTGTATAGATCTAAGTGGAATTTTATGCTATTTTAATAGATTTTAGGATATTATAATATCTTATTATTCCTTAATATCTACCCACAAGATTAGATTTCTTAATATTTGTTACACACATAGAAATTTCAAATATTGAAGCTAGAAATATAATGGCTTAGGTATAGTGAAGACAAATAAATTATTATAAATATATATGGTTTATATATTTAGTTACATATAAATAAGACATATTACACAGTCATTTAATATATTATATTATTTAAATAATGATAGGGAAGAGGCATAAAGACTTATCCCACTTGTGGCCATCCTAATATTTTCCTTAAATCACATGAGTTTTTAAAAAATGGATGATTTAAGTCTAGAGGGGTTTTATTGGGTTTTTGATCTAAAGAGGTTTGATCTAACCCATTTATAGAGAACCTTTGGATAGGACCCCCTTGGGATTAAATCAATCCTTCAACAAAGTCTCCACAATGTATATCAAACCACTAAAAAAAGAGTAATTTCAATTCACCTTTTACAAGATCAAATGAAATCATTTGAAAATAACATTTTGGAAGTATGTAACCCTCAATACTAGCTTTCAAAAAAATATAATTTTTTAATATTTTAATATTTTAATTAAATTTTATTTTTTATAATGAATTTAGGTCCATTGTAAAATAAATCTCTATTTAAGATAGTAGGAAGGAGAATAAAATTTATTAAAAAACTAAAAAATGCGCCACCCTAGATACTTCATAGCCAATTCAAGATATATTCAATTTTACGAAAATTTAAAAAACACTCTATTCCCATTTTAATCTATTACTATAAGTTACTTATATCGCTATTAATTTTTTCTTCTTACATATGTATATTATATAATATCCAAGCTATATATTTCTTACACAAATTATTAACTCATCAGAGATCCTAATTTCTTATAATGGGAGAGACAAATATAAAACCAAACACAAGAACTTTACTTTCATATTTTCCATTAACAATTTATATAGGAACTATATCATTATCATAATAGTGTCATCGAATTTTTTGTTTGAAATAACCATATCTACAAGGAAAGAAAGGATGCACTAGAATAGTTAGTCTTATTAAAAGGCCAATTCCTTATAAGGGAAATGAGATAAATATTTTTTATATCCACCAAAAGGAAATGCATAAATTTAATATAAAAAATGAAATAATCAAGCATTTAATATTTAATTCAATTATATTGAATACACTAAAATCTATGCTACTTATTTCAATCAAGTTATAAATATTCACAAGACAAAAGTCTAGATTGGAGTTGTGCATACACTTTGTGATGGACTATTACTGATGCAAATAAGTTCTATAACAAGTTGCATAAACATATGAAATTTTTTTTTAGACCATCAATAAAGTTAACATGTCTATGACGATGTTCCCTTAATTCCAATGTACCAATTCCACTTTAAACCAATCAATTAAATCATAAACAAGAATAAAAATAGTTTTGTTGATTTTTATAGAACTATTTTTTTTATTAATGTTATCTCTATAATAATATGGAGAGATGAGAGGGTAATTGCATCAAGATGGTGCATAAAAAAGGGGTCAAAAGTGTCCACTTTTATTTTGAAATCAACTAAACCTAAAATTGGAGGAGTAACTTGATATTCATGCACTCAAAATTTGAAGATACCAAAAGAACAAGAATTGTAGTACTCTGAATTTGGTTTCTAAACTATTGATATTTTTCAAAAATAGATAGGATTAAGAGGATCAAATGCTTCATGGACACAAAATTGTTCCTATTGTTATAGAAAAATATAACATAGTGTCAAGTGTTCGCCCCTCCATTTTTTAGTTGTATTTATTATTTTACAAAACCCATTGGTAGAAATATAGTTAAGAGTGAGTACTAGAAGTTGTATATTTTTGGTAATCTTTTATTGAGTATTTTATTTTATGATTTTTCAAAGTGGATGCATCTTGAAAATTGCATTACCAAGTGTGCACATCACATAACTTGCACTATAATAATAAAAAATACATTTTTTTTCAATGTCTAAAGATTGAAGAGTAGAACAATATTATATATTTTTTTCAAATTTGGACAAGAAAATCAAAAGTTATTAAGAAGAAGTCGATACATACGTATTTGATAACTATGGAAACATTAGTGAAATAAATTAAAAAAATGTGTTAATGTAGTTCAAATCTACAAAATATTATATGGTTACAAAACTTTGAAGTTGTGTGAAATTATGGTGGTAATTTTACCAAGATTTGATGTATAATGTGTAAACCTGATGACTAGTAGGCTGGAAAAAAAGAATGAAGGAGAAAATCACTTGAAAATGAGGTAAATGAACCATCCAAGCCTAAGTATAGGAAAACACATGAACATGTTTTATGCAAGATAAAATGTGTACATTTTTTGCACAAGTGAGAGTGCGCATATGTCTTGCACAAGCACGAGCGCACACATGTCTTGCGTGCAAGCGCAAGAACACACGTGTCTTGCACAAGAACAAGTGTGCATGTGTCTTGCTCAAGCATGACTATGCACATGTCTTGTACAGGTGCGAGCGCACACGTGTCTTGCACAAGTGCGAGTGCACACGTGTCTTGCACAAGTGAGAGTGCACACGTGTCTTGCACAAGTGCGAGCGCACACGTGTCTTGCACAAGTGCGAGTGTGCACGTGTCTTGCACAAGTGCAAGCACACATGTATCTTGGGCAAGTGTGAGCGCATGTGTCTTGTGCCAGTGTGAGTGTGCACGTGTCTTGTGCAAGTGCAAGCGCACACATGTCTTGTGCAAGCGTGAGTGCACATGTATCATGTGCAAGCACGAGCACGCACGTGTCTTGTGCAAGCGCGAGCACACACGTGTCTTGTGCAAGCGCGAGCACGCACGTGTCTTGTGCAAGCACGAGCACGCACGTGTCTTGCGTGTGCAAGCATGAGAACACATGTGTTTTGTGTGAGCACACATGTGTTTTGTGCAAGCCTGAGCATGCACATGTTTTGTACAATCCCGAGCACACGTGTGTTTTGGGAAACCCCAAGTATACACATGTTTTGGGAAATCTCGAGTACGCATGTGTTTTTGGAAATCTTGAGCAATGACATGTTTTGTGCAAGCCCAAGAACACGCGTGTTTTGCACAAGCCTGAGCATGCATGTGTTTTGCAAAATCCTGAGAACACATGTGTTTTTTGCAAACCCAAGCACACACATATTTTTAGCAAGCTCCAACACACATGTATTTTGCACAAGCCAAAGCACACACATGTTTTGAGCAAGCTCAAGCATGCACGTGTTTTGCACAAGCCCGAGCACGCATGTGCCCAAGCACACACATGTTTTGTGCAAGAGAAATCACACTCAAGTGTTTTGTGCAAGCCAAGGCACACACTTGTTTTGTGCAAGCCAAGGCACACATTTGTTTTGTGCAAGCCACGGCATGTAGGTGTTTTGTGCAAGCCAAGGCACACACGTGTTTTTTGCAATCCAAAGAACACGCGTGTTTTGCGCATGCAGAAGCACACACGTTTTTTGTGCAAGCGGAAGCACACGTGTGTTTTGCGCATGTGGAAGCACACACGTGTTTTGAGCAAGCGGAAGCACATGCGTGTTTTGCGCAAGTGGAAGCACACGCGTGTTTTGCGCAAGCGGAAGCACATGCGTGTTTTGCGCAAGTAGAAGCACACGCGTGTTTTGCGCAAGAGAAAATAGACACGTGTTTTGTGCAAGCCAAAAAATGTACGTGTTTTATAAAATTACAAGTAAACAAATAAAGAAAATAAATAAATTGTTGGTTCATGAATCATGCAAATAAAATGAAAATTTTGAAGAGGGGATAAAACTAAAATCATTGAGTATTTCATTTTAGAGGAAATTAGTATAGTCGACATTAAAATATATATCTATTTAAATTTTAAAATTGGAAAACTATGTATTTATGTATGCAAAGGCGAATCGAAACAATCTCAATTTTAGTTTTAAGTAATGAACTATAGTTATTTAAAATATATTATTACTTTCTCACTTTGATAATATATATATTGCAAACATTATAGTGTAAATTAAACAAGATAGTAATTAGTTATTATATAAGAATTATAAGTTTTCATTCAATTAGCTTTCACTTTTGCAATAGGAGGATTTTAAGATTAATAGTTCTATTATAGAGTTAATTTGTCCATTTACATAAAAATAATATTAATACCCTTTTTGTAATAAGATCATTTGGAGTAAATTAGTCCTCTTAACTGGTTTCCCTTTAGTAAACCATAAGGATGACCTTTGGTAATAATCCATAGATAATTTTTTTTCCTATGATGAATTGATAAACATGATATATATCTAGATTTTTATCTACTCACTATATTTTATAATTAGTTTTATGGAACTCATTGTATAATTTATTGGCATTATGCCAAAGGTGAGCATGATTTGGCATGCACTAAAAACATCATGTTCTTGAATCTAACTATCCAACTCTCTCTCCCTCCACCCTAGTCTCTAACTCTCTCTACAAATCTCTAAGCATCATGTTCTTGATGGTTTATGATGGAGAGTTGAGAGTTGAGGGTTTAGGGATTAAATTTAATTATGTATGTTTTAGTGTTAGATTATTAATGTTGGATTTTAGGGTTTAATATAGAGGGTATAAGGTTTATGTATTAGGGTTCAGGTTGTAGGGTGTAGGGTTTATAGTTGATGATATAGGGTATAGGGTTTAGGGTTCATAGTATAAGATTGAGTTGTAAGGTTTATGTTTGAGGGTATAGGAACCTTGAGAGTTGAAGGTATAAGGCCTAGGGTAAAGTGTAAAGGTTTTATGCCCTAGGGATGAGTGTAGGCTTTAGAGTGAGGGTATATGATATATAGTGTATAGGGTTGAGGGTATATATCATTTAGGATTGAGTGTATAGGGTTGAGGGTTCACCCCCTATGCTTTAGGGATTAGGGTTAAGGGATATGGTTTAGAGTATATTATATAGGATTTAGGGATGAGTGTATATGGTTGAGGGTTTATTATAAGCCTTAGGGTAGAGGGATAGGGTTTTGGGCCACGAGGGTATATGGTATAGTGTTGATGATTAAGGTTTTAGACTACAGGCATTAAGGGGCCTACGATTGATAGATAGGGTTTAAGGTTGATAGTATAGGGTTTAGGTTTTAGGGTTGAGGGTATAGGGTATAGGGTTGAGTATATGGTTAAGGGTTTAACCTATTGGCTAGTTTTATTTCCCAAGGTTGAGCTTGGATAAGGTTTAGGGAACTAACGGTATAGGGTATAGGGTATAGACTTTAGTTCCCTAGAACTAGCTCTCTTTATCAAACCTCTCTCTCTCTATGGTTTAGGGTTGAGCGATAAGGTTTAGGGTTGATTGAATATGCTATCTAAGGTTTAGAGTTATGTGTATAGAGCTTAGGGTTATGGGTATATAGTTTAGGGTTAAATGTATAGGTGTTAGGGTTAAGTGCATAGGGTTTTGGTAAGTTAAATCCATTGTAAGCTCAAAAATAAACAAAAAAAAAGTTTTTTTATGTTAAAAGAAAGTACATGTTTTGTACAACTATATAGACCACCTAAGGGTTGGGACATCTAGATCAACTAGATAAAGATGTCCAAGGAGATCATCTAGATCAATGAATTTGAGAAGATCAACTATATGATGATTAAGATCCTATTGACATTTCATGCCCCCCTTTGATTTCCCATCATTGATAACCAATCTAAAAGATCCCCCATTGGCCATCTTGCATGTTTTCTCTTTGAAGTTTCCTAAATTTTACTAAGTCCTAGAATTTCAAGTTTTCGGGTTGTCTCTTACGTACTTCCTTCATGCCTTCTCTATTGCTACTTCTCCTTTCCCATATTTCCTCTAATACTTTTAGCCTTCAAACTTTGCCTTTACCCTTTACCCTCTACTGACCTCTCAAGGTAAGCCTCAAGCCTTACCTTCGACCATCGTAGCTCAATTAAGTTTCAATACTTGTCTAAGTCTTCGCTTGTCAGAATTTATGGGTCAGCCTTCCCTCTTTCCTCTTCCATCCTTAATCCCTTCACCCTTTTCTCTTGCATATTATCTCTTTCCTTTAGAGGTAAGAGGTAAGTCTTCCCTCCTATTTTTGAAAGTTTTATTTTGTAACTTTCATTCATGAGTTCCTTTAGAATGTTGAAGGGACCATTATTTTGGTGTCTCTGATATTCATTGTCTCCTTGATAGCTTCTTTTCAAAAAATGACTAAGTGTCATGTTTTTGAGTTTCAAGGCTAAGTCTTTCCCCTTACCTCTGATTTTTGGAGGTGAGCATTTCCTCTTACCCCCAATGTTTCTTCCCTTCTTAGCGGTTCCTTCCTCTTCTCATCTTTCCTTTGGCATGAGGTAAGTTGTAAGGCTGACACCCGACTCTCAACCGCTCAAACATTAACGTCTGAAAATGCATATTTTTGAGGCTCTAGACCATTTAATTCATGCTTGTAAAGGATTCCCTTTGGGCCCGAAACCTCAACCTTTCGATGTTTTGACGTGTTTTCTAGGTGATGCTTTTATGCTCAATTTTATTTTTGAGCAACCTATTTGATTTCTTGGGCTTGAAGAATGACATTAATTGCATTCCATGCCTTTTGGAAGTGGATTTCATGGGCACCCATGCCCCTTTATTTCTAATTGTTGACTTTACTGATGGATTTATGGCCTAACCAATATTCTCACTAATGGCTCCATTCTTTCATGCTACAGGCTTCATTGCTAACCTTGGCTAGGGTTAGGGTTCATTTTGTGTTTCTTAGTTATTCCTGATCTATAAAGGAAACAATGCATTCATTTTTTAAGGTTCTTCTTTAGCAAGTTGTTCATTCTTCCTCTGGCTTCTCAGGGGTTTTTCTTTTGCAGACATGTATTTTACACATTTCCATTGTAAAACTTGGATTTTTTCCTCTACATCAATGGAATGGATCAAGTTTTCCTCTTCTTAGCTCTTTTGTGTTTGATTAAGTTTATTACCTTGCATATATGAGTGTTTTTTGTATTTTCATACATGCATGTTTGAGTTAAATCATTTTCAACTGCTATGTTGAAAAGTTCCCCTTCCTTGCAATGCTCTGTCAAACCCTAACCTTCATGTTTACCTCTAACATTTGACCAAACAAAAAGTTGTGAAAGTCCTTTGGTCACCTTCTTTGATTTACTGTGCAATCTTGGCTAGGAAGAAACAACCTTTCCATCTTGTTGTATCATCCCCTTCTTCCCTTCCATGTTCTCATTCTCCCCTTTTCCTTGTGAGCTGTTAGTGGTAGGATTTCATGTGTTGGGTTGGACCAAAACATTACACTAGGATTGAAAAAGGAATGCAGCCTTCTTCAAAGATTCAACCTCATACAAGCGAAGGTCCCACATCTTGAGGTCATTTCCATTGTGTCATTGGAATGCTGAGCTTCTTTCTTAGCAAGGTGCAATTTCATGTGAAACAGTTTCTAGCATGCCTGGTGGGACTACTTCTCTCTATTGAAGAATTTGGTGTTTTCCTCAATGCATCTTTCCTTTTGAGGTATATCTTCAAACTCCATGGAGACTCCACTTAAAATAAGTTGGGTCAAGCATCCTAGCTTCATTTCATGATATTGAGGAAGTGATGCTCTTCAATATTTCAGCCTTTGGAGGCATTCTTCAAGCACCAGATGAATTTGCAACTTGATTTGGGTGACCTTTTGGTATGTACCCAAAACTTTGGTTGGGCAGTCCTTTGCTCTTATTTTTTAAATTTTGAAGGATTTCCTATGCATTAAAATGTCATATTTTAATGGAAACCACATGTACTCTCCACCATTTCATGATAATGCTAGCTTTGCACCTCCTAATCAACCATATCAGGCTGGTCATACTTGCCATTTCATTCCACAAAACCCTATTGTTGTGGGTTCTCAATCTTCTCAAAATGCATACCACCCATCCCACCCTACTCAATCATCTTGGATGCCTATATATTCTTATCAACAACCCCAAGAGACTCATAATTTTCAAAATCAACCTTGTTTCTCTCGTACTCAACCTCAAAATTTTGATAATTAAGTGAAAATGAAATCACAATAATTTTTCTTGATTTGTATAGACAAATTGATGAGCTTCTGAGACAACAAGAGTTTGACATACAATAGGAAGAGTGGGAAAATCAAGCCTATAAGGGGAAGTAAGGTTATTTCCCACAATATGATGAGTTTTTCCATCAAGCTCATTATTCACAACAACAAAACAAGGTGTTGGAAGTTGAAGGTTGCATCAAATGGTTGTCATTAATGTTAGTATGTTTTCATTGATGTCAAAACAATACTAAATGTATGAGTTGTTTACTGGAAGTTATTTCCCATCGAAGATGACTGTTATATGTGGTTTGTTGTGTTGATTTTTAGGTTCGGTTCCTACTATGAGAGAAGCTATTATTCATATATTTGAAAATCTCTATTGAGTTAGTGTGTACAATATTTTATGTGGATTAATTATGTCCTATGGATGTTTTGGATGACATAAGAAATATGTTAACCTTATACAAGGCCGACCTAATTGATAAGTAAGATATACATATATATGTGTCTCTTTAGAAAGAAAATGTGTAGAGAAAAATAGAGATAGAAAAAGTGTGTGATGATAAGGAAGTGAAAGAGTGAGTGCAACAGATCAGAATAAGCAAAGCAAGTGAAGACAATAAGTGTGTGATCAAAATAGAATACAATACTACCTTTATAGAGCTTCATTTAGAACTAAATTCAACACAAGAAAGGTGTAATTCATTAGTTCACTTTTGGCAGTAAGCCATAAATTTTGTATCTTAGCAGTGAGCCATCTTTTGTATCTTTGAGTTGTAGCCTTGTGGATAGTGAGTCCATACAATGATTTCGTACAGTGAGTCCTTATTACAGGCAGTGAGCCTTATCTCAGGTAGTGATCCTTATTTCAGGTAGTGAGCCTTTTGTAATCAATTTTGATATTCTCTATAGTGTGATTTAATTCTTACCATGGTTTTTCCCTTATTGGTTTTTCTACATAAATCTAGTGTTACTATGTTTATGTGATGAATTTTAGTTTTTACACTCATTTATTAATCAATTATGCATTATTAGGATTTAGCTCTAGTAAATGGTTAAGGCGTTTAATTTGGTGAAAGTTGATTCACCCCCCTCTCAGTTTTCATGTTCAACAATTGGTATCAGAGTGAGGTCCTTTGGAGTAAGTTTAACAACTTGAAGGAGATCTTGGCGGGTTGAACTAAATGAAGAAGGGATCTAACTTAGATGAATAATTGAGAAAAAAGTCTTCAAAGTATGAGAATGAACATGTAAAATAAAATTTCAAACAAGCAGGTGAATGCATTTAGAAACTAAGAAATCGGATCTAGAAATTTAAGTTGAAACATAAAGAAGTTTACTAGGAATTAAAGGAAGCAAAGGAGAGTACTAAAAATCTAAGGATGAAACTTGAAGAAACAAAAAGAGTGGAAGAGAATCTGAAATTGGAGAACAAAGTAAGGTAGAGGAAGGATGCCTAAAAGAAATTATCAATCAAAAGATAGAAAAATGTGATAAGCTTGAACAAGAAGTAGTGACCCTTAAATCTAATATGGAAAAGACATGAAGTTTTGAAGATAAAATTAAAGATAAGCTCGGTGATGCTTGATGAATTGATTTCATCTTAGAATCCTAAAAAGCATAAAGGTGGTCTAGGACTCGAAGAAGGACAAAGTTTAAAGACTGGCCCAAGTTTCAACAAAATGAATAGTCAAAGGAAATTTCAAAACAATACCTATCAAGGCAAGAATTGAAGGATCAATACTAGGACTCCTAGCCAATAGTTTAATGATCAAAGGTACCCATATTTTAATGGATTTTGTTACTCATGCAATAAATTTGGACATAGAGCAACAAAATGTAGATGTATGATGAACTAGAATAGGATAATTCAGAATGTTGGATTCTTTTCTAGACAATGCTATGTTTGCAACAAGTTTAGACATAAATTTGTCGAATGTAGAAGTCAAATAATGATGAACATGTTTAATACCAGTAGAAGATTTCATTCCTTTCAAGACTACTGTTATATGTACAATATCTTTGGACACAAGGCTAATCAATGTAGGTCAAAGATGAATACAAATTTCTATCCTAGTCAAGGATATGTTGTGCGCTACTCTTGCAACAAACCATGACATATTTCAAAATTTTGTAAGAGAATAGTTGGGAAAAAACTGAATCTAGAACAAAAGAACAAGCCTACAAATATGGTAGATCTAGAAGAAGTGAGGAGTCAAATGGAAAATATTTAGACAAAGAAATAAGAACCTTAGAACAAGGATGAATCAGATAATCCCGTATCTGCATCCGGTGTAGATACCCCTTCTTTGAACTAAACCTAGTAATGGATTTAGGGGGAGCAGTCATAGAAAAATATTTTTAACCCTCGGTATATGAGGTGTCATGTGATGACACAAGAATATGTGATGTGAATTTTCATTCTAAAGACAATGAAGAAAACTTCGATAGAGATAAGCAATGAAGAAGAATTGTGGAGCCTCTCTCCTTACAATGCTTTGGTAGAAGAAGCAAATGACACACTAAAGTACAGATGATGATGATGTCACAAGCAATAAATTATCTTTTATGTTGAAACCCTAAAAGTGACAAGTTAAATAAGGAAGATTGACTAGTCATTTCTGTTTGAAGTGAGCGAGCTGAGAAGTAAAGAGCTAGAGTCATTAGCAAGTGAAAATACAAAGAACAAGGATGAAAAAATGAAGTCAAAGGAAATGGTGATATTTAATCTATGTAGCAACAAATTGTAGAAATTGAGTAAGTTACAGATTGATGAATTTGATCATCAAAATATTTGAAATTTTGAGACTTCTCTTTCAGTTGCTCAGCAAAAGTAAATGATCAAGAATTTAGGGCACAAGGGTTTAGAAATTTGGAGCTAATTTCCATACTTTTCGAATGTGGACGTTGTTCAGTTTATCTTGACTAAAATTTAAGGTGATCAGATGATCTTTGACAAACTCTATGAGATCACAAAGGAAGCAATTGTAGTAATAATAAGATTAATATAAAATAATGGACCCGTTCCAGTCAAGAAGTTCGTAAAGAACAAAGAGGTTGAAGCCCTAATTGGGGTAACAGGGGATCAAAGGGCACTTCTAATTCAAACTATAATTAACCTAGTGATAATGTATATGGCATATGGAATTTCATATAAGATTTATTTCAGAAATAGGGAAGGCTCTACTTCAACGATTGTTGTTTATGTTGTGTATCAAATGGTTGAGAAAAAGGAGGATTTTGACTTGTGTGAGCTACCGAGGAATCAATTAATGGAAAATATAACTATGAAAAAGAACGAAAATTACCCTTTTCACTTTGGATCTTTGGTTATGATGTATTTTTTGAAATCGTTACCATTGAAAGAGAATGTTGTGTGGAAATAAATTATACTAGTTGGGAAACAAGTTTACCAATATCTAGAAAGTCTAGCAGAAAAGGAAAAGATTTGTAAAGAATAATTTAAAATCAAAATAAATGTATGGAGCTTTGGCATGATTATAGACTATTTGGGATGTTTGAAGTAGGATTTTCCTCTAGAAAAGGGAAGGAAAGAAGAGGTATCTCAAGTTCTCCTCTAGAAATAAAAAGGAAGAAGTCAAAAGAAAAGAAAGAAGAAAAAGAAGAAAATATTATAGAAGCAATTGTTTTGGAATCTATTGATGATGAACAATACTTTTCTAAAGAAAAGGTATTGAAGATTCTTGAGAAATCTAGTGGACTGAAGATGATTGGAGATGTATGGCTGTCTCGACCATCATATGAAAAAGATGAGATTGTAGACACCTTGTCTATTTACATAATTCGTAATGATTTTTATCTAAGTGAATTGACAAGTATTTTATTGGAAGAATTGATTGAGCAGATTGAAGATAGACTAAGGGAACATTCAACTAGTGAAACAACAAAAAAAATGAAATTCAATTGGCTATAGAAGAAAGATGTCGAAATACACAAAATATATTGACTGAGAGCATAAATGAACATAAAACATGCATTAAAAGTGTAAACAACGTGTATAGGTATTGTCTTTGGTGGCCTCCTACTATTGGACACTATAGAGAAAAACTCAATACTATTGATCATGAACTGAATTCTATTGGAAAAACATATGATGCTCATAATGACAAGGATCGAATGCAAAAGAAAAGGATCAATTCCTTACAATCTGATCTTGCAGTCATAATGGTATAGAGGGATGGTATAGTGAATACCTTTTGGGAAGTTAAAGAGATAATTGAGTTAAGATTGGAACAACTTTCTAGTCTCCTGGTAGATGATGAGAACAATGCACAAAATATTGCTATTATGGATACTCTTCTAGAAACAATTGATTCAATAGAAAAGAACAATAAATTTGGTTTAAAAATTAGGTTGGCAGTGGATTCTTGGAATAAATGTCTTTTGAAACTGAAGGAAAAATACAAGGAAATATTTTAAGGGAAGAAGGATTGAGGTAAAGAATCATTTTTGATAAATTTTTTGAAGACCTTTTTTTGTAAAACTCCTTTTGAAGTAAGAGGGTCCATTGATTTCAAAAGGGGAGAGGAAGCATGTGAAAATAATGAAAATCATTTACCAAGGTTGTTGTTGTTGGCTTTTCACATCTTATGTTTCCATCAATCACAAAGGGGGAGATTTTTGGAAGTTGAAGGTTGCATGAAATGGTTGTCATTAATGTCAGTATGTTGTTATTGATGTCAATACAATATTGAATGTATGAGTCATTTACTAGAATTTATTTCCCATCGAAGATGACCATTATATGAAGTCCACTGTGTTGATTTTTAGGTCTGGTTCCTATTGTGAGATAATCTATGATTCAAATATTTGAAGAGGTGCAATATTTTATGTGGATTAATTATGTCCTATGGATGTTTTGGATGACATAAGAAATGTGTTAACCTTATACAAGCCTGACCTAATTGATAAGTAAGATATACATATATATATGCATCTCTTCGAAAAGAAAATGTGTAGAGAAAAATAGAGATAGAAAAAGTGTGTGATAGTAAGGAAGTGAAAGAGTGAGTGTAGTTGATCAGAATAAGAAAAGTAGGAAAAGACAATAAGTGTGTGATAAAAAATAAATAAAGTACTACCTTTATAGAGGTTTATCCAAAATTGAATTTAGCACAAGAAAGGTGTAATTCATTAGTTCACTTTTGGCAGTAAGCCATAACTTTTGTATCCTAGTAGTGAGCCATCTTTTGTATCTTTGGGTTGTAGCCTTGTGGACAATGAGTCTAGACAGTGAGCTCAGATAGTAAGCCCATATTATAGGAAGTGAGCCTTATCTTAGGCATTGAGCCTTATTTCAAGAAGTGAGCCTTTTGTAATCAGTTTTGATATTCTCTATAGTGTGATTTAATCCTCACCATGGTTTTTCCCTTATTGGGTTTTCCATGTAAATCTGGTGCTATTGTGTTTATGTGATGACTTTTAGTTTTTGCACTCATTGATTAATCAATTATGTAGTATTAGGATTTAGCTCTGATAAATGGTTAAGGCATTTAATTTGGTGACAACTGATTCACCGACCCCTTAGTTGTCATGTTCAACAAAAAGAAGCTTAGTGGAGGCATGAGTAGTAGTTGGAGACACAAAGAAAGATACAAGAGGAGTATACAAAAAATGATGTTTCTTATAAGAAATAAACAATTAGACTTTCCCTTTCTCTAGCACAAGTTCTCGAGACTCAGGCATCCCATTGTGTGCCTAGTTTTAAATAAGAACCTCCACCATTTCTAGAACAACCTACTAAGGAGGAGGTAAGAAAACATAAATTTGTAAGTTTCAGGAATCCTAGCAAACCTCTTAAAACTTCTGTTAGCCCTCCTTTTATTCTAGAACATACTATTGTGCAAGTGGTTTTCAAGCACAATGTTTTTGGTTTCAAGAATCCTAATTAGCCCCTTGAAACTCCTATTCAACCTCTTGTACCATCAAGCGGGTCTTCTATGTTGGATATCCCAAGTTTTGATAGCTTCCATTCCTTTCAAGAACACATTCTTGACAAGGCTATTTTTGTGGAGCCTTCATGTGCTCAAAACAGTGAGTGTCTTGGTTTTTTGCAAGGAAAAAATCAAGATGAAATAGTGTTTCAGCAACAAGGCATTAAAAAGGTAGAAAAAATTGATACAATAGAGGAATCAGTCCTCTCATTTGATGCCCTCCCTTATTTTTTTGAAAATAAAGAGCATAGATCATCTATACCTATGTCAGTTGAATCCTCCAAACAACTTGGTTTGGGCTTGATGGTTGAAGATAACTCCATGGTTTTGGAATAGTAGCAACATATGTGTTTATCCCATATTATGGTGGATGAAGATCTAGAACCTATTGAGCTCCACAGTTATGATATGGAGGATCTCTTTTGGGATGATTTAGAAGCTTTTTGCTCATGCTTGGATGTAAATATTTCACCCCTAAAAGAGTAGCTTTGTGGGAAGCAATATAAGATTAAGGAAGTAGCAGAGGACATGATAACCATTACATGCCAAGAGTCTGATTTTGTTGCAACAAGTTGCCAAGAAAGAATTAAAATCGAGAGGAAATATGAAGAATTTAGTTCTTCACTTGAAGTGTCAAAAATTTGAGTTTTGTGTTGATGAGGTGTGCATCAATGCAAATTATTTTGTAGTTATTGAGCAACCACATGTTTGTTTGGAGAGTGATGCTCCCATTTCTCAGTTTGATAGTATGCCTAAGCCTCAAATTTTCTCTTTTGAGGTGCATGAGGAAGGACTTAATTTTGCAAATAAAAAATCATATTTGGAATATTTTGCATCACCATGTAAGTTGGAAAAATTCTACTTTTGTTTTATCTCATGCATTGAGGAGGTCAACAATTGCGACATTGGCCCATCCATTTGTGAGGAGAGTTCTCTTCCTCTTACAAAAGGTTTTCTCTTAGATGTTGAAATGCCTTCAAAGTGTTTCACCCCTATTACTGCATGTTCAATTGAGACACTAGTGCTAGATAAATCTAACAGTTTCATCATATGGTTCCCTTGCAATGGAAAAATTTACAGTGAAGAGATCCTTCACCTTGCAAATGTTTTGTGTAGTTACATGCATGTTGGAAATTTTTTTCAATGGTTATAGCTAGGTGAGGTCTACAACTATGGTTTGATGGAGATAAAATCCTTTAGAAGGTTCATCTTTGACAAAGGGAATTTTCCATTCTTTTCTTTTTGTTAGTTTATGTATATATTGTAAGACTATTGATTTCCATGAAGTGCATTTGCACACCCTACATTCTCCTTAAGGGAATGTATGTTCTAGATTTCATGCTTTTCTCCAAGTGTAGCTACACATGTTTTTTTTACTTTGAGGAGGCCTAGTTGTTAAGTTTTTACCTTCATGAATCCATGCCCAATGGACTAATAAGGCCTCAAGATCCCATGATTAGCAGTCAGTCATCTTGCAGAAGTCACAAATATTGTTGAAATTCCATGCCTCCCTTTGATGTCCCATCATTGATAACGTATTTGAGAGATCCCCCCTGGGATATCTTGGATGTTTTCTCCTTGAAGTTTCCTAAATTTTGCTAAGTCCTAGAGTTTCATGGTTTTCGGGCTATCTCTTACTTGCTTCCTTCATGCCTTCTCCATCGCTCCTCCTTTCCCATATTTCCTCTAATTATTTTAGCTTTGGCTTTCACCTTTACCCTTTACCCTCTATTGACCTCTCAAGGTAAGCCTCAGGTCTTACCTCCAACCAAAAACTCTTGATTAAGTTTCAAGACTTGTCTAAGTCTTGGCTTGCTAGACTTCGAGGGTCAACCTTCCCTCTTTCCTCTTCCATCCTTGCACCCTTCTTCTATTAGCCTTCAAAATTTTCTCTTCGCTCTTGCATCTTACCTCTTACCTTCGTACCTATAAGAGGTAATTATTCCCTCCAATTTTTGAAAGTTGGCTTTTAGTCATGAGTTCCTTCGAAATGTCGAAGGGACCATTTTTTGGGTCTCTTCGATATTCATTGTCTCCTCAATAGCTTCTTTTCAAAAAATTACTAAGTGTCATGTGTTTTGTTTTAGGAGTAAGTCTTTCCCCTTACCTCCAATTCTCAGAGGTAAGCCTTCCCTCTCACCCCTGACATTTCTTCTCTTCTTTGTAGTTCCTTCCTCCGCTCTTCTTTCCTTTGGCATGAGGTAAGATGTAAGGATGACGCTTGAATCCTGATTGCCCGATCACCAACATCCAAGAAATGCATATTTTCAAGGCTCCAAACCATTTAATTCATGCTTGTAAAGGCTTCTTTTGGGCCCAACACTTCGACCTTTCAGGGGTTTGATGTTTTTTCTAGGTGACATTTTGGATGCTCGATTGGACTTTTGAGCGACCTATGTAACTTCTTAGGCTTCAAGGATGACATTAGTTGCATTCCATGCCCATTTATTGCTGATTGTTGACTTTACTGATGGATCTATTCCCTAATTGAGATTTTCATGGATGGATCCATTCTTTCACACCACAAGCTTCATTGCTAACCCTAGTTAGAGTTAGGGTTTAGTTTATGTTTCTTAACTTTATGCCTGATCTATAAAGACAAAAAAATTATTCATTTTTAAGGTTCTTCTTTAGTAGATTGTTCATTCTTCTTTGGCTCCTTTGGGATTTTTCTTTTACGTCTACATGTATTTTACACCCTACCATTGTAAAGATTGGATTTTTTTCCTATACATAAATGGAATGGATCAAGTTTTCATCTTCTCAACTCTTTTTTGTTTAAGTTTATTACCTTTCATATCTAAGTTGTTTTTGTATTTTCATGGATGCATGTTTGAGTTAAATCATTTGCAATTCCTGTGTTGAGAAGTTCTTCCTTCCAGAGCTCTATCAAACCTTAACCTCCATGTTTACCTCTAAAAGCTAGCCAAACAGAGAGTTGTGAAATTCCTTTGGTTTCCTTCTTTGATGTATTATACAATATTGTCTAGGAAGAGACAACCTTTCCATATTGGTGTATCACTCCCATCTTCCCTTTCATGTTCTCCTTCTCCCCTTTTCCTTGTGAGTTTTTAGTGGTAGGATTTCATGTGTTGGGTTGGACCAACACATTGCACTAGGATTAAAAGAGGAAGCCAACCTTCTCTAGAGATTTGACCTCATATGCGCGAAGGTCCCTCACCTTGAGGTCATTTCTATTGTGTCATTGGAATGTTGAGCTTCATGCTCCATAGGGTGTAATTTCATTTGACAATAGACCCCTTATGTGATTTTGGGATTTCCTTTTGGAGGCAACCCATTTAGATGTGTAGCTTCATTTGGAAACATATAACTTGGCATAGGGATTTCCAAATAAGCTCTCATGTATTATTTATTGTTAGCATTTATCATTTGCTACTTTAAAGTAATTTCTTATAGCATGGTGTTTAGCAATTTATTTAAAGTGGGGGCATACATTGGTATTATTATTTTTCAACTCATGTTTCATCGTGTAGTCTTCTTACTTCATGTGATGCATCTTTCTCTTTGTGGTGACATTAGGTGTGATTTCCCTCAAGATCATGATCTCTCTTAGCATATTATATTCCTCATAGTGGCTTGATGCAACACATTGCATCCCCTAATTTTTGAATCTTCTATTCTTTGATTGATCCTCTTTTGGATACATTAGGCACAATGTTCCCTAAGTTAAGACCTTACATGAACTAAGAAAAAATCCTTTGAATGTACCTTACACCTCTTTTGTATTTACAATATTTGTTATATGGCCACCTTGTATAACACACTTTGATCGCTTGTGGAGCCATCTTGTTTGTTCATGGGTGTCAAGCATACAAAGATTTTCTTTCCTCAAGAATCCTACTATTCATGTTGTGTGGTGCCTTATCATATTTATCAAGATGTATATATAGCTTTGGTATGGTTGTACATATTAGAGCTGAACTTAGGTGTGACTTTCCCATAGCCACTTGCTTATCTTTGTGAGAAAATACTGACCACGTGCATATGTGTCTCACTAGGGGCTAACATAGTGGATGGATTGAGGTTCCACTAGCCCTTATGAGCATGCATTTGTTTTGCATAGTGTACATCGTGCTCCACTTGTAAATGTTTTGGAGAAAAATCTTAAATTTAATCCACATCGTGTGGGCCAAATGGTCCAGGCTTGATCCACCCCCTTTTTTTTGTTTTCTATCTCTTTGTCTTTGGAAATGTATGCGTGTGCCTTGTTGCTGCTCCCTAAATTGTTTACATGTGCATTCTTTTGTGCCTATGTTGGTTTTCCATAGGATCTTGATCTTGGGGGTTTGATCATCCCTCTTGATCATTATCATCCTATCTTACTAGCATTGGTACACTTAGACCCATCTTGATGCGATTTTGTCTACTTTAGTGTGAGTTGGAAGCAAGATCCTCCTTTCACTAAAGTGGGGTCTAAATTTAGTGTAGAAAAATGTATCCCTTTACATTTTCACAATTTTTTGGGCCCTCCCTACTCAAATTAGGCTTCTTCAAGCCTTATTTGGTCCTATTTTGCATCCACAAGCCTTATATAATGTCTTTATGAGGATAATCTTGATATATATCTAATAATCAATCATAATTTAATGGTTTTGGATAATATGGCCTAGATTTAGTGATTTGGGACTTAGAGGCCACCTTGGGCATATTGGTCCCACCTAAGTTTTGGGTCCTGATCCTAAATTTGGCATAGAACTTAACAATTCTTGAAATTTGTGTCCCAAGCCTAGGCTACTGGGACTCATACACACCAATTAGCATATGAGTCCCACTAAGCTTGAACCTATTTTAAATTTAAATTCTTGGTGGGATTTTATTCTTCTAGATCTGATGTTGGCCTGTAGTGTTGTAATTTTGGGAAATTTGGTATAAACAAGTATAAATACAGGGATATCTCTCATATTTTCTCCTAGAAGTTTTATGCAAGCACTCCTATAGTAATTTTATGAGATGAAGAGCATTAAAGAGTTGATTATCAAGTGTTGTGGAGCTATATTCAAGATTCAACCATAATGTCAAAGTGATCATGCATCATGTTTTTTTTTGAGCTAACATTTGTGATGTAGGTTCTTATGATTCAAACAAGCATTCAAGTCAAGATCTACAATGTAAAATCAAGAGTCAAGATCCACATTCATGCTGGCCATTATATACAAGATTGTATCCTTTGTTCCAAGGGTTTGGTGAGTTGCAACATAACATATTTTTTCATTCATGATTCCTTCTTTCTATTTCATTTCATTTCAAATTTTGATTACCAAAACAAGGTTTGACCAAGGTAAACCTCTATCCAATAACAAAAAACCATTTTTTCCTCTCTTTGATGCATGATTTGTAGATTTAGGGTGAAGATCCATTGAAGAGAAAGATTAGAGAAAGTTGTCAAAATTTGCAAAGTTATCATCTACATTGCAAGATCATGGAAAGTCATCTACAGACCCTAATTCAGTGTTTTAGACTCAGAGTTCAAAAGGGAGAGAAGCTACAGAAGATCACTAGAGGATTATAGAATTTCAGATCAACCCTAATACTAGAACTAAATCACCACTTTTGGTGTATGATTCCCAGTATACTAGATTTCAAGCATTTTATGTAGATCTTGGTTTACCAGTTGCAAATTCAAGTTTTGACCCGAAACCCTAAAATAGGACTAAATCACCCCTACTAGCATATGAGTCCCAGTGTGCATTATTTTTTTTTTTTTTTTGGAGAGTAGAACTTGTTTCAAGCATCTTGAATTTTCCAAGTGCCCCTCTATCCATTTTGAGTTCATTATTTTGATTTTTCATTTCATATCTTAGGTTGCATAGTTAGATTTTCATATCATTTGCATTTCCTTCTTTCCAAGCCTTTTCTTGGTGGTGAACCCCCTTTTTTCTTTAATCACACCCAAAGAAACCATTCCAAGCCATCCAACCCATGCCTCAATCAAGACAATTGGTTGAGGGATCTTATTTTCCTTTAATGAAACTTGAGTGAAATAGGAGGAGGACCCTAATCCCCCTTTAGTTCCATCTCCCAAAAGGTGGAACATGATTTCTGAGGTTTCACCTTATTTCACATTTCTCATCCTTGAGCACAAGATTATATCCTTCACTACACATTTGTTCAACACTCAAGAGATTAAATTCCTTAAACCCTTAATATAGTAGACATCATCAGTATTATATTTTCCATAAAAAATGACTATTAAACCTATCCCACAAGTATTAACACTAGTATCATTTCCAAACTTAACTAAGCATCCATCATAGTTTTCATGTTTAAAAAAATTACTCTTGTCATCGGTCATGTGATGTGAATAGCCACTATCAACAACCCAATAGTTCTTTTCCTATTTAGCATGAAGAGAATAAATCACAATATCTTCAACTTTCTTTGGAGCACTTTCCTTCAGTATTAGCAGGAGTAGATTCATCTTTTATGGCCAAAAGAAAGAATTAATTATCATCAAAATCCCCATAATTAGATTCTTCATCAAAAATGCCAACATGTTCATTCACATAATATTCTCTCTTGATCATATTTTCTTTATTTTCTTTGATTTTTATAAATTTATTCCTCTCAACTCTTTTAGGAAATATTGAAGAATAATGACCAATTCCTCCACAACTAAGACATTTAAAGGGTAACTTACCTTGATACTTATCGGAGTCCTTTTTCACCCTTACAAAGTTAGCTTCCACTTCATCAAAGTTTTCTTCATTTACATCTTCAGCCTTAGTAGTTCTGAAAGAAATTTCTATCTTTGATCCATTTCTCAAGCTAGGATTTCTCATTTCAAATGATGTTAGAGTACACAAAAGCTGATCTTTAATATAGGTCTTATAATCTACAAATTACTCAGTAGCAAATACCTTTTCACTATATGCATCAAGGATATTTTTGAGAATCTTCTTCACTATTTGGGGTTCCTCCACTGTTGCACGAAGTCCTCGCATTCCACATCCCAGCTCATCCACTCTCTGTACATAGGATTTAGTGTTCTCATCTTCAAACATATGCAGGATCTTGAACTATGCCTCCAAATTCTACAACTTTGCTTCTTTAACCTTTTCATCTCCTTCATGATTCTTTTCTAATGTATCGAAAACCTCTTTAGTAGTCTTCAAATTTGAAAATTTAATTAATTTGAAATGTGAAAGACTATTATTAAGAATGAAATTTTCCTTATTTTTTGCTTCATACACCTTGATCTTGTCAACACTACTCAAACCATTAGTTGGAGAAGTGTATGGAGTCTTATGAGATTTCTCAACACCATATCCACAATATTCCAAATATCCTTCCATCTTTGTCTTCCAGAAGGTATAGTCAGTACCATGAAACATAGGACACTCAATAGTGATCTTTCTTGCCATCCCAAAACTTCCTTAGGTGGTTAAGCTCTTCTCGAAGGAACCTCACTCCGATACCAATTGTTGAACAATAAAATTAAGAGGGGGGTGAATTAGTTGTAGAAATTTGAACCTTTAGACCCTCCACCATAGGTTAGGTCAATAACCATTAAAAATACTTTATTTTTCTAATATGATTAATCATTAAGCGTAGAAGCAGAAATAGAAACAAGTGAAATAATGGAAAAATGGGGGGATATGAGAGATGATTTTGTATGGTTTAGAACATAGAGCAAACCCACTTTCCAATTATCTCATTTAAGGATAACCCTAGAGATCTCAATGTAAAGGAGAAATAGATCTTGCAATGGGGATGTCTTAGAGGCTTATTGTAAAATAATGAAGGGTTCACCACCAAGTAAGAAATTGGAAATATAAATGCCATGCAAGATGTAATACTTAACCCTAATTCAATGCAATCTTTCACTAAATGACCTAGAAATACAAACAAAACAAAACAAAAAGCTACAAGATGAAATGTGTGCACCTAGAAATCTGAAGATGGCTAGATGGAGCTCTGAAATGCTAAAAATAGCAACTTTAATGTTGAATGGGACACATATGCCAAGATGGGAAAATTAATCCCAGATCCGGGTTTCTATACAGAAACATGAATCTAGCAAATGGGTATTTGAATCTGTAAAAAGTTGAATTTTGACCTAAACTAGGACTCATATGTCAAAACTATAAAATCAATCTAGTTATGGTTTTCTAAAACTTCAAGGTCTAAATATGGTCTTCAAGGTCTTCTTTGTGCTTCCCAATTGATTTTTGGATCTGAAACCCTAATTTGTAGCCTATAGAAGTCCTCCAAGTATCTCCATTGCAAGGTGACAACTTTGACAACTTTCTCCAAACTTGTTCCTCAATGTATCTTCAACCTAAACCTACAAATCACACACTAAAGAGAAGGAAAAATGTTGTTTTTTTAGTGGATAGGGGTGTTCCTTGGTCAAACCCCATTTTGGCAATCAAACCTTGAAATGAAATGAAATAGGAATGGAGAATGATAAATGAACAAAATATGATGTTAAAATCACCAAACCCTAGTAATAAGTGGTTGAAAACATGTATGAAGTGGCTCCCAATGGATGTATATTTTGACTCTTCCCTGAATAGGATAGATCTTGAATGAAATGCTAGCTTGAATCATAAAACCTTACATCACAAGTGTTAGATCCAAAACAAACACGGTACATGAATACTTTGGCATGATGCTTGATGCTTTAATAATGCTCTAAAATGCTTCATAATCTACCCTTGAATTCTCTTGAATTCTCTTGAATTCTCTTGTAAACAATTTAATGCTCTTGAGAACTTCAATTTTTTATAAGGATGAATGCTTGGGGTGAAAATGAGTAAAATAAACATGTATTTATACTTGTTTATGCAATAGTTCCTAAAATTTCAACACTACAAGATGACATCAAATCTAGGAGGATAAAATCCTGCCAAAATTTTGAATGAATTTTAATTTTGGGCAACATGAGACTCATACACCCAAGGTGACAAATGAGTCACGTTATGCATAATTTATGAGACCAAATTCAAAAATACTTAGAAAGGTGTAAAACCAAGATTAGGACCCAAAACCCTAGGTGGGAATCATATGACCAAGGTGTCGAATGAGTCCTAGACCACAAAATTTGGGCCACACAACATAAGAAAACCTGAATTATGATTGGATGTTGATTTGTGTTGGGATTATCCTAAAATAGATGCATTAAATGAGGCTTGCAGATGTAAAATAAGGCTAATTAAAGCATAAAGAAGCCCAAATATTAATGAAAAACCTAGAAAAGTGTGAAAGTGTGCTACAACACTTTACAACACTCTAAATAATGTAGGATTAAGGTAAATTTTGGTTAAAAAGAGGTTTGTTAGGTTTAGCCTATTAATACAACCTTAGAAAAGTGTGAAGGTGTGTTACAAAACTTCACAACACTTTAGGAAGGTACCATTTAAATTCATTAGTTCACAAGGGACCAAGACCTAATGTAAATGTGTCAAACACATTACAACAGTAAATAAAGGAAATATTAAGCTCAGTTTAACAAGGAGGACCAAAAAAAGCAAGGAATAGTAAAAGGGATACTTTTCCCGTTCCCACATTTATCCCCCACTTTAGTGAGAGGATGAACTTGCTTCAAACTCACACTAAAGTAGACAAACACACATCAAGAGGGGTACAAGTGCACCAATGTTGGTAAGATGGGATGGCAACAATCAAGAGGGGTGATTAACCCCCAAAGATCAAGATCCCATGGGAAACCAACATAGGCACAAAATAAAACACATGATAATGATATAAAGAGCAATAAAAAGGCACAAGAATAAACTACCAAAGTCAAAATAGAAAGGAAGAATAAAGAGAAAATAGGGGTGGATCAAGCTTTAACTATTTTTCCATCACGATGTGGATCAGATCTACGATGTTTGTCCAAAAAATGCATGCTCACTCTGAGGTAATGGTACTCTAGGCTGTCTGTTGGGTGAGTAATCCAAGAAGTTGAGACACATACACACATGAATGGTATGTACTCACACACATGCGCGGGTGGCTATGGGAAAGTCATGCCTCTAATTGGTTTCCCTTCAAACCATACAAAAGTTATACCTCTTGATAACTTTGATAAGGTGCCACACAATAATGAACTTCGAGCTTCATGAGGCAAGAAAAGCTTCTTATGCTTGGAGCTCATGAACAAACAAGATGGATCTATAGACATGCAAAGTGTGTTATGCAAGGTGGCCATATAACCAAAAATGAAAATAAAACAATAAGGAACATTCAGAGGATTCTTGCTTAGTTTACATAAGGTCTTTAATTGAGGGGACATTTTGCATAATGTCTCCAAGAGAGGACCAATCAAAGAATAGAAGATTCAAAAATTAGGGGACCACAATGTGTCACATCAAGCCACTAAGAGGAATATAATATGCTAAGTGAGATCATGCTCTTGAAGGACATCACACCCAATGCCATCCACAAAGTGAAAAAAAAATCGCATGAAGTAAGAAGACTACACCATGAACCATGAAAAAGAAAAAAATGAAAAAGAATAATGCCAATGTATGCCCACACTTTAAATAAATTGCTAAACACCATGCTGTGAGCAATTACTTTAAAGTATCAAATGTAAAATTCTAACAATAAAGAAGAGATGAGAGATAATTTGGAAAACCCTATGCCAAGTCATATGTTTCCAAATGAAGCTATGTCATGAAAAATAAAATAAGGGGTTGCCCCCCAAAAATGAAACTCCAAAGACAAGGGATCTATGGATTTGGGGTTAGCATGTTCTTTCTACAATGTTTTTAGAGAGCTCAAAACTATCACCATTCCCAAAATACACGTAGAACTGGAAGAATGACATGAAGAGAGAAAAAGCAAAGAAAAAAATTTCGGGTCAACATGGAAGAGACATGAATGTCTTGACACCATGCTACATCCCCAAAAGGAAAACACAAGACAAGGAAATAAAGAAAAGTAAAGGAAAAGCTTTTGGGTCAACATGGAAAATACATGAATTTCTCAATGTCTTGTGTCATCCCCAAAAGGAAAATGCAAAACAAATAAATAAGGAAAAGCGAAAAATATGTATGACATAAAGAAGAATGAAGGTACAAATAGAAGAATGTCACAAAGAGAGAAAATCAAATAGGATGGTATGGGGGATCACATTACACACAAGAAATCATACAAAAGAAAAAGAAATAATGCAAAAGAGTAGTTAGGAACATGCAAGTCTAGAGTCATGGTAAAAGTAACCCTTCTACTTTTCCTAGCTAGTTTGGGCCCTCCTTGTGAGTTTGGCTTAATGTTGCCTTGATTTAGTGTTGTAATGTGGTTAACACATTCACATTAGGTCTCGAGCCCTTGTGAACTAATGAATTTTAATGGTACCTTGCTAAACTGTTGTGAAGTGTTGTAACACACTTTCACGCATTTCTAAGGTTTTATCTAGGGGTATGTGTAGGATCATCATGGAAAAAATAGACCCTTAAGTGGAAAAACATTTAGAAAACCCAAAGCTAGGCAGCTTGACATAAAATTTTGAATAAGTTATCTATATTATTTCAAAAATATGTAAGAATAGAATATGTAGCAAATTGAATGTAGTTTTTAAACTACTAGGTTTATTTTTCAAAAAAAAAATCTATTTGGTGAAAATTTGAAATTTCAATGCAGTAGTACTTAAATTTTAGGGAAAAAATAAGAAGTAGGTATCTGTCTGACCACCCTAACCACAATAAAAAGATAAAAAAAATTATAAGATTTTAAAAATAAGTAGAGGAATCATGTCCAGATGTGATACATATTTTTGTAATTTTTTTCCATGTAAATAATTAATTATGAATTTTTTATTACAACTTTTAAAAAATATAAAAACTTGTATGTCTGACCACCTTAACTTGGTGAAAACTTCATGAAATTCAATTTTTCTTTTTTTAATCCTATAGTATGTGAAGCATAGAATGTGATGCATGTTTTGGATTGCAAAGATGTGATACCATTTGAAAGCTATAGATGTTTTTCAATGAGCCTATAAATCAGTAGTTTAGTCGTAATTCAAATAGAAAATGAATAATAATTATTTATTAAATTCAAAGTAAAGCATAATTTATATTGGTGGAAAGCTGAGAATCTCCTTTAAAAACCCTTTTCATTTCATCAATTTTGGGTAAAATAAAGTCATCAGCCACATACCCTACAAATACCCATCATATCGCCACTTTTTGGCCCATTATGATCCCGCAAATACCCCTAATAACTAAACATAATAAACCTCTTGTTAATCAAAATAAACCTTAATCTTTCCTTATATGGAGTGTTGTAGTGTTGTAACACACTTTCACACTTCTGTAGGTTTTTCATCAATAATTGGGCTTTCTTATGCCTTAAATGACCCTATTTTGCATCCACAAGCTCCATTTATTGCATATGTTCGAGGATAATCTCGACACCAATCATTAACCAATCATAATGTAGGTGTTTCTAGCTTGTGTAGCCCAGATTTAGTGATCTGAGACTCATTCACCACCTTGGGAAAATGGGTCCCACCTAGATCTTTTGGCCCCGAACTAGTTTTCACATATTTCTAAGCACTTTTGGTTTTTGGTCCCATACATTATGTCTGATGGCCCGACTCATTCACCACCTTAGGAAAATGAGTCCTTGTAGCATAAAAAGAAGTATTCCTTTTCCTTGCTTGATTTGGGAATAATTAATGATGAATTAGACTTAACATCACCTTGATTTAGTGTTGTAATGTGCTCAACACATTCACATTAGGTCTTGGGCCTTTGTGAATTAATAAGAATTTTATGATGCCTTGCAAAAGTGTTGTGAAGTGTTGTAACACACCTTCACACTTTTCTATGACCTTATTAATATATTTTACCTAAATAATCTCTTTTTATCACTTACCAAGCCTTATTTTAAAGTGTTGTAACAAAATTTCACACTTTTCTAGGCTTGTCATTGGTAATTATACCTTTCTTATTCTTTAATTGGCTCCATTTTATGTCTACAAGCCTTACTTAAGTGTATTTTTGAAAATAATCTTGATAAACATCAATTAATACATTTAATTTTTGACACCCACTTAAAATTCCTAAGTGGGACCCGTTCGCCACTAGGGGTGAATAAGTACCCTTTGGCTCAAAAATCAAAATTAGTTCAAAACTCTGGCAGGATATTATTTTCTAAGACCTAAGGTTGGCCTATGATGTAGTATCTTCAGGAATTAGGGCACAATTGTGTATAAATATAGGGTTTTTCTATTCATTTCACCCCCAACCATTCATTCATCATGCATTCAAGTCAAGCAAGCTAGGGTTAGGTCATCAAGATAGCTTTCAAGATCAATTCTAAGGAATTCAATGGAAGATTCATCCATTGTTGTAGAAACTCAAGATCCATCATCATGGAAAGTTTCTAATTGCATTATCTCATGTTCACACTTCATTATTTTATTTCATCAATTGGTTTAATCACCTAGAAGGGGTTTGACCAAGGAAAACCCCTATTCCTCTAACAATCAACAAGTTTTCTCCTCTTTAATGTGTGATTGTAGGTCTATAGATTGAAGAAAAATTCCCAAAATGATAAAGTTGCAAATGTTGTCAAAGTTGTCATGAAAATTTATCAAGATTCATGGAAACTCAAATCTAGGAAACAATATCCATCCAATCTGCATGAAATTAGTGGGAAAGTGCTTATTTCATCCATCTTCAAAGGCTTGCAAAGTTTTAGTTCAAGATTCTGCTCCTAGGATACTTTTCAACAAAATGGGACTCATCCCCCTTTAGTGGTGAATGAGTCCCACTATAGGTGTTTTTTAGAGATCTTTGTAGATTCAAATACCCTTTTGGATGAAACTTGTTTTGGGACAGTTTTCCAGATCTGGGACTAATTTTCCCAGAATAGCGAATGGGTCTCACCAGGCCTAAAAAGAAACAATTTCAAAATTTTAGAGATATTTCCAGTCTTCAACACATTTCCAGGTGCACACCATTTACATCTTTTCCTTTCTATTTGGAATTATTTTCACTTCTAGGTCATTCTCTAGGACTTTTTGCATACTACACTATATTTTCAAACATCTTGCATTTTCTTAGTTTTGCATTGGTAGTTAATCTCTTTTATTAGTTTTCAGCCTTTAGGACAATCCCTTTTGATAGATTTCAATATCCTTTGCATTAAAATATCAAGGATTTGTTCTTGAATGAAGTGTTGATCTTTTTCTTTCTCCTTTTAGGTGCAAAACCCTAAAGGTGCAAGAGGTGACAAAATCTTTGTTTCAGTCCCACGTGACCCAAAATCAAATTTAATTCAAATTTCTAGCAAAATTTTATTCTCCTAGATCTGATGTCTACTTTTAGTGTTTTGATTTTCTCTCATAACTGAGTATACCTACAAAGTTCTTTCACTCATATTCACACCTAACATTCAAGAGAGTTCACAAGAGCATTCAAGCATTCACAAGAGCATTCAAGGGTAGATTATCAAGCATTTTTGAGTAGCTTTCAAGTGTCAATCATCATGTCAAAGATTTCATCCATCATGTTTGTTATTGTGCTAACAATTGTGATGTAGGGTTTACGATTCAAGCACGTGTTTCATGAAAGATCAACATCATTCAAGAAAGAGTCAAGAACCAAATCCATTACAACCATCTCAAGCATATTTGTAGCACCTTATTGCTATGGTTTGGTGCAACATTGCTATTTGTTCATTCATCATTATCCATTCATATTTTCTTTCATTTCAAGGTTCAATTACCAACAAGGGGTTTGACCAATGAAAACCCCTATCCAATAACCCCACAACATGTTTCCCTCTCTTTTGTGTGTGATTTGTAGGTCTAGGTTGCATATTTCATAATGAGAAAGATTGGAGAAAAGTTGCAAGTCATTCAATTTTTTTAATGTTGTCATCAATCCTTGGAGAGCCTTGGAGAAGACCTATAGGTTGCAAATTAGAGATTCGGATCTAAAAATCAATCAAGAAGGATAGATCAAATACAGAAGAGAAAAAACAGATTTTGAAGCTTCAGAAAAGCCTAATTGGTCTGATTTGCCACTTCTGGAAAATGAGTCTCAGTTTTAGTCATATTTCAGGATTTTGTAGATTTAGATACCCTTTTGTTTGAAACTGGTTCCTACACAGTTTTCCAAAAAATGGATTGATTCAACCAACATGACGAATGAGTCCTATTATTTAGTAAAAGTAGATTTTATAGTGTTCTAGATCTTCATTCAACCTTCTCTAGATTCCCAGGTGCACACTTTCTATTTTACAGTCTTCTTTGTTGTTTGTTCACTTTTCTAGGTCATTTAGTTTTAGTTTTCATTAAATTAGGGTTTTCCATTTCATTTAGCATTTCATTGTCTTTTTCAAGTTTACACTTGGTGGTGAACCCCTCATTAGATCATTTTCAGCCCCTAAGACAACCCTATTGCATGATCTCTTCATCTTTTGCATTGAGATATCTAGGGTTATCTTTGAGTGGAATAGCTTGGAAAGTGGGTGTGATTGCACTCAACCATCAATTAGTACCCATTTTTTGGTGGTTCTAGATTCAACCTAAAGCAGGTTGTCTGCATCCCAATCATGTTCATTATATTCCAAAGGTAGACAACTAGCTAAAGGGACAATAGCAAGAGACAAACTAGGGTCATTACCAAGTTCAACACTCTTCCTAGGAGAATTATCATTTAAGCTCATAGAAGAGGAAAACAATGTATTCAATTCATGATGCACCTCTTCGTCAATTTTAGCAACTTCCTCATCGTCATCTAAGTTAATCACAATAGGCTCGGTCGAATGATAATATCTACAGAAGGGTTTGGCTCTTGTTGTGGTTGTATTATAAGATCTTTTTATTTTGGGGCAGGGGTAGACTCGGCATGCATTACTTCGTTCGACTTTGGATCTTGATTTTCTTTGTTTATTTCTTCATGTAACCTGGGAGCAAGGGCATGACGTGTACTCCTATGCTCTCGAGCACCTCTATTTCATTTAGTTCTATTTTCAAGTTACGTTTATGTAGGAGTAGGTTGATTAACCACAAGTTTCTTTTCTTCCCCAATAGAAGAAACAATGGGAGGTTGTTCAACCACTTTCTCTTTAACTTTGTAATTTTTTTTTATTCTAGGAGGTGTGATAGGATTTTTTTCGTTATCTTTAGGTCTTTTGTAGGAAGGAGGTGAAGGTTCTATCTTAGGTTGGTTGTGGTCATTTGGAATTTATTTAGGTTTAATCATTGTTTCATCAAGGATAATAGGCTCAGTTATAGGTTGAGGCATGTTTCAGAGGGATAATTTTTCTATTTTCTTTGCCTTGAACTTTTTATAAGATTTGAGAAAGAATTCTTCTTGTGGTTTGGTAGGGGGTATGTGCAGGATCATCATGGAAAAAATAGACCCTTAAGTGGCAAAAAATTCAGAAAAATCAAAGTTAGGAAACTTGACGTAAAAACTTGAATAAGTTATCTATATTATTTCAAAAAAATGTAAGATTATAATTTGTAGCATATTGAATGTAGTTTCTAAACTACTAGCTTTATTTAAAAAATAAATAAATCTATTTGGTGAAAATTTGAAATTTCAATGCAATAGTACTTAAATTTCAGGGAAAAAATAAGTAGGTGTTTTTCTGACCACCCTAACCACAATAAAATGATAATATTTTTTTATAATATTTTAGATATAAGTAGAAGACTCATGTCCCGATGTGATGCATATTTTTTTGTAATTTTTTTCCAAGTAAATAGTTAATTATAATTTTTTTATTACGACTTTTAAAAAATATAAAAACTTGTATGTCTAACCACCTTAACTTGGTCAAAACTTCATGAAATTCATGTTTCTTTTTTTAATTCTATAGTATGTGAAGCATAGAATGTGACACATGTTTTGGATTCAAAAAATGTGATACCATTTGAAAGCTATAGATGTTTTTCAATCAGCCTATCAATCAGGACTTTAATCGTAATTCAAATAGAAAATGAATAATAATTATTTATTAAATTCAAAGTAAAGCATAATTTATATTGGTGGAAAGCTAAGAATCTCCTTTAAAAATCCTTTTCATTTCATCAATTTTGGGTAGAAAGAAAGTCGTTAGCCACATACCATACACATACCCATCATATCGCCACTTTTTGGCCCTTCATGATTCTGCACATACCCTAGGTTCTAAAGGTTTGGTCCAAAAGAGATGTAAGGAAAAAATTCCATGGGAAGACAATGGGTTAAGGCCACTATGATGGATGGTGAATATTTCATTATCAAAGGGAAACTTTAAGCATTTGTGTACAACTGAAGGGACTACATTCATGGAGTGAAGCCATGGGTAGCCTAGCTTCACATGAAATTTTTCTAACTATGGGATGCTAGAGAATGAGATATCTAATGTTTTTGGTCCTATTTGTAAAGGGAGGGTGATTGATCCCATCGTAGTGCAAGTGAAACCGTTATGCATCTTGATCCATGCTTTCAATTTATCATATATGTCTTGATAGAGCTCATATAGAAGTAAGAATTCCTTAGTGATCACATTCTCTCCACATATGGGATCTATTAATATCCCATTAGTGGGCTTGTCATAGATTCGACCGGATATGTAAAGAGGACCATCGTGTTAATGTTTAAGTATATCCTTAGAGGAGAAAGCAATGTCAAGAGGATTTTGAGTTCAACACTTACGAGGAATGATGTCTATCACTCCTACCATTTCATCCATAGGATCATTATCTATAGGATCATGTTGAATAGTATAATTGTTATCATCATCCGTGTCAACATTCATCACATCATTCTTTGTAGTTTCGCTAGCTTTCACAAATGAAATGTTATGATTAGGCATAGGGTTGGTAAAAATTTGTAAATTATGACTAGGAGGGGAAACAAACTTATTTCCTTGATCACTCACACTTCCAATGGAAATACAATCAAAATCAATGAGGTCTTGCACAAGATGTTTAAAATGCTTACAATATTCCATGTCATGTCCATTTTTTCATTTATAATGGAAGTAAGAATTTGGTCTATAGTTTGCGGGCAATGGTTTATTAGGATTGGGTGTTTTAATGGGAGGCAAGGTAATCATTTATTGTTTGAGGAGTTATGACATTGTGTTGTAAAGGGTATCAGGTAAGGGAGTGAATTCCATTTTCCAGTCCCCATAGCTAAAGGTATCACAGTTTTAACAATAACTACTTGGTTATTAGCATTCTGAGTTGTTTTTTGAGGGGGATTGAATTGAAGGAAACCTTTATTCTATTTTCTAAAAGGTTGATAGTTGTTTTGGTTTGTGGTTTCAGACTTCTTAGTATGGCTATAAGTCTATTTTGTATCTTGACTACTAACTGAGTTTTGATAATCATGAAGGGAAGTACACAAGTGTATAAAGGACAAGAATTTCATCATGGTAAGCTTATCTTGTATCTTACTTTGTAAATTTTTTATGAACATATTTTGAAGGTGAGAGTTAGGGACCTTGACATCAATTTGGGAATAAAGAGATTGGTAGTGTGAGATAAAGTCTGTTATCTTTTTGGATTCTTTTTGCTTGCATCTCAAAAAATCTACCATGGTCATCTTAGGAGTCATATTAACTTGGAAGTGGTTGAAAAATTCCTCAACAATTTCATTGAATAAAATTTTTGATTTATTTTCTAACAAAGAGAACCATTACAAGACAATATCTTTCAAGGACCTAGGGAAAATCTTAGCCCAAAGTTTATCATCAAGGAAAAAGTCACTACATAAGGCAGTATAAGAATTAACATGGTTATAAGTATCTCCCTTTCCTCCATATTTTTCAAATCTAGGAACCTCTAGACCTTGTGGCATCGATGTTTACAATATCTCCAAGCAAAATGGACTGCTTTTGACATAATATGTAGGTGGGCCATTTTGATTTTGGTTGATGGTGGAAATTTTTTTTGAAGGGATGAAATGGTTTGGAAGAGTTGATTTATGAGAGGGCCATTGCTTGCATTATGCGATGGAGGTGAGAAAGGTGAAGGGTGTTGGCAAAACAAGGACACACAACTGAGAGGGGGGGTGAATCAGTTGTAACAGAACCTAAAAATCTTCTTACTAAACTTAACTTAATCTCAAATCTAATGAATAAGCAATTAACCATAAAAAATCAACACATCAGAGAGACAAAGAATTCAAATATTTTTTCATGGAAACCCTATTGGGGAAAAACCATGGTGGATGTTAATCCACAAGATTATACTCTGCTAGAAGTATAAAAGAAATAATAAGGGAAATTCACATGCATTCAGGCACACTGCTTAGAACTCACTACTCAATTACAAAAGAGGAATCACTATCCAACAATAGGGTTTGGATTAAAACCATCTAAGATTTGTGAACTGAGAAAATAGCTTCTTCACAAGCCTAATTACAATTCCAATTAAGCTCAACACTTATTCACACTTCACACATTATTTTTCACACTCTGCTCAACAATCAAATGATATTCACACATACACACATAGGAGCACATGAAGCATCAAATTCAACAATGAACTAATCGCCCTTATATATCTGCTACATGAAATTTCATCACCACTTCGTTGGCCAAGGAAATAAAAAATATTTGTAATGTCGACCCAGATTTACAAATAAAATTTTAATGCGAATCCACCAAGGTTGGTCAAAACATAGTGGAGACCCAAAATAATATCTCCAATGTGAGAAAAATTTAATTAATTACACCTCGAAGATCCACAACACACTATCATCAACATTTCGGCTAGGAACAAGAAAAACATAACATGCACAAGACAAGATCTTCAACCAAAAACTCTGTGAATAATGTGGATCCACCAAAAAGATAGAGAATGATCTAGAGACACCATAGAAAATCAAGAAACAATAGAGAAGCATCTGCAACAACTGAGAAAACAAGAATTGCACAAAATTCATTCAGGAACACTGATAGAGACTAGCAATACACTGTCAGACCACAACATACACAAAACTTCATGTGAACCTCTAAAACTTCTGGTATATGATCTAGAAACATTGAACAATAAACCCTTAAATCCACATCAGCTAATCTTCAACGTACAAAACACAATGCCTTCTTGACCCACACAGTTCCACTGAGAACCAGGAATACTTTCTTTTACAAATTTCTCAATATCCTCGACATAGACAGTCTTCAATGCACCAAATGCTAATATTGTTGACATTAATGAAAACCACATATCAACAACCATATCTAAAACATCCAACAATATCCCCCTTTGGAATTGATGAAAACACAATATCTGAAAAAGAATACCATCATCCCAACACACTGACTTCTTTTGTACTTCCCCTCCCAACAGAACTTTTCTCCACAAGAATTTTTCACAATGCACTTCTCCCCCTTTGACATAAATGGAAAAGGTAACCATGAAATTTCCATGCACATGATTTGAACCACATATCTGCACATTTGACTACTCCCCTGAGTAGTAGCCACAAAAACATTAATCTGGATCGGAATATAGCAATGAAGCTCTCAGATTGATGCAAATAAATGCATATTTAGTTCTTATCAGGAGGGGTAATTACCCTAGCATCCCTCTGAGATACTCAAAAGTATCCTTCAGCAATGGCTTAGTAAATATATTTGCAATATGTTCTTTGGTAGGCACATATTCTAGTCTGACTTCTTTCTCATTCACTTTCTCCCTCAAGAAATGAAACTTAATTGAAATATGTTTAGTATTAGAGTGTAGTAATGGATTCCTTGAGATGTTTATTGCACTTGAATTGTCATAGTATATGGTAATAGGCTCTTCATATATCACTCTGATATCTCTCAACATCTATTTCATCCATATCACTTGAGTACAATTATTTGCAGCAACAATGTATTGTACTTCAACAGTGGATAGAGAAATTGAATTCCACTTTTTACTCAACCAAGATATCATCTTCTTCCCTAGGAAGAAGGAACCACCACTAGTACTTTTCCTGTCATCTACATCACCAGCCCAATCCACATTAGTGTATGCACACAAAGTGAGATCATCATCCTTTGGATACCAAAGTCCAAAGTCAGATGTTCCTTTAAGATATCTGAAAATTATTTTGATAGCAATCATATGTGATTCCTTTGGATCAGCTTGAAATATAGCAACCATACATACAACGTTCATAATGTCTGGTCTAGTCTGTGTCAAGTAGAGCAATCCACCAATCATTGATCTATACCAAGTTTGATCTACCTTTAGAGAATCATCATTCTGTGATAGCTTACATCCGGTTACCATGGGAGTACCAATAGGTTTGGAGTCATCCATTCCAAGCTTCTTCAGTAGCTCTTTCACATATTTGGACTGAGATATGAAATTCCCCTAGTCCAATTGTGTAACTCGTAATCCTAGAAATAACTTCATTTCACCAATCATGCTCATCTCAAATTCACTCTTCATTTCATCAACAAACTTCATACATAGATTATCATCTCCCCAAAAATGATATCACCAACAAAAAATTCTATAATCAACTCCTTATCATGATCTAATTTGAAGTATAATTTATTGTCAATAGTACCTTTAGTGAATCCAAGATTCAGTAGATATTTGTCTAATCTAGTGTACTATGATCTGGGGGCTTGCTTAAGTCCATACAAATATTTCTTCAATTTGCAAACCATATCTCCCTTATTTTTTAGCTGGAACTCATTTGACTATTCAATGCACACTTCTTCTTCTAGTTCTCCATTTAGAAATGCAGACTTCACATCCATTTGATAGACTTTATAGTTTTTTTATGCAACATAGGCAATAAATAATCTTATAGCTTCAATTCTAGCTACAGGGGCAAATGTTTCTTCAAAATCAATACCTTCCATTTGAGAATAACCTTTACATACCAGTCTTGCTTTATTTTGGACCACTTCACCTTCTTCATTCGGCTTGTTTCTGAATACCCATTTGGTACCAATCACATTTTTGTCTTTAGGCCTAGGAACCAGTAGCCATGTGTCATTCTTTTCAATTTGTGTCAGCTCTTCCTTCATAGCTTCCAACCAATGTTCATCTTGATAAGCTTCAATGACACTCTTAGGTTCAATATTGGATACCATAAAATATTCTTTTGCAATTTTTCTTCTAGTTTGCACTCCTTTAGTCTTATCTCTTATGCTTTGACTTTCAAAATGATTCAACTTTACATACCTTGGAGTTTTGAGACTTTCTTGGAATTTTGATTCTTCAGATCTTTCTTCTACACTTCCACTTGTCTGTGCCTCTGCACTTGTCTAAGCTTCCTAACTGACTTGATTTATCAGAACAAATTGAGGTTGCTTCACCGGAACATATGGAATAATCTGATGCAGATTTAGTGTCTGAGTTTTCTTTACTTGACTTGTGTTGTCTTCATCTAAATCATAGCTGCATTGTCTAGATGACTTGATAGAGTCCTCATCAAATCTAACATTTGCACTTTCAACCATCTTTCTCAATATTTTATTATAGCATCGGTATGCCTTGCTCTTAATAGAGTTACAACCTAGGAAGATCCCTTCATCACTTCTAGCATCAAATTTTCCTATATCATCATCTCTCTTGATATAACACCTACTTCCAAAGATCTTAAAATACTTAACAGTAGGCTTGTGACCAAACCATAACTCATAAGGGGTCTTACCAGAATTTCCATTCACATTTAATTAGTTCAATGTATACACAACAGTACTTACTGCTTCACTCCAGTACATTTGAGACACATTTCCTTCCATCATCATGGTTTTGGCAACATCCAATTTTTTTTTATTCTTTCTCTCTACAACTCCATTTTGTTGAGGGGTTCAGAGAGCAGATAGTTGTCTTTTAATTCCATGTTCTTCACAATAAGAGTTGAATTCCTTAGAAATGAACTCACCACCTCTGTCAGATCTCAGGGACTTGATTTTCAGACCTTTCTCATTTTCTGCCATAGCCTTCAAGCATTTGAATTTCTCCAGTGCTTCACATTTTTCTCTCAAAAAGGAAACCCAAATCATTCTAGAGTAATCATCAATAACCAACATAAAATACCTTTCTCCATGAATACTTCTAACTCTTGAAGGACCACAAAGGTCAGTATGTAGCAGCTCCAACAAATTATTTGAATGAAAAAAATTTTCTTTGGAAAGAGACTCTAGTTTGTTTACCCATCTGACATTCCTTGTAGATTATATTAGCAGGCTTCACTAATCTTGGCAGATTTCTTACTGCTTGAGCATAACTTATCTTGATAATGTTGTCAAAATTTACATGACACAATCTCCTATGCCACAACCAACTTTCATCTATCTAAGCAATCAAACAACTTCCACTAGCAGTATTCAAGTGAAAAATGTTACCTTGTGTTTGTTTTCTTGTTGCAATCAAGTTTTCGAAACTTCCACATATCTTGCATCTTTTGTCTTTGAATCGTAGATCATATCCCTTGTGAACCATTTTTCCAACTCTCAATAGATTTTTCTTCAGACCTTCAACATAGAGGACATCATCAGTGTTGTCCTTACCACCAAGGAAAATGGATCCTCTTCCACAAATCACACCAGCATTGTTGTCTCCAAATCTTACAACTCCACCGTCATACTGTTCCAAACTCAAAAATTTTCTTTTGTTACCAGTCATATGATGTGAGCACCCACTATCAATGACCCATTGATCTTTTTCTTCGACTTGAGCTGCAAGAGATTTTTCATCTTTAGTAGATTTAGTAGCCACAAGATTGTTTTCGATGGTAGCAATGAAAGCCCAATCATCTTCTTTTCCATTATCTTTATGAGATTCTTCATCAGTTACTACTTCTTCAACAAAGTAGCATCTCTTTGGGAATCTAGACTTCTTAGGTTTAGATCTAAGAACTCTTTCAGGACATCTTGATGCGAAATGACCTATTTTACTGCATGGAAAAAATTTAATAGGTAATAGATCTTCATACTTACCTTTTCCTCTCCCTTCTCACTTTGCAATTAGCATTTCTAGTTCTTCTACTTCTCTTTTTTTATCTTCGAGTTGTTTGAGTTCTTCATTATACTTGGATACCTTCCTAGAACTCTCTCCCGGACTATATCTTTGTTTGTTTCTTCCGAACATAGTAGCCTTAAGTGCAGATTCAGCCTTCAGTGTGGATTCACCAAATTCACTTATCTCAAAAATAGCAAGTTTCCCAATCAGCACATCTCTTGTTAACTTGTTTACTAATCTGAACTCTTCAATAGCATGAACCTTCATTTTGTAGGAGGGAGGCAAGGATCTAAGTACTTTAGCCACAATTTCATCCTCATCCATAGAACCACCAACACATGTAATACCCATCACTATCTCATTTACTCTCTGCATAAAAGATGTGATATTTTTATCTTCACCCATCTTCAGATTCTCATACTTGCCTTTAAATCTTTGTAGCTTAGCCATATTCATCTATGCATCTCCTTCATACAAGGTTTCCAGTTTTGACCAAATTTCATGAGCTGTATGCAGACCTACCACATTAGCCATCTTTGAATCTGTCAAGGCACTCAACAAAGCATCATTAGCCCTAATATTGCTTTCAACATCTTTGATCTCATCAACAATAGAGGGACCATTATGAGGAATGACATATTTATTTTTAGTAATCTTCTAGATAGCATCACCAATACACATTAAGTGGCATTGCATCCTAAATTTCCATAGTGAATAGTTAGTGCCATCAAATCTAGGACTGTCCTTCTTGAATGCTATTTCCATTTCGGATCACCTCAAGATTTTAGACTTTCTTCAGAGGAACCTACTCTGATACCAATTGTTGGAAAAACAAGGACACACAACCGAGAAGGGGGGGTGAATCAATTGTAACAGAACCTAAAAATATTCTTAGTAAACTTAAGTTAATCTCAGATTTGATGAATAAGCAATTAACCATAAACAATCAACACATCAGGGAGACAGAACACAATTTTTTTTGCATGGAAACCCTGTTGGGGAAAAACCACGGTGGATGTTAGTCCATAAGATTATACTCTACTAGAAGTATAAAAGAAATAATAAGGGGAATGCACATGCATTCAAGCATACTACCTAGAGCTCACTGCACAATTACAAAAGAGGACTCACTATCCAACAATAGGGTTTGGATTAACACCATCCAAGATTTGTGAATTGAGAAAATCACTTCTTCACAAGCCTGATTACAGTTTCAATTAAGCTCAACACTTATTCACACTTCACACATTCTTCTTCACACTCTACTTAGCAATCGAATTATATTCACATACACACATAGGAGCAAATGAAGCATCAAATTCAACAATGAACTAATCACCCTTATATATCCACTACATGAAATTCCATCACCACTTCGCCGGACAAGGAAATAACAAATATTTGTAATGTTGGTCCAGATTTAAAAATAAAATTTTAATATGAATCCACCAAGGTCGGCCACAACATAGTGGAGACCCAAAATAATATCTCCAATGTGAGACGACTTTAATTAATTACACCTCAAAGATCCACAACACACTATCATCAACATGTCGGCTAGGAACAAGAAAAAACGAACATGCGCAACACAAGATCTTTAACCACGAACTCTCCGAATAATGTGGACACACCAAAAATATAGAGAATGATCTAGAGACACCATAGAACACCAAGAAACAATAGAGAAGCATTTGCAACAACCGAGAAAACAAGAATTACACAAACTTCATTAAGGAACACTAACAGAGACCAACAATACACTGTCAGACCACAACATACACAAAACTTCACGCGGACCTCTGAAACTTCCGATAGATGATCTAGAAAAATTCAAAAATAAACCCTTAAATCCACATTAGCTAATCTTGAATGTATGAAACACAACACCTTCTTGACCTGCACAGTTCCACTAGGAACTAGGAATACTTTCTTTTACAATTTTATCAATATCCTCGACATATATAGTCTTCAATACACTAAATGCTAATAGTGTTGACATCAATGACAACCACATATCAGTAACCATATGCACAACATCTAACAAAGGGGTGTATGTGTTCAAGGGACAAGTAAATGGAATGCTTATAGGTGGTAAGGTGGTAGGAGATATGATTTGCAATGCCACAAAGGTACTAGGGATGCTAGCAGAAATACCCAAGGAAGGAATCACATTACTAGTTAGTTGCATTGTTGTTGTAACTTGAGGGTTGGTATAGGTAGGTATTGAGGTAATTGTTGTGGGAGGAGGAGTTTTAATTATTCCTTGGCTTGTGAAATTGCTTGTAGGTAAAGGAAAACTAGTGGTTGAGGTGAGGTGTTTTCCAAAGATTTGAACTATGTTTTTCACAAGGTCAAGTCCATCTTCACTTTCAAGAATGCGATGAATGTTATCTATCGTAGGGATGGTAGTAGTTGAAATTTTTTCATTCTTCACTTGATTTTGTAGGTTTTCTAAGGCTTCATGGATGTGAATTATGTTTTCTTGCAATACACTAGCAACCATTGTTTCAACATTCGTCAAACTACTTGAAGGCATGGAGTTGTTAAGGGTATGGTCCATACCTAGTGTACTAGTGTCAATACCAGGAGTGAAAGATCTAGACAACCCAAGATCCATGACGATTGTGCTATCATGGGATGACATGAGTCTCAAACTTTGTCTCACTATAGTATTAGCAATAGGACACCAAATACTCATGCAAGAACTTCTAAATGAAAAATGAATGAAAATGCAATATAAGCTAAGAGCAATGAAATGATTATAACATGAATTATATAAATTGAAAACGAAAGCTATAAACAACAAAAAAAAGCTTAGAAACAATGCTTTAAATTATAGAAAATGTAGTACAAAATCTGCATTATGACTGATTTGCCCAGAGGGGCGTATGAGTCACAGTGAGGGTTTTTTCAAAATTTTCAAAAATTTTCAATTGATTTTTATGCTTTTTATGTTGTATGATCTGTAACCTAAGTGAAAATATAGATTTGTATGATTTTCAATGATATGAGATGCAAAAATGCAACCTATATGCACTTTCACTAATGCAAAATTTTGAAACCCTAGAATGCTAATTAAATAATGCAAACCCTAATGCAATGTTAATGAAAGCAAGATATAGGATGATGATGTACTCCAAATCAGAATTATTATGTTCTAAATGTAGGCTCACCAAAATGAAACAACAAAAAAATTGGGGGTATATGATAGATTCTTTCATATGGTTTAGAACATAGAGCAAACCCAATTTCCAATTATCTCATTCAAGGATAACCTTAGAGATCTCAATGCAAAGGAGAAAGAGATATTGCAATAGGGATGTCCTAGAGGCTAATTGTAAACTAATGAAGGGATCACCACCAAGTAAGAACTTGGAAAGACAAATGCAATGCAATATGTAATGCTTAACCTTAATTCAATGCAATCTTTCAGTAAATGACCTAGAAATACAAATAAAATAAAATAGAAAGTTGTAAGATGAAATGTGTGCACTTGGAAATATGAAGATGGATGGATTGAGCTTTGAAATGCTGAAAATAGTGAATTTAATGCTAACTGGGACTCATACACCAAGCTAGGTGAATCAGTCCTAGATCTGGGTTTCTATGCAAAAATAGGAATCTGGAAAATGGGTATTCAAATTTGTAAAAAGATGAATTTTGACCTAAATTGGGACTCATACACTAGAATTAGTGAATCAGACCAACTAGGGTTTTCTAAAACTTCAATGGCTGAATCTAGTCTTCAAGATTTTCTCTATGCTTCCTAATTGATTTCTGGATTTGAAACCCTTATTTGCAACCTATAGAAGTCATCCAAGTATCTCTAATGCAATTTGAAAACTTTGACAACTTTAGGAACTTTTCCAACTTTCTCCAAACTTTCTCAATGTATCTTCAACCTAAACCTACAAATCATACACTAAAGAGAGGGAAAAATGTTGTTTTGTTAGTGTATAAGGGTTTTCCTTGGTTAAAGCCTATTTTGGTAATCAAACCTTGAAGTGAAATGGAATAGGAATGGAGAATGATGAATGAAAAAAATATGATGTTGCAACTTGCCAAACCCTAGCAATAAGAGACTACACACATGTATAAAGTGGCTCCCAATGGGTGCAGGTCTTGACTCTTGCTTGAATAGGATAGATCTTGAATGAAATGCTAGCTTGAATCATAAAACCCTACATCACAATTGTTATCTCCAAAATAAACATGATGCATGAAGACTTTGGCATGATGCTTGATGATTGAATAATGCTCTAATATGCTTGATAATCTTCAAGTGAATGATTTTGTAAACACTTGAATGCTCTTGTGAACTTCAATTTTCTATAAGGATGAATACTTGAATGCTTGGGGTGAAAATGAGTAAAAGAAACTTATATTTAAACTTGTTTATGCAACAATTCCTAAAATTTCAACACTACAAGCCGACATTAGATCTAGAAGGATAAAATCCTACAAAAAATTTGAATTAATTTTAATTTTGGGCCACACTAGACTTATACACTCAAGGTGGCGAATGAGTTTCATTAGGCATAATTTATGGGATCAAATTCAAAAATACTTAGAAAGGTGTAAAACCAGGATCAGGACCCAAAACCTTAGGTGGGACTCATACACCCAAGGTGGCGAATGAGTCCTAGACCACCAAATCTAGGCCACACAACTTGAAAACACTTGAATTATGATTGGATGTTGATTTGTGTTAGGATTATCCTCAAAAAGATGCATTAAATGAGGCTTATGGATGCAAAATAAGGACAGTTAAAGCATAAAGAAGCCCAAATATTAACGACAACCCTAGAAAAGTGTGAAATTGTGCTACAACACTCTACAACACTCTAAATAAGGTAGGATTAAGGCTCATTTTTATTAAAAGAGGTTTATTAGGTTTAGTCTATTAATACAACTGGTCGCGCCCACAAAAGGATATGAAAATCACAGTAAAACCTATCCTGGGAATTGGACATTCCAGCAGGTGACTAATATCTCTTTATGGACATTCATTTACTTGTCAAACCAGGGAACGTATACTTTGAATGGAGCAACACAATATATGCACTAAGAACTAGTTTCAGTCACAACTTAACATAAATAAATACTTGGAAATAATTCTATCTACGCTACAGGAAGGTAATGAAAAGCTATCTTAACTCAACCATGATTTAACCAAAGCAGTAAGCATAACAACTACGACTGAGACACAAACTTTGAACTAGCCTTATGCTGCAGGAACAATATAAGACTGAGTTTGTACAAAAACTTAAAAGATGAAATCTAACTGATGATCAACAGAAAAAGAACAGCTAACTAACTAGCTATAGATACTTACTAAGTGGGCCCCCTTAGCAAGCATCTACTGATTACACAAGTGCTGAACTCAGAACTTCATCAGACTTTATTCATAAACTCAGAATGGTGTACATTGCTTTGTTGATATGAAAACTAACAACAAACTCTGTCTCTTATCATACAAATTCTGCTTTTGATTATTATCATATTGACTCTTACATGATATCTTCTATTTCCCTATCACTATGCTTCTATCTTACTTCTGACCATCCTCTTGCTCACTCGCGCAGGAGGAGCACTTATTTAAAAGTCAGGAGAACAACTAACTAACCCTAACAAAGAAAGACGTGGAAGTAAAATGTATCCCAAAATCGAGGAACAGACTTCATAAATGAATTTATCCGTTCAACCCGATCCATAGAGAATCTAGCACTCCACTCTCTCCAGATTGACTGTCATTAAAAATCTTTCCAACGGTTTCGGTCAAAGAGTCTTTGCCAAAGCTTCCTTGAAGTCGTGCAGGAAATAGACTTTACTGCAAGGCCGAGATCAGCTGCGCTTGACTCGATCAACTTTCTTCAACAACCTGCGAAACACAAGGTAATAGATGCGAAAGAAAAGGCACATGGCACATACACAATATCCATTCATTAATCACATATTTAAATCTATTTCATCATTCAAAAACCATATGCGATATACCAGTCATTTAGGGAGTCAATGGGGTAATAAATGTAGATAAGACAACACAATAGGCTGCAGGATCATGAAAGTGTATTGCTATAGGATATCCCAATAAAAGGTTTCAAAAGAGTTTAAACAACCATGAATAACGAAAGTAAAGGTATTAAAAGTTCATCATGATATCCAAACTATGAGCACATTTTGGACTCATCAACAACCTTAGAAAAGTGTGGAGGTTAGTTACAACACTTCATAACACTTTAGAAAGGTACCATTTATGTTCATTAGTTCAAAAGGCCCGCCCAAGACCTAATATGAATGTGTCAAACACATTACAACACTAAATCAAGGCAACATTAAGCTCAGTTTAACAAGGAGGGGGAAAAAAAGCAAGGAAAATTAAAAGGGACACTTTTTCTATTGCCACAACAAGTAACACCATACACACAATAACACCATATTTACATGGAAACCTCAATGAGGGAAAAACCATGTCGAGGATTAGCTCACAATATAAAAAATTCTAAAACCGAATACAAAGGCTCACTGCTAAGATAAGACTTGTCCAAAATAGGACTCACCATTCAATAAGAGTTAAAAAAAAAGAGGGCTCACTACAATAGAATTACAAAGAAGATAGAAGAGAATAGTTACAAACAAAAAATAAATCTCAATGCAATAGATATTTCCACCATTATTATCTCATACACTTGCATACATGCTTGAATGATAAAGTACACCTTCAGCTCACTACCTCTGAAAACTCGCCACTTGAATTTTGCACCGATTTTCTCAAACTCACATCATGCACATCATTTCGCATCTATCTATCATGCTTGCATCCACTTTTCATCAAAATCTCAACTTGTACTTATACGATCTTCAACCTTCACACTCATCCTGGAAGGTCGGTCACACACCATTTGTATTTACAAATTCAAAATTAGGTTGGTACTGTTGGACTTTCCATTGCACCAAAAGATTGACCTATCAATTCCCAATACAAGATTCGGTTAAGAACCATAGGAGGTAGTTAAACCATGGCACAAACCCAAGCATTAGTGCTACAAGGAAAACCAAGGGTCACACCTTGCAACAATCCCCCCAGCACAAGCACGGTGTTTGACCTATGACCAGCTCTGATACCAATTGTTGGACTTGTCATTTCACCAAAATATTGACTTGTCAATGCCCGATACAAGCTTCAATTAAGAACCATAGGAGGCGGTTAAACCATGTCACAAACCCAAGCATTAGTGCTACAAGGAAGACCAAGGGTCACACCTTGCAACATGCACCAAAACATTCTATGATGGAATTAGAATTAGGGTGACCTAAAAACATACTTAATGAGGACCTAAATATGTCCCAACATGCTTCTCCATGCTTCCATAAAATTTGTGAGTAGTGTTTGACAGAAGGTCGGCCAACACCAGTGTAAAATACATAAAAAAATTAAGCACACACAACCTTAACTCGATCCAATCCTTCTGAACAACAAATTTCACTTGAACACGACATCATTTTCTTAAGCATAGAACCACAAGTCATAAAATAAAATTATGGAGAAATCAAAATCAACTACATTTCTCCCAAACCTCAGCCAGACAAACCAAACTTTACAGACACAACTGGTGAAGATAACTTGCATTGCAAAATGATATAGAAACCAAAATTCTTAATACAACAACTACCAACATCCATGAATAATATGTCAAGAACTCAAAATCATAGAGACAATATAAAGAATATCCTAGAGCATATCCTAGAGCACACATAGCGCATATGAAACCTTCTTTATTACAATTTTGTCAATATCCTTGAAATATACAGCTGAAAACCAACTTCCATGATATTATTGACATTAACAACTAGTTGACAATGAGTTAACAAGTTGACATCAATGAAAAAACCTTCATACTTGGAACACATATAGTATTATTTTTTATTTATAATTTATTTTATTCCATGTGTTTCTCCATTTTATATTTCAAATTGAAATTTAATCAATTTTGATTTTTTTTTGTTATTAATAATCGATTATCAACAATTTACATTTACCCAGTAAGAAATCTCCTTGTTCCCTTATACTTATCACCTTTCATAGATTTCTAGATATTCCACCTTATTTTTGCTGATAAGAAATCCAAGAAAACCTTATACTCTTTTTTTTACTTTCAAGTAATTGAAAATCACTTTATTGCAAATAAGCTTGTCATCTTTGTTCCAAATATTAATTTCACTACAAAGCATATTCAAAATTTCTTTTGCATACATGTAGTAAAAAAATATACTTGATAGAATCAAGAGTTCCAAAAATGCTATAGATATCCACATCATTAAGATTAGTTTTGAAAGGAACCTTCTAAAGATTAATCAACGATCTAAAATACACTTTCTTGAGTTCTTTTAGATTGTTCTGAATTTCATTGAAAACTTTATGCCAGTGATTAACAGAGAGAAACATTCCAACAATCATTCAGATGGCCAATAATAGAAATTCCATTAGTAAGAGTTACAAATATTTTTAGCTTTAATATCAAGAAGGGTTGAGCCATCTTTCTAGATAATGTCTATGGAAAGATCAAGCTCCTTATCCAAAACATAGCGAAAGCAAGAATCTTTACAAGTTTTCTTGAATGGTATTATAGGTTCTTAGGCTAGATTTAGGTAGGGAAAACTCAGAAACAAGGGTGTTCCAACTTTTTATTTGGCCATTATGGACAAGATCCTTGAAGGTAGCAATGCCTTTTTGAGCCCACTTCTTGGTAGATCACCCTTGAAGTGGTGCTAGAGGCTTGGATTTATGCTCTAAATTCCACCACACAGAGTTGAAGGGTTGGCATTGAGTATTATAAATCGAGGATATCTTTGCATTATTTAACAATGCATTATGCTTGAAAGATTCCCAAGTCTTTCAAATACTTTTAATTACCCAAGAATCATAAGATACTTGCTAATGAGAATGTCATTGATAGGGAGCAATTTATAGGATTAAGCTTATTTTGGGGTAGAGAGCATGATATAATTTCTTACAAGAACCTTCCAAGGTTCATTGCTAACCAAGGCATTTTCTATCCATTTTGCACTTATAAGGGTCATACCATATAGGCTTAAATCCTTTAGCCCAATGCCCCCTTGAACTTTGTCAATGCAACATCATTCCCATTTGACTAAATGATTCCTCATTTTTCCCCTCCCATTAGACCAAAGAAAGTTTTTGATCCTTTCCTTAATTTTTTTGACTTGGCAGCTATTGAAGAAACACACCAAAGAAAAATATATGTTGTAGGATGAGAGGATATTTTGGAAAATTTGAATCTTGTTAGCCAAGGATGGATTTTGTTTTCAATTTTGGACCTCATCTAAAGCCATAATTTTTCAGATTTGAACTGACAACAAATGTAATGTCAAGGTATCTAACTTGTTTCATAGGTCCATGCCATTGGAATCCATATTCCTTAGTCCACTCTAGAGGGGAGTCCTGCCAACAGAGTAGAACTGATTTGGAATTTGAAATTTTTGCTCCTGAAGCTAAGCGGAATAGGTCTATTTTTCCATTAGGGAGTGCATATTGCATTCCTCAATCTATAGGAAGATGCGTGTATCATCAAAAAACTATATAATTAAGACCTCATTCTAATCCAGAAGACTTATGCCTTGAACCTTTCATGAGATAGTATGTTCCCTTAATAGATAGTGTAAGGTGTATGAGGAAATAACAAACAGAGCTAGTGCTAGAGGACACCCTTATCAGATTGATCTTTCTAGTCTAAAGCATTTCAAGAGGGCACCATTTACATCCACTTGGGAAACTACATATTTTAAGAGGGTATCAACCATCTTATAGAAATCTATAGGGAATCCAAAGGCTTCCAGATAAATGTTCTTAGGAAGCTCCATTCAACCCTATCACCTTCCTTTTCAAAATAAAAAAGAAGAGTAGATACCTAATGGTTGAAGCACCTAACCCACTCCATAGCTTTCTAGCTTGTTATTAGGTTTTCCAAAATTTATCTCCTTTTAATGAAACCTTTATGGGTGTTGATGAATTTTGGAAGGATATTAATAAGCCTTAGGGAAATTATCTTGGAAAGAATCTTGTAAGAGACATTCAAAAGAGTGATAGTTCTCCTGTTCTTGATAAAAAATTTATCTCCATCTTAGGTAGAAGCTTAATAATGTCTTTGTTAATATTTTCCCCAAGGATCCATTTTGTAATGCTTCTTAGTAGAATTGTAGTAGGTCACCGCTAATATAGTTTGAGAAGGTTTTGTAGAACTCAACCAACAAACCATCACACCCAGGGACTAGTCATTGCTCATTGATAATATGGCATTTTCAATTTCCCCCTTAGTAATAGTTGTAGCAAGTCTAGAAGCATCCTCCTTGGAAATGTTTTGTGGTATAATACTTTTAAAATATCCCCTTTCATTTTGATTACTTTCCCCAGAGATTTCAGAGAAGAGTCTATTAAAATAGTTTTGGAATTGCAATAGCATGTCCTCTTGTGAGGTATAGGACTTACCTTCTTCACAAATTTTCTCAATTTTTTCTTTAAATGTTTTCTCTTTCAAGTATTTAAAAAGGAACTTGTACCCTTTATCACCACACTTTAGCTAATTAAGCTTAGCTCTCACTTTGATACCTTGGATTTTATATTCCTAAAGATTTATTAACTTGTCTTTGGTAGTATGAGCTCCTCACATAGTACTTCATCGTTTGGGGCTACCTAGAGCCTATCTTCCACTATGAAAAGTTTTTCATGTAACTGTAGTTCCTCTTTCCTACTATCAACTACCTTTTTAGTTCCAATCATTTGGAAGATCTTGGCCCAACTACTAACATTTTGTTCTCACCTTTCAATAGTGCTAGCATCTTTTAGTAACCATTTATAAATTTCACTCATGGTGAAGATGGCATCTTGACAGTCATATCCTTTTAAAAGATGAGTATTGAGAATAAAGTTGGAATACTTCACCACTCCATTAGGTCTACACTGAATGTTGTTGATGGCTACTTTTATGGGGTGGTGATTTGAAAGAGTGTAGGGGTACACATAGACTTTAACTCCCTCATTGTTAGGAGTAAAATTAAAAAATTCTTGGTTAGCATATAATATATCTATTAAGAAGTAAATTATTTTCCCCCCCTTTTGAGCGTTTTACCATGTGAACCAAACACCCTTGCAATAATTTTTACTACCTTCCATTAGATCAAACAAGTTCAGTTTTTCTTCCAATCTTTTCCAGTAAAATTTCTCACTGCCATTATAACTCATGTCTAGACCACCCCACTTGTCTTCAAGGTGTTCAACCATGCTAAATTCCTCCCCCCATTATCCGAGGGACATTAGGTAGGTTCTCTAACCATTACCACAAATTGGTTCTATTTTTGTACTCATTTGGAGCATAGATTGAAAAAATGCTAAATTTATTGTCTCCTTTTTCTAGAATGATCAAAACCCCCTATTGCAAGGGGATGTGCCCATATTTGATACATATTGAGTCCACTTGCTAGAGAGGAGAATGGTTGCACCTACCCTCCCCCTCTCATGGAGGGTTGAGAAGTGGGAGGAATCATTCTAGATGAACATAAGATTAGTGTCCAATGTAAAATTGGTGGCTTTCATTTCTTGGAGGAGAACATCATCTTTTTGCTTATCCAAGTTGAGGAGCATTTTGAAAATTTATTTTATGTTAGGGTTTTCTATACCCCTAAAATTCCAAGAGATATAGTTAAAATTCATCATTAGTGCTCATGGGGGTGTCCTCTAGATCACTCTTGAACCGATCAAAGCATTTTGAATTTTTTTTCTTTAATTTCAATCCTTTTGGAGCTAGGTGCTTGTAACATTGTGCTTTCTTTCTTTCTTTTGTTTATGGAAATATGTACTTTACCCCCACTTCCAACAAGTTTTTTACTAGATTTCCTGGGTATATCAGGACCCACTTTCATCATAGGAGTTCACTTAGACCATTTATTAGTGATATTCTCATTAACAATGTAACTTTCATTCTTGGAGGGTTTCCTAAGGCCCTTAAGGTTAGGCACAAAGGATTTTTCAGTTAACATTAGAGGGGGAACAAAGGGTAAGGACATAGATATACTCTCTTGAGTAGAACTACCATTGTGGTTAGCCAAAGAGGTTAGGTGGCCAGGGATTTCATGAGGGTTTAATTGTTAGAGTGAATAGTTTATGTATTCACTATACTTAAGTGTACTTAACTCAAGTGATGAGGTTAGAAAACATCTTGCCTAACTAAACGTGCAACCTTCAGGCCTCTAGAGGTTACCAAGTTATTTGTTAAAGCACATGTCCTACCTTTTTGAGGTTGGAAGACTTCCTATCTCACCTCAAAGGTCACTCAACACTTGGCATCAAGGTTGATGAATTGGTCAAATAAGTTGTTGTTTTGCACATTCCAAGTGGTCCTAAGGTTGACACCTATAGGACACTTGTCTTCTCATTTGTGCCACATCATGGGCCGCTTGTTAATCCACATGATAGGTGGATTTCCTCTTCCTTTCCCATATATGCAAGGCTTTGTACTCATTAGAATTTGGTTTGAATAAGTACAAGATTTCCATTGTTTAATTGTGCTTGTTATTTTATCTCCTATATTTCATAATTGTTATATGGTATTAGAACATAGGCGGAGATAGTTTCAAGAATTTAGGTGAACTATTTAATTGTATTTTTTTTGTCTTATTCACTTTCTTTTATCAATAATCTGCAAGAAGGTCAAGGGTTTTGAGATGGAAAATCTAGGGAACTATTTCTACTTTGATTTGGTGAGTCTAGGGCACAATTTGTTTGTGCACAACTACATTCTACAATGAATCAACCATAGTTTTGAATCATTGTGTTTGTTCAAATCTATTTCTAGTCATTTTAACTATGTTTTCTAGGCGCTTTGGATCTATTTTAGCCAAGAGAGACATTGAGAGGCCAAAAATCAATTGTGAGGTGGTGTTTCAATTTTGCAACTCATAATTAAATATAATCTCTAAGGATGGGATATGTGTCCAAAGGCCATAGATTGCGAGGCATCACCTTCACTAGGCTATCACAACTATTGGTGGGAAAATAAAAGGAAATACAATGAGGGAGTTTTCTTCATTCACCCAGTGTATTTATGACGTAGTTCATGAAATTTCCTTTATAGGACAAGACACAATAGAGGTGCATAGTTAGTTTCAAAGGGCCACACATAGTCCTCATGGACCATGCAACAATACCTCTATCATCACGATCTACTTTCATTGGCCAAATCTGTGAACAATTTCCCATTCTAGGGGTGCATTTTCTATAAAGTAGATTTTACAAGGTGTCAAATTTGAGCACAAAAGGAGCAACACTATTCATCCCACTTTTGGCCTATTTTCTAACATGAGAAAATAGGCTATGATTGATGTAAGGGGGAATGGGGGCAAGCCATGTTGACCTTTATCCCCTAGTCACATGGTAGTTAAGCCCTTGGTTCTTTCTAACCCAAGGAGGCTTATCTCCACGTCACATTTTTTATTCATCCCACTTTTGGCCTATTTTCTAACATGAGAAAATAGGCTATGATTGATGTAAGGGGGAATGGGGGCAAGCCATGTTGACCTTTATCACCTAGTCACATGGTAGTTAATCCCTTGGTTCTTTCTAACCCAAGGAGGCTTATCTCCATGTCACATTTTTTATTTTTCTCAAGCTAATATTTAGTGCAAAACTTCATTTTCAATAATCTAAAAGTGTTTTTCAAGAAGGTTAAGTCACTTTTGTAAATATGAAAAATTTGAAATCTTAATTTAACTTTTTCTTGGTAGCTTAAAATTGAGAGTATATTTTTGCAAAAGTGCTTGTTTTTTCACAACACATCCAATGGGAATACTATCACATTCTCACTATAAAGTTCCAATTTATGCCACATTTGTGATAATTACAAAGCACTCCTTCTATAAAGTGCTAAATTAAGGGGGAAAGATATAATCAGGGGGGTTTTAATTTTAATTTTTCTCTTTTATTGAGGTTTGCAAGACATTTCATATGTTATGTATTCTTAATTTTACTCAATACAATAAACATGTAATAAATTATAACATCAAATATATTTGTAAATGAATTCATATAAAGTGCTACAAAAATGGATGTGTGTTCCATATGGAGGGAATTTAGAAAATTTGTACTTATATGGAATTATAAAGGGTAATGGGTGTTATGTAGAACATTGATTGGTCATCACAGTTGTGGATCCTAGTGATTATCACCCCATGGTGTGTGTTTCCTTACTTTTCCATCACAATAATGGATCCTCATGATTCTCGCCTCATTCATGTGTGCCTTGATGTACACCCTTTTTTATTTTCTTGTACATCTCTACATTCCTTGCACACTCCTAATTTAAGTTGGTTTTCTTATCCTCTTAATATTAAGAGGGAACTATGATAGTGTTATGCTAATGCTTCTTTCAATAAAGCACTTGAGGAATCTTCTTTTTGGGAGGTCTCATGGACCTTCTATCTTGATCTCTCATATGGGATATTATTTCAATATATCACATTTTGAGATTCTAGTACTCTTAATCACAATACTATCTATATTTTCAACTTCACAAAGTTTGATTGACTTTGTGTAAATTGTTTAGTAGTGTTCCTATGTTCACTCATGTAGTGTTTTGTATCTCTTGTCTTGATCTAAATTTCTCGGATATTTGTTTACTCTAGCAGACACCAGTTCATCTTTGATAGAGCTTACAACTTCTACATGTATCAGGGGTTCTTCATCATCATGTTCCTATCATCAAGGGGTATCTTTTCAGAAGGTCTTAAATGCTTCTCTTTCTCTTTTTGGAGAGGATTTTTTCTCCCATTGGGTTTTCTATATTTTCTCCATTTGTGAGAGAATGCATTGTACATGGTTACCTAACATGGCCTCATAGTCAAGACCAATTTCTATTTATTTGCACTCTTTTGATCTCCCCAAGTATCACTTAAGAGGGTGTGTTAGAGTGAATAATTTTTCTGGTCTCCCCTCTTAGGTTGATGAGGTTAGCAAACATCTTGTCTAATTGAATGTGCAACCTGTAGGATTCTAGAGGTTATCAAGTTATTTGTTAAAACTCATTTCCTACCTTTTTGAGGTTGGAATAATTTCCATCTCACCTAAAGGGTCACTCAACACTTTCCATGAAGGTTTATGACTTGGTCAAATATGTTGTTGGTTTTCCCATTCCAATTCATCCTAATGTTGACACCTATAGGACACTTGTCTCCTCATTCGTAACACATCATGGGGAACTTTTCAATCCACATGATAGGTGGATTGCCTCTTCCTTGCCTATATATGCAAGGTTTTGTACTCATTGTAATTTTGGTAGACTAAATACATGATTTTCATTGTTCACTTGTTCCTGTTATTTTCTCTTATATTTTTCCTAATTGTTATATATTCCAACATGCTAGTGGGAACCTATAGGATGATGAATAAGTGTAATTAGGCCTTACCTTAGCTTGCTAAAGATAAGGATTATCCTTTTGTTTGATAAAAAAGTTGATTGAAAAATAGATATTACAAGTCTACTTTTCCTAAAATTACTTATCCTCAATTAGTTTGATTTTACGATTTTGCTAGTCATTTTATTTTTCCTTTATAATAGCCTCTCTAGGTAGGTTCCCATTAACCAAATATATCATCATGCCTCTCTTTCTTGACCTTTTTATCCTTGTGATCATGATGGTATTTTTTATCCATATGAACATGACTCTTTGATACTCTTTTATATGAAACCATAGAACCCTTCTATTCTTTTCTAAGACATCTTCCCACTAGAGTTTTTCTAGCTACTTATTCACCTTTTTTTATCTAACTAATTGTTCCTAATAACTTATGTTTGGGATAAACTTGAAACCTATATACTGAGATAATCCCTAAAAAATAAATTAACAAAACTACAATCCCTATCATTGGTCAATATTTTATGCAATCTATGTAGCCGAACCATCTCTCTAAAGACTAATTTCAAAACTTGATATATACTTAATTCACAAAAAAATGGTAAATAACTATGTATGTTCATATATCTTATCCACAAGAACACATGTGTAACTTTACCATGTACCTTGGGCTAAATCATGATGGGTTTCGTTTCTAAATCTATGAACCTCATGCCCCCAATTTTATGAGTGCCCCTTTGATATTATGATGACCCTAATATTTTCTCCTCAAACACCACATCCTCCAACAAAGGCATGTGAAAAAATGTGAAATGTATAATATAAAATATGACCTAATTACCTTTCTAGGCTAATCACAAACTTATTTTTCTCTGTCAATACCTACAATAACTAAATTTTATAACCTATGGTTTAAGGGTGTTTTGTATTTGAAAATCCCTTAATAAACCTTCTATTAATATTGTATATATCCTTTCAATATATTTAGTGCAATAGGGAAACTCTATACTAGAGAATTTTGAATCCTCTTCAAATTCACTTATACACATCGAGAAGGATCACCCCATCATAGTACTTGTGAAATCAATCCGACTTTTAAATTATTTACAAATAGATATTTTTTTAGTAAATCTTAATAATCTCTAAAATTTTAATATTTTTCTATATGCATGTAACTAAAGGATTTCATACTGTTGGATGATATCCAAAGTAGATCACCGACATCTGAAACATTGATGGATCAATCCACAATAAAACAGTTTTCAACAACAATTTTAATTTGTTGGAAAGCATTAACATAAAAGAAAACCTTACAGCAATTGGGTAAACGAAGGGGAGAGGATTGTAAGCATCCTGCTCAAACACATAAACAAACACGAATGAAACATGGCAAACTGATCTAGATTATTTTATGAGGCGAAAGAAGGCATAGGAGCGGTTGGTAATTAGCATGTAGTGTCACAATATCCAATTCCGCTCCCGCAGTCGCCGATGTTGCAGCACTTAGGGGTGGCAGGATATCCTGAACAACCACCATCGTTGACACACAGGTATTTAGAGCAATATCCTGCTTGTGCTGAAGCCAAGCTAATACTCGCCATTACTATTATTGCTGTTAACAGTATAACCACCTTTCTAACCAATTCTGCGCTACCCATTTTCATTGCCATTTATACTTCCTCTTTAGCTTTTTTCCAAAACAAATCAGAGAAGATGGCGTAGCTCAGATGAGAACCCTTGGTTCATGCAGCTCATTAAATAGCATCTGGATTGTCCTGCTCATTCTCATCGTCTATGTTTTCATTGCGAACTCCGCCTTCAATTTAATTTTTCCTTTCTATGTGAAAACAAAAGCAATCTGCTAAAGCAAGTTGAGACAAATTGTTCACGGGCAAACCAAAAGACTTTACTCTTACGTCTCTGACAGAAGAAACACAGGAAATAGAAATCTGTCTCATAAACCGAGAAAAACATTACTCTTTTGCAGGCCGGCCTCGGCATATTAGCTGATACAATATATCATTGAACAGTTTCGTATGGATAAAATCGCCACCCTTTGTTTCAGTTATATTTTTATAGTCGTTTTTCTTTGAGTGTGTCGATTATAGCATAACCAATTGCGCATGCCAGCCATATTTGTATTGGATCCTTCGCTTTCTAGTCGTCTTCTCTTTGATTGCTCAAGAGATATCAATCCACCTATTTGATATACGTTATATATTTATCTTATCTTATTTTATAATTATTTTCTTTAGTCTATGTATATTTATAGACACATAACTTTAAATTTAAATTTAAATTTAAAAAATTAATTTATTTTATTTTCATGTGATTTTTAATTTTATTTTTGGATTTTTTTTTGTTTTTCATGTGATTTTTAATTTTATTTTTCCAAAAGTCATTTTTTGTTTTGTTTTGTTTTTACTTTAATAATTGTGTAATTTTTTTTGCTTAAGTTAAAAATATAATTACCTAAGTTTTTCATTAGAGTATAGGTCAATTAAATTTTATAGTTTTAGTTTTATTATTAAATAATTGTTGGTTATGTTGTAGATTTTATGTACATGGCCATGACAGACAACTCCATACCTTGCTACCATTGTAGAATGCCTCTTGCCATAATCAATTGCATATTTTTTTCATAATCGGGCCATGTAATTCATTTTTCTTACACCTTATCCTATGCTTACCACTTATCCTCATGTTTATGTGCGAATAATGTCAATCCAATTGGCTTACCTATGTAATTTTGATCATTAATCTAATTACTATCCATAATCCAATCCTATCGAATGGTGAGCCAAATTGACTATCTAACCCATGTCATATTCAAGGATGCAAGGTGGACCTTCTAGCCATAATCTTGATCCACTTAAATGTCAAATATAAAAATAAAACATTTAGCTTTGTAGTGACATCTTACAATTTGGTTTCAAGTTGATTTTGTAGAAATTTCACACTTTCATGTTATGTTTATGCATGAAAGAGCATTCATTGCATTCAAAATTCTAATGATCAATTTTGCTTCTGGTTTTGATTGTGTTTGAGTTTTTTGTCATCAAAACCTCAAACACAATCAAAACCAGAAGCAAAATTGATCATAATTATGGATTGTGGAAACTTGATATCTCTTTTTCAAAATTCTAATCAAATTCCACTGCTTCAAGGTTTCAAGAGTGTTTGGAATGCTTGAAAATCCATTAAACCATAGGTTGTATTTGAATGGTTTAGGCTTCTATTGTGATATTTCAATCAACTAGTAGAATATCTACTGGTCCCTCATTCTACACTTGATCAAGGTCACCCTCTAGCATAGCCTTAGGTGCAGGCCTTGAGATTTCACAAAAAATTGAATTCAATATTTGTTGGAAATTTATTCTCTAGAACTTCTATGAGTCTTCTGTCATGGAGTAAAACTAAGGCTAAGTTCCATCTTTCTAACTAAGATTGTGAAAATTTTGATATAGTCATGGAGGCAATTTTGGTTGATATGGTTTACAAATTTGAAATTTATTCCTATAAGCTTTGGTGGAAAGATTGAAAGTTGGATCTAAACACTACCTTTTGCAATTATAAGTCTTGACATGGATACCATTGGCTCTCTCCCCATCTACCCATGTTGTCAACCATAAATGTGAGATTTCATTTGCAATCACCCACTTCTTGTTGGTATGTGGCGATTGATCATGCTATACTATACACTCTTCATGTATCCTCATTGGGGTCACCGAAAAAGGAAAAATCACTGAAAAAGAAAAAAAAATGACTATGTAGAACCCTAATTCTTGAAGCTTCTAAAAAGTTTGTTATAAGCATTTGGGATGGGGGTTGTAGTAGGGCATTATTAGCGAGATTGTAATATGTTTTTCATTGGATAATAAAATCATTAGATGGCTACAATTTTTTGGATCTAGCCCGGATCGGGTGAACCACGTTAAATTCTTTGTGTTGTCTTGTTTCTGCTATAATTTTCTGTATGTTTTATTTCTTTGTTTTATTGATCAAATCTACATTTAATTGTTAGATATCTGCCATCTAACCCTAACACTTCTATGTGGCAAAGTTTATTTCACACCATTTAATTGATTATTCTAGAACTAAAATTTTCCCACTTGGCATACTATCTTATTTTCTAAGGCCTTCTTGTTGAATGTACACTTTCTCATTTGTATTTTTTAGATCCTTGTTTCCCTTTCTATGGATAGCCAGACTCTTTTAAGAATCTCTTCTAGTTTTTTCCTAGAGCCCAAAAAATTTGGTCCTAGATTCATGAATTTTTTAAGCCCTTTTGGCTAGAGCCTTTCTCCTTGAATTTCATTATTTTGGCGGATTAGCCTCATATCCCTCACAAATTTAACTAAAATTCTCATATGTTAAAGGTGGAGATTCACTTCTAGAAATGGACAGATAAAAAGTTTGCAATCTTAGTGAATTTGTCTCTTGAGCAACATATTTCAATTTTTTCAAAGCAATTATTTGTTCTAACTTGTTTTAAAAATATAGGTACAAGCTAATAATTTTTTATTAGAACTAGCTCAGCTAGATGTGCTTCTTGGCCATTAAGAAAAAATCCCTTGTGTCATAGTTAGAATTCCCCTAACTCCCTCCTTTTCTTGGGTTTCTGCAAACCTCCTCATGGGGACCAAGAGGGATAGAGTTTTTTTTATTTGTGGTAATTGTGTTGCTCATTCAAAAGCTTCTCCTTTGCCATTAATAATGGGGTTGGTCATGGCTTAATTTTTAGTGCTCCATCTATCCACCTTCCATGGGGGTAACCTCTAGGTGGCTTTCTAGTGGAGCATCTAGCTATTTTGATTACATAAATTTCCTCGGATTTCTCTTGCAATATCACTAGCATGTGAAAAGAAAAATAAATATAATGATGGCAAGGGTTGGGACCATCCCATGGATACCCCAAAATCTACTTATGTATGGGGTAAACCAAGTGACTAGAACCCATTCTTCTCGCCTTTGCTACTACTACTACCACTTAGCATCATTTTTATGTTTTATGTTCTAGGAATTGGTCCCATATGGACTCTAGGGGTGTGCTTCTATATCCACCATCCTTTTTTTTGTGAACATGTATCATATTATTATTTAATAAATCATAAATTTGAGACTTATTTATCAAAAATTCCACTACTTAATATTGCTTGGTTACAAAATAATAATCATTTTACCTTTATATTAAAATTTTGAAATCAATTAAGGAAGCTACAATCTTTAATTAGATTCATCCTAGTGCATGTGAATTGCATGATTTTTTTTTTACATTTTATGTGCATATTTGAACATTGACATTCATCAAGATATTTAAATATCCCACCAAGTTTACAAGAAAATCCTAAAAGTGTGATAAATAATAATCATCATCTATAATATATTGTTTAGGGAATTCATAAGGTGTAATGTAAAAAAACATGATAGGTTAAGTTTGATAGAATAGAGATTTCACAATTGTGATGTAGGTAAAAAGTACAAAAGTGACCCAACACGAAGGAATATTATTACTCAGATGTATACACATGAATGTCTTGCATATCTTGAGATTCTAAGATTCACCCATTTAGTTTCATTTATTAATTAAAATATGTGAAATAATCATAGAACTAGTTATTTTCTCATAATTAATGACTATATATGATATGATCATGCTCAATATATGTTACTATTTGATGAAATATATTATATTCCAGTCCATCTATACTCCACATCATATCCTTAGATTACTTTTTTTCTTAATTGTGTTTATTTACCTAGCTAAATTAGTTAACCTTATTTATAACATTTTTTTTAATTCAACAAGAATAACAAACCATTAAAACCTAATTACATTTTTATATTTTCATTCAATTTAGATTTTCTAGCATTTCAAATATATATTTTTAAAAGTCCTTAGGGTTTTGTGATTTAATATGTTACTTATCTTTGTACTAGGCCTTCTCACCATAGATTTTACCAAATTTGTATATTTTTAATATATTTTGTCTTATTTAAGATTCATATCATGGACCATATATATATATACTATTTTCATGTCATTTGATTATTCATTCTAGTGTTGATTATTATATGCTTAAAAATTTTCTATGTTACCCTATTATGTTTGATTTTCTCATGGAATTTTACTAAACATGAATGAAATCACACCATCCATGGAAATATGATCACATATATTTTTTCCATCTTTTATGGACTTAATTAATGCACTTTATTACTTAGTATAAACTCTTACTTCATTTCTTTAAGTACACCTTCTTTGCATAATGCACCTATTTGATATAATTTTAATTATATAGCTTATCCTTCCTTATTTTTTAATATTACAATGAGCTTAGTCATGATGATAGAGACTATAATAATGATGAATATATAGATAGCAATGATTCATCTTGTAAGATGATAATTGATAACATAAATTTACCTTCTATTCATGATATCATCATATTTATTGATGTTCCTTATATCATTTGCAAATACAACATTGATTCCTTGGATGTATGTGACTTATATGAGTTTCTTAAATTTAAAAATAAAGGAGCTTATCCTTGAGATTATTATTATATTACTTATTATGATTCACAAGATTTCTTACTCATTAATGATGATTATTAATTTGATCTTTGTTGGAAAGAGACACTATAAATGTTTTCTGGTGTTTTCATTGATGGAAACCCTAGTTGGTGATTGGATCCGCACATCATCATTTGCTCATACCGAGAGATAGATTGAATATAGTCAAGGAAGAATAGAGCATCTGACAGTTTTGTGTTCATCAATTCACATGCAGATTTTTTGTTGTTATTTTGAGTTGTGGATCTCATGGGAGGTTGATCAATGTATTTCTTGTGTTATCCAAAAATCTTAGTGCCTCGTATCAAGTTGTGTGCAACTCTGGAGATCTAGTTGAATATATTTCTGTTCACCAGTGTTTGGTGGCTGACCTAGTTGATATAATGTGTCACAGATATTTGAGGAGTGTTTAATCAATTTTTTTTGTGTTCGAGCATTTTGATTTGGGTCTGAGCTAAATTGTGGCTGAATGTTGTGGATGCACAATGAATATTATTCATGATTTGAGCTGACAGTTGTAAATATTTTTATGTTTTTTTGAAGCTGACATGTTGTGATTAAATTCTTAGTCGTGGATATATATAAATGATCAATTATATAATTTTGGTGTGTGAACAAGGTGTGTCAATGTGTGTTACGAATATCAGAAGGGTGATTGAGAAATTATGTATAGTTTCACTTGTGCATTAAATATTTTGTGATGCGAGTTAGAGAAAAGCAAAGTAGAAGTGTAGAATTAGTCAAAAGGATAGAAGATCAACTACTGAGCCTAACTGGAATTGTAATCAAGAATTTGTAGATGATACTCTCTCAGTTCATTCTTTTAGATCTAATCCAAATCTTTGTAAGGCAGTGTGCCTTTCTATTTTGAGTAGTGAGCCCTAGGAAGTGTGCATGAATGCAAGTGTATTCCCACATTGTAATCTTCCTTTTGAGCATACTCAGATCTTACTGTGGATTGGCCATCCACTTTGGTTTTTCCCCTAACAGGGTTTCCATGTAAAAATCCTTGTGTTATGGTGTTGTGGTTATTTTCTTTTTGTTCATTCATATTTATTTTGGTTGAATGTTTTAAGTGGGTTAAAGATCATAATAATAAATTTAATTTTTGGAGAAGATAGATTCACCCCCCCTTAAGTGTTGCTTGTTTCCAACAATTGGTATCAGAGCTCGTTCCTCAAAAGAATTCTAAAAGCTTAGGGATATCTTGGAAAGTGTTTTCAATGGATACAAGCAGTCTTCAACAACACTTTTGGTAGCCCTAGATGATCTTGACCAGTCAAAATCTGAGAACCGAGATTTGCAGGAAAGTCTTGATAATGTAGAAAAAATCATTTAGTCATTGAAAGATAAAATCAATGAATCAAGGGATAAAAGAAAGGAATTATGTGATCAACTTAAGCAAAAGAATAGAAGCATGGAAGATGAACAACTGAGTCATGCCTTGAAGGAGAAAATAGAAGAATGTGAAAATTTCTCCAAAGAAAATACTGCCCTGAAGTGTGAGATGGAATCTATCATGATGAGAATGACCAAGGAGATTGAAGAGAGAAGGAAAAATGAAGAAAATCTTGCTCAATCCTTGAAAGAAAAATCTAAAGAATGCAACCGATTGGATAGTGAATTGGAACAATCTTAAAACAATGAGGAAGTTCTTGAAAAATAACTTGATGATCTTAGAAATGAACTTTTCTTAAAACAATGAGGAAGTTCTTGAAAAATAACTTGATGATCTTAGAAATGAACTTACTACTGCAAATGAGTACAAGGAGAAATTTAAGGCTAGCTCAGCCAAGCTTGATGAACTGATTAAAGGTCAAAGGACTGATGCTGACAAGCAAGGTCTTGGCTATGAAGAAGGAGAAAGTTCCAAATTTGGACAAGGGAGATTTAGGCAAATAAATTAGATGAATAAAGCTAGAATGAATCTGGTAAGACAACCAAATGATCAAAGATTCAATGGTTACTATTTTACTTGCAATAAATTTGGTCATATGGCTTCTTAGTGTAGAAGTAGGATGAGTCCAAGTGGACCATCATTCTGAGGTCATTGCTTTAATTGTAATAAGTTTGGTCATAAGTCAAATGAATGTAGAAATGTGATGAATGACTTTCATAGAGATGTTAGATGTTATGCATGCAATAGACTTGGGCATATTGCTAACCAATGTAGATCAAGGAAAAATCAGTGGAATAGTAGGTCTAGATAGAGAAATGTTGTGTGTTACAACTGCAACAAATTTGGCCACACTGCTAGATTCTATTGGAGTAGAAGAAGTCTGGTAAAACAAAACATGCAGTAGGATGTTAAGGGAAGGTAAAGTCACTACAAATGTGATCAGGAGGCAAATACATAAGAAATGGGTGAAGAAGAATCCCTCTGTTGAAGAAAATATGCCAACACTAGAATTTGCTTCTGGTAATTCCTTTGAGAATTCATTTTAGGCCTTTGGCCTAGGGGGAGCTATCAAGAAAATCTCTTAACCCCCTGGGTGATCCCACAAAGCTGGTTTACAATTTCTGGGAGGAACAAATTTTTGCTGAAATCACATATATTTAGAAAATATAATGATTTTAGCCTTTAAAAGTTCCATTTAAAGCATTCCAATTGAAGAGGGTTTGATTAAACTACCTTAAATCAAACCCCCTTGGATAGAACCCCGTTAGTTTTAAACCATACCTATAATAGAGTCTCCTTTACACCTATCAAAATGCTGATAAAAACCCACTTTTGATTTACCTTTTGGCGGATCAAATGAATTCATTTAAGATTTTTTTTTTGTAAGTATGTATTCCTTATTATAAGCTTCCCAAAAATTATAATTTTAAATAAATTTTATTTTATTATTATATATATATATTTTTATTTCTAGTCAATGTAGGTTTTTCACCGAAAATCAAGCTCTTTGTTCTTCACATGTGGAAAAATAACATATTATCAATTTTTTTTTATAAAAAATATGAGTGCACCAGTTATTGAAGTCCTTGATCCAACAAAGAGAAAAAAATCGAATTTTGATACATACAAAAAAAGTTATGCGTTATAGGGTCGCGCTATGTCTGAATTATAATTGGTTTGAATTTGAAACTTGATTAAAGAAAAATATTCAATAAAAAACTATCTAACCAAGTGGAAGCACCAGATATCAAAGTTACAAATCTAAATTTGAAAGAATTAGAATTTTATCCTTCATTGAAAAAAAGTAATGTGTTATACGATGAGCGTCACTTTTTAAAAATGTTGTTTTCCGAAAAAAATTAGTTTTCGAGGGAGATGGAAAAAGAAGTGCAATTTGATTCCAAAAATTTTGAAAAAAATATATTTAGAATCTATAGACAAAATTTCATAAAACTCTAGTTTGCATCATCTTCAAATTCCTCACGGTTTAGTCACTATAGGTGTCTGAAAGTGAAGATTTAGTTACAAAAAAATATTTCAGTGTCCAGTTTGGCCAAAAATTGTAAACCACTATTGTGGGATCACCCCCCTGTCGATAACTGACACTGGAATGTGGATATGTCCAGTAAGTGCATAGATTCTTTTTAGATGTTGTTCAACCAATTGGAGAAAGTATTATATAGTATTGGAGATCCGTAGAAGAATTATCTATCACAGTGCATGGGAACAGGGTAACCAAATGAGTTAGGGTAAAAGAATTTATTGTGACAAAAAGGGTTAGGTGTGCAAATGATAAAAGGTCATTTTTATCCTCCATTTGTCACTTTGCATTTTGGATTTTTCGAGAGCTCTGGGGTGAACTGTACTGAATTACGGTGAGATTCAAGTGTGAAGATGATTCAACGATCAAACTATGATATGACGAAACGGTATTTATCGAAAAAACCTATGAATTTGTGAATTTGTAAAAATGGCCACTCCATTGGTAGTTGAATTCAAGGATAGACCTTTTCTGAATCTCAAGTGGAATCTTTTTAAGTCTATTGAGACTAAGACCCTAGGTGCGTTTTCATCTGTACCGTACGGTGTCTTGCATACTGAAAGACATTAGGGATTACATTGATGCTAATATTGAAGAGTTAGGGAGCTCACAAATGTTGAATTTGTATTCCAAACATATAATTGGAGAGGACTTCACTGTTAAGCTGGAATACAAAACCCTAGAAGAGAAGTTCACACAGTTTGTGAAATTCCCCATATTTGAGGAAAGTGAATGGGTGCGATATATTTTGAGCCGAGTTCATGTGGTTGAATAGACCTTTTAATATTATAGAAGAGGCTATAAGTGTTGTCAGAGGTCTAAATTCCTTCAGTGGACTACTAATATTGAAATCTATAAAGAATCAGATGGTTACTGACGTAACAGGTGCAAAATTTGATAGAAGGGCAATGGCAATCGAAGATATTGTTGAAATGGATGTGAAATTTTCATCGGTGGTCATTCTCTACAAGGTCTACCACTCCATCTGGGATAATTTAGTATCTGGTATGACCATTTATGTAGCCTATTAGATGGTAAAAGAAAATACAGATTATGACTTGTGTGAGCTGCTTAAAAGTCAGCTAATAGAGAATCTAGGTAAGATTAATAAAGAAAAGAAGAAATATTTTAAATATGGTAATTTGCTGCTGTGTTTATTCTTTTATTTCATGAGTGAGGTTATGGGTGTTAGGAAATTTCATTGGAAAAGTAATTAGCTTGTAGTTGTTCAAATAAGAGATATATTGTATGGAATTGGTGATAGTCAGACCAGAAAAACTGCCCTCTTGGGGTACTTCAAAATTTTTTAGAGTAGGATGCATGCAAGAGAAAGAATTCCTACTTCAATTGTAGAGAAGTACAAAGATAAAATTTGTTTCTTGGTAGATATTGATCAATGCCTAATGGAAGTCATTGATCCCAGAATGATTTGGATTATGCTTATGGGATATGAAGTTGAGGAGAACATCTTGGAGATGTATGCATAAAATTTGTTGAGAAAGCCTCTGGATCTAGCAGAAGAGAGGTTTGGAACCTATGCTAAAAAAGATATGCAAGTGTATGAATAGCTAAAGAAGCCTAAGCTTGTCAGAAGAGTAAGAAAAGAAATAGAAGTCATTGCAGAAAGAATGGGTATATCTATAAAAGCATTGAAAGAAACTAGAAGGATCAAAGCTGAAGCTGAAGCAGGAAAAGATCCAGCAAGAACTGAATCTACTAGTTTGGCAGCATCCTCTACCCGTACTAGATCAACAAGGATTTCTCCATCCCTATCTGCTCCTACAGCCAAGCCAGTTCCTGTGCAAACTGAAGACAAGGCTTCCAGAAAGAGGAAGAAGAGCAAGAGAACAAGAAGCTATGAAGCCATCTCAGAAGATGAGGAGATTGAGTCAAATGAAGTTGTGAAAGAAATAAAGGCTATCGAAACTCAGGCTACAAAGGTAACCAAGAGAAAATATTCTGGTGAAGAAGAAAAGGAAAAGAAGAAGGAAAAAATTGACAAACTAGGTATGACAGTCGAAGAAGTTGAGAATGTTGTTGTCAAGGATGGAAACCTCAAGCCCCTTTGCAAATTGTATAATTTTTTTTGATGAATCAGGACAAAGAATTCTTGAGGAGGCGACAATAAAACATCTAAATATTTTCAATAAAGTTCTTGTTGAAATTATGTCTAGTTTACCTAAGAGTCTGTATGAGGTTTTGGAGATGAGAAGAGTAAATAATAGGAAAAAAGAAGAGCATATGAGAAAGATGGTTCTTCTAGACTTATGTCTGGAAATGTCTATTGAGGAGATGAAGTCACTCATGAACAAAGCCAAGAAGGAATTTAAAAGAAAAACAAGGGTGAACAAACTTATGATTGGTAAAACTGAAGTTGTTGCTGATGAAACAAATAAAATCCTGGAAGCATTTCTATCAAAGAACAAGATCAATGTTGAAGAAGTGAATGTTGAAGATGTTGTATCTGATCTAGTAAATGAGGAGGTGAATGTAGATACTGAGGATATTTAGATTCCTCTTGATGTGGATAATACAAAAGTACCTATGGAGACTGAAGTTCCTAAGGTTGTATTAATCGAAGAAAAGGAGATGTCAAATGAAGAAGTTGATGCTCCTAAAGGAAATCAAGAAATAGTTACTAAAGAACCAAAAGTTGAAGAAGAAAAGGTTCAAGTTAAGAAAATTCCAGCGGAAGCAAGAGACACTGCTGAGGCAGTGGAGAAATTTTTGGTGGAACAACAAGAAGAATTTGATCCTAAATTGGTTGAAGGATCGATCGATCTATCCACCTTGTCCCCAATTCAAAAAATGAAAGTTGCATCTTTTGCCTAGGAAAAAGCTAGAGAAGAATTGTTGAAGTCCCACATTGAGGATAATGAACTTTTGGGTCTTGCATCTAGAGTTCTAGAGAAAATTATGCCAACTCATGTTAAGGATCCGTCTAGTTCTTCTTCCGGTGAACTGAAGAAGCTCACAAATTTTGTAAGTACTTATTTCGAGTCTCTTGAAAAATCAGCCATGGTTAAAGTGTAGAAGGAGTTTGATGGAAAAAGATTTAGTAGATTGAAAGAAATGATTGAAAATGATAAAAGTATGTTAGCCACCTGTATGAAGAATATTCAATGTTCTCTATTTGAAGGTGGAAAGGATTATAAGTCATGTTTAGTTTTGTCCAAATTTACTGAAGATAATGAGAAGAAGGCAAAGGATCTTGAAAAACAATTGGCTACCATTTATGATGCTTTTGATCCGTTAACTAGTGATGTTGGTCAGAAAGAAGTTCAATTAATATCTCTACTTGAAAAAATAAGGAGCTTGAAGCAAGAAAATGACAATATTTTAGGAAGAGCATGTGAGCTCAGAGCACTAATTGGTCCAAATATTGAAATAATGGTGAGTGCATTAAAGGAAGCCAAAGATGCTATGGCAGTCAATGACCCAATGAATCTTTAGTCTGAAGAAACACAATCTTATTCAGTTTGTGGTCACATAAAATTTTTGGAGAGTCTCAAAAGGGTTTGGGACACAAATTTAAGCGTGTTGAAGAGAGATTTTGTAGATGTTTTCAAATTTGTGTAAGTTACAAGATCATGCTTGTATAGTTTGAAATTTTGATTTTTTGGGTTTCCTCAGTTTTTCCATTGATGTAAAAGGGGGATAGTTGTGCAGTGAAAAATGTATATTCATCTTAGGGGGAGTTGCATTCCTGAGTTGAGATTGAAGATTCTTTTTGAAGTTTTGAAGTGGCAGTGTAATTCATGTTGGTACTAATCTGACACTTAGTCATTTTTCACTACATGTTGCCATCAATGCCAAAGGGGGAGATTGTTGGCAAGAAACACTGCAAATATTTTCTAGTGTTTTCATTGATGGTAACCCTAGTCAGTGATTAGATCCACACGTCATTATTTTCTCATACTGACAGACAAATTGAAGACAGTCAAGGAAGAACAAAGCATCCGATAGTTTTGTGTTCATCGATTCACATGCATATTTTCTATTGTTATTTTGAGTTGTGGATCTCATGGGAGGTTGATCAATGTATGTCTTGTGTTATCCAAAAATGCTAGTGCCTCATATCAAGTTGTGTGCAAGTCTGGAGATTTGGTTGAATATCTTTTTGTTCACCAATGTTTGGTGGCCAACCCAGTTGATATAACGTGTCACATATATTCAAGGAGTGTTTACTCAATTTTTTTTGTGTTCGAGCATTTTGATTTGGGTGAGAGATAAGTTGTGGCCGAACGTTGTGGATGTGCATTGAATATTTTTCATGATTTGAGCCGATAGTTGTAAATATTTTTTAAGTTTTATTGAAGTTGGCATGTTGTGATTAAATTCTTAGTCACGGATATATATAAATTATCAATTATATAATTTTGGTGTGTGAATAAGGTGTGTCGATGTGTGTTATGAATATCAGAAGGGTGATTGAGTGATTATGCATAGTTTTACTTGTGCATTAAATATTTTGTGATGTGAGTTAGAGAAGAGCAGAACATAAGTAAAAAAGATCAACTACTAAGCCTAACCGAAACTGTAATCAAGCATTTGTAGATGCTACTCTCTTAGTTCATTCTTTTAGATCTAATCCAAATCTTTGTAAGGTAGTGTTCCTTTCTATTTTAAGCAGTGAGCTCTAGGCAGTGCACCTAAATGCAAGTGCATTCCCACATTGTAATCTTCCTTTTGAGTATACTCAGATTGGATTGGCCATCCACCATGGTTTTTCCCCTAACAGGGTTTCCACGTAAAAATCCTTGTGTTATGGTGTTTTGGTTGTTTTCTTTCTATTCATGCATATTTCTTTTGGTTGAATGTTTTAAGTGGGTTAAAGATCAAAATAATAAATTTAATTTTTGTAGAACACTGATTCACCCCCCCTCTCAGTGTTGCTTGTTTCCAACAATCTTATCATATTTATATTTCATTGCAATATTAGTGAGTTTATATTGTATCATAAAGGTAGAACATTGCATCATTTTATTACCTTGTATATTTTGTTCTTCATTTGACTCTATAGCTACTCATTTCATTAAATATTTTTTATTTGTAAAGGTGATAATATGGATTTTCATATCTTTCATCATTGTGTATCTAATGATCCACATCCTTCATCGGAATATATTACTTTAATGTCACATTATATTAATGTGATTTTATTAGAAATTCTAATAAAAGAATGGGAAGAACGCAGGGTAAGTGCACCAAGATGGTTCCCAAAAAGGGAGCTTAAGTGACCACTTTTTTTCTAAAATTAGGAAATGTTGACCTTGGACGTGAAATTGAGGATAGTTACAGTCAAAATTTTGAGATGGAACAAAAACAAGGATCAAAGTGCTCTGAGTCTACTTTCTAAACTACTAATTTATTTTGAAAATGGTTGATATTAAGGGGTTCAAAAGAGGTATGTACACAAATTGGTGTTGTCTTTTCAGAAAAAACATAACATATCAACTCTTGTACGACCTGAGCATGGTGAACTTTTTTCTAGTATTTTTAAAATCGCTACAGTCATAAATTAGCTAACAACATCTAGTTGATGCACAATTTTGCTGATAATTTTTTAATGAACATTTTATTTTTTACTAATTTTCTAATTGGGCACTTCCTGAAAAGCACAATTTTGGCCGTGCTCCCCCTACAAATTTTGGAAAATAATTGATTTTTTTTTCTTTTCTTTTTTTAAATTTGTAGAATGGAGTCTAGTTTCTAAAAATGTAATTTATTTGAAATTTTGATGAACGATTAATTTATAACAAAAAAAACACCAAACACTACTTTTTGGAAAAAAATAGACATACAAACAAAATAAATTATGGATGAAAGGCTTAACATTGTCAAAAAGTTAAAAAAATTACATCATTGGATAGCTAAGAGAGAACCTAACATTACCCATGTTTTTGATTTTGTCGATATTGAACTAGATGCAATCTTGATGGTGAGCACAGACCCGATTATGTGAAAAATTGTAAAATTTGCAAAAACACATCTTTGGCCTTGTTGGGAATTCCCTCCAAGACTTTGGGTTGGTATTCCAAGGAAAGTACTTTCACTTTTTTCTTTGTTTTAACACGAGCGCATTTTTTAAAACTTTTTTCAAAAGTGGCCAAAAAATTGGGACCCAACTTCATGCACCCGCCCAACAAGTCAATTCTCTATTACCTTTAAAGCCTTATTTATATTCTAGACCAAGGCCATCTTGACAGTGTAGGACGTACACACCAAAATTTGTCCATAGAATAAAAAGTTATTTTTCCTAAAATAACCTTCCTCCAAACATAATTAATCATCCTTAGACAAAAAAAGAAAGAAAATTTTTATCTATGGGACTTAGTAAGCACATAACCCTTTTACAAAGAAACATTCAAGAAATATTTAGAAAAAATTCCATATTACATATAATTCTAATACACTAGTAGTATCATTTTTTATTGAGTTTATTCAGCATAAGTCTAAGTATGAATTCTAGAGAAATAAAGGAAATCAAGAATAAAGGAAAGTGTAACTCTAGCAAACAAGTGTGCAAACTATTAAAAATATAAATTTGGGCTCTCCATCCTTTAACACTTTTCATAGGCGATTCTGTTTCAACCTCTCAAAACCCAATAAAGATGACTAAGTTAACATGGTTGTAGGAAAGTTGACACATCGTGGTTACTCTATGATGGGAATTTCTTTAGATGTGGTTTAGTTTTTGGAAGTTGCGGGTCTTAAAATTTTGGACTCACTAGTCCATAAAATAGTCTCCTCTATAAAAAGAATTTATACATAACTTTTTCTCTTCCCATCATAATATTGATGTATTTAAAAAATAGATTAAATCTATATTGAATGTGAAAGGATGTGTAGTGATTAATGACATGGCTATGGAAAATTTTCCTTTCTCCTTCTCATCCTTTGAAGATCTCAGCAAGGTTGTTATCAAGGGTCCTTAGTTTGTGGGAAAGTAACTTGTCTCTCTACAAGTTGAAAGTAGGCTTTGATTCGCATGCTAATCTATATTCTATTACCCCTATTTGGGTTATGTTCTCTAGTTTACCACTTGAATTCTAGGATGAGCAAGTTTTCATGGGTATAATGAACACTTTTGGGCATTTCCTAGTAGTGAACAAAGTTACAAAAAATAAAAATAGGCTGATCTTTGGAAGAATATGTGTCAAAATCCAAATAAATAGTACCCTTCAAACTTTGCCACTTTCTAATCCAAACTGGGGAATTGGAGTCAAAATATTATCTATGAAAAATCAAGACATTATTTCTAGATATATTCTCAATTTGGCCACTTTGTAACTGAATGTCATATTCAAAAGCTAGAACCAAAGTATCTTAAGTAAGAATCTCTTGAGGGTATTGATATCTCTAGTCATATCCTTGAAATAGGAAAAACCATGGAAGCTAGCCCATTGAATATAGACCAAATTCAGATCATTTAGTTTCATAACCTCTTCGTACATTGCGAAAATATTGTTTTCATTATTTGATTATTCTAAAAAAAAAAGATATTAATAAATAATTAAAATAAATATATATTAATTTATGATGCTTGAGTCAAGGCATCAAAACTAGAATTCAATAAAATTAAATAACTACTCTATGCCACTTTTGTGGTGATTGAATTGAAGTGGTGAAATTGGTTTAATGTTGGAAATAAGTGGTGTACATATTATTCATTCATCTAAACTTAAACTCTAATTTGTGATAGTCAATTGAAATTTTAGCACCACACATAAAGGGAAAGTAGTTTCATGGAAGACAAGTGGGCTCCATGACACCTATGACAAAAAAAGGTAATTGTATAGGATATACCACCATCTATACATGGAACCAATGTTAAAAGTGTGGTTCTAGAAAAAAATAGTGGGATGGGATTAAAATTGATTAAAACATAGAGTGGAAAATTCTTCATTTTTTCTTTTACAATAATTCTATTTATATTGTTAGTAGGATGCATCACATAGAGTAGAAGTTACTATAACTCATCGTAAAGCATGTGCAGACAACATAGTAGGAAGATATTAGAGAACATAGTAAGAAAGGAAAAAATATAATATAAAGTAGAGACTAAGACCTATTGATGTAATGATTATATATATATATATATGGAGTTATAAGGATTCGATGGTTATATAAGATATGGGTGATTGTTTTTCATGTTTGAATTATAGATGAGTTGCCGTGAGATATATTTTCCTACCACACTTACTCTTTTATTTCATTATACCTTCTATGGTATAAAATGACTAGAAAAGGGATACTAAGGTATCGATCTATTGACTATAATCCCTAATTTCCTCTTGCTAACATTAGTTTCATTGCTAGGACCCTGGAGAGGAAAATGAAGAAATATGGAGTAAAAGAATAAAACATTAGCGGTAGAAGTAGATAAAATAAACAAAAGGATTTTTTTAACAGATACCTTTCTTAGGTTCTACCACTTTGAGAGGGGGGTAGAAACTTAAGGAATGGCAAATGGAAAGGGGGGAGGAATCTAAAATTATTCCTAGAAAGATGGAACATTTTAAAATTTAAACTATCCATGGGATATCTAAGGATTAATAGAAATACAAACTTGAAAACCCATGGGAAAAGGAGATACAAAAAGAAAAGTGGATACCACTAGATTAATCAAGTTGGGAACATAAATTTTCACAAAAGAAAGGAGATTGAAACAAATTTAGGAATAATAGGAAATATACTATAGAAGAATAGAAGAAGCAAAAAAGAGGAAAAGAGAACATAGCTTACAGTTTGCAAAAAAAGAAAAAAAAAGAAAGAGGTTGAGTGCACCATTAAGGGTGATGTTGATCACACCAGTATGGGTGTTATTGAAGAAGAAGAAGAGTGTGTCATTTTGGGTGCTTCCAGGTAAAGTAGAGAAATTATTCTGCAACTAGGTTTTGACATGGGAAAAATAAGCTAGATTATACAAAACATAGAAGGAAAAATTGAATATAGTGGAAATACCAGAAAGGAAATGGAATTGGTGGTGGTAAGAATTATGAAAACTTCTCTAACTAAAATACAAACTGCTCATCTAGATTGGACAAATATTCAATTAATGATAAAAAGGGATTGGTTACTAGTGGAAACACCTATGCAAAACCTTCCAAATATAAAGTTTGATGTCAATTAATTAAATGAGTTAGTAATCAAAAGTTCCCTGAAGATAAGAGGAGAAAATTTAGTATAAAATAAGGAGGATTCCATGATTTTAACAATCTTTAATAAAATGACATCATTAAATATCCAAATGATGCTTACTAACAAATAGATATCTCCATGAATGAAAAGACTATTTTAAAAAACACATCCCCTAGACAATGAGTCACCCTTAATACCACTAAAATAAATAAGTTTTGTCAAAGAAGTAGAACAAAAAATTGAAGAACAAGTCATAGGAGATCAAGGAGAGGAAAACATATAGACATGTTGGGTGAGTAAAGAGTTGACATAGGATATACATCTAGTGAATAAAAAAAAGTAAATAGACATGAATACTCGTAGGAAATTTCCTCTTTTCACAAAAAATACAAATGAAGTAGTAGAACATATAATATATAACAAGAGATGATACAATGCTAACTAATTTCATTGTATCAATTTGTGGATACACCCTTAAATGGTACCAAAAAACTACCCTATTAATATAATGATAGATATTAGGAAATAGTGAAATAATATTTCTTAGCTAATTTTGATGCCCCAAACTTGCCTACATGAGTCAAAAAACTCCAATAACTTACATAGAATGAGGATGAAACTATAAAATAATTTGATAAAATATTTAAATAAGTTACTAGAAGATTAGAAGAGCCATTGAGCAACAAAAAATAAAATTGAATGGTCCATGTTTAGAGTAATATCAAAAATTAGAATAGCTTTGGATGGAAGACATTTGAAACCTATCTGAAACTAGTTACCTTTGCGTGTTGGATTGAAAACAAATCCTACATGAAACAAGAAATGGTAAAGAGAACAAGGAGTTAGAGAAGTTAAAACTAAGGATAGAACAATTAAGACTCTAGGAAGACATAATGGCAAAGAAAGATATGTTTACACCAAGACCCAACATTTAGTGTATGTATTGTGGGAGAGAAGGAAATATAAGAAATGAGTGCTTGAAGGAAGTTGAAGAAAAGAAAGCTAATGTGTTACGAATAGACTTGGAGGCAATATCCAAAAATATAAATTTAGTCTATTGTGACACTTGCAAAGAATGGGATGATCATGAAATAGAGGATTTTCCCTCATAGTTATTTTAATTAATAGAAGATCGTATCGCAAAAATATATAACCAACAAAATTTGGCATATGATAAATGATTAGCAAAGAGGCCACTATACCAACACAATCTTGGATATAAAGTACCACAATGGAAAAACAAGAAAAATATCCATTCTATACAAAACCGGCCAAATCATGACACAGAAAATGACAAAGGTCAGTTCTATTGGGATAGATGTTGAGGCAAAGAAAGGAGGAGATGAGCAAATACAATTTTTTTTAAATATGGTAAACCAAGCCACTTTGTGATAGAATGTTGGGGGAATAGGAATGAACCCTATGGGCTCTATAGTAGTACAAAACATGATGTATTTAACTATGATACAACCTAGACTTGTTATATAAATGTAGCTTCACAATAAAAAATCAATGAACTCCAAAACTTAAATTCATGTAGAGTGGAAAGATTACTTTGAAAAGTACTAAAAGAGCTTGCAGAAATAGATGGTGGAGACTATAAAAAGAAGATGTGGAGACTAGTAAATCTGACAAATAGATTCCTAACCACAACAAAGCAATGGTGATAACAAGACGGGGAACTGATATAATGAATGATAGACAAGACATAACTGAAGAAGAAACTACCTCAAATGAGTAGGAATTCCACATTACTAAAGGAAAATATTTCACATAGTGGAAGAAAAAAAGAAAATGGTCACAAAAGAATGAGATATGGAAATAGATTAGTACTTCTCAAAAAAATAAGTAGGAATACTAAAATAGTTTATAAAATATCTAAACAATCCAATTTATTGGATAAACTATGATACTTTTGTAAATATTAGAACAAACAAAATAAAAAAATACAAAGGGTAAGATTATGTGCTTCTAACTTTTTTTCCTCTAGCAATGCATCTTTTGTTTGATCCTAGGGTAAGATTATCAAATGAAAATGTAACATTTGTCCATGCTCAAAAGCTTGTTGCTCCCTAGGTTCTATAAATGGAATTCAAGGCCATTTGTGAAGGGCCTTGGATTTTTTTGTAAAGATAAGATTCTATGTTCTAGGTCTATATCAGTCTAATTAGGTTTTACAAGGAAGAATTTTGAATATAATTGTTAATTTTGTATAATAGTACTAGTTATGAATATCCATAAATGTTGTAACAATTTCACAATCAGTTTGGATATGAACAATTTGGAAGCTGAGACTGTGGAGTTATTAAAGGCCCAAATTTAGTTGTTGCTAGCGTTTTGTCTGGTTCTTGGTTTTGTGGCCTTTGCTGGGCTTTTTTGGTGGTTGTGGACTTGTCTTGTTGTTGTTTTAACAACCTTTCTACTTTTGGTGTCTTTAACGATCTTATCTTTTGTTTGTAAACTTTGTGGTTTCAGGTCCCTATAAAACCTGTTTTTTCCTCTTTCAAAAACAATTTTGCAATCAATTTTATCCTTAATTGTATACTTAATCTCAATTACAAAAACAAATTGATCAAGGATCATTTATTTTCATCATTGCAACTTTTCAACAAATGAATTTTTCTTTTTTAGCTTCTATTCAAGTAATAGATTAAATTGTTGTATTGGAAATCTTGATGGTTTTGAATGTATACTGAGATTTTTAAGAATAATTGATTATAAATTATGAAAGATATCATTGTAAGGCATTAATATACAAGCATTCACATAATTAGGTTAAAATTTGTTATTTGGGATTTAATTATATTCTCTTTCGCTTTGAAGTCTATGTTTAAGGCACCGGTTTGAATGTAAGTTTCAGTTGCATATTCATGGTCATCAAATTTCAAAATCAAATTTCCCTTACTATTCTAATTTATTTCATAACATTATTTAATATTCTTAGATCCAATAATGTATAAAGTCTCCAAGAATATATAATATATTGCTACAAATTATTTGTAATTTTATTATATATTTTAAAGGTGTTAGTGTGAATAATTAATCTATTCATTATGCTTCAATGTACTTAGGCTGATGAGGTTAGATAACTTCTTGTCTAACCGAATGTGCAACCTTTTATACCTCTAGAGGTTACCAAGTTATTTGGTTAACCTCATGAACATACCTTTCGAGGTTGGAATACTTTCCATATTACCTCAAAGGTCACTCAACGCTTGGAAAAGGTTGATTACTTGGTCATAGAGGTTGTTCGGTTACACACTCCAAGTGTTCCTAAGATTGACACCTATAGGACACTTGTCTACTCTTTTGTGCCACTTCATGGGGCACTTGTCAATTCACCCCATAGATGGATTGAATCATCATTTCCTATATATGCAAGACTTTGTACTCATTATCATTTGAGTCATCTAAATATAATATTACATTGTTCACTTATGCTTTTCATTTTATCTCCTAGATCTTCTTAATTAGGAGATTTATAAGCCAAGAAGTGAATGATTTCATAGTAATTAGTTTGAAAACAGCCCCACCCCCTACGTGAATCTCTCCATTCATAGGCAGTTTGACAGAATTTCCATGGGCCTTGGCATTGTGCAAGCCTGCGCCCTTGCTGCACAAGCCGCCCACCAAGCCCGTGCCCTTGCTACATAAGTTGGTCACTATTTGGCTGGCTCGACCACCATTTGTAGTGAAACAAATCACCATTTGCGACGAGGACCATTCCATTTTTTATTGCCCAAATCTGCAAGGTATCAACCAGTTTGCAAAGGCACAGAAGAAGGTCTCTTGGCGCTATGGTTTGCAATGTGAAGCAGCACGTGGGCATAACATATCTTCCATGCAAGCTCTGATCATATGCAGGTGACCCGGCGCCATACGACGCACAGGCCACCTATCCCATCATGCGACACACAATTTGCAGGCCCCTTTCACGATTTGAAACCCATCCTATAATGCAGGTGTGGGGGTTTCATTGTGCTACCCTTGGTATTTTGCTCACGCTGCGAAGAGGATTTCTGCAAGAACCCGCAACCTCTTGAAGACCCATGATACCCTTCCTTTTTTTTTGGGTTGATGTGTGATTTGTCTCTACTGTTGGTATGGGTCTTGGCGTGGGAAAGATAAATCTACACAGCAACAGCAAGTACGCCCCCTCATAGACCATGGTATTTCCATTTGGCACGACTTTGACTTGGTGTACTTAATGACCTGCTCGAGTCCATGACTCCCTTCACACCCAGTCAATGATCTCACCACTTGCGTGCAGATTTTATACTTGACGCCCTACAACAATCTTCTTAAAGACTCGGGCTTCCTTTTGTACTGTTGTATTTTTTTAATATTTTTTGGCACTAATTGTCATAAAACTCGGTTGTCAAAAGAGGAGGGTTTTTTTCTATGATGGCAAAGGGGGAATTTTTTTGTCATAGTTAAAAATTTGTAAAAGAAGAGTCATTTTTTTTCTCTTTTGTAACGAATTTAACAAAGGATAAGGGGGAGGTGCAATTTTTTGCCATAGTTAAAAATTTGCAAAAGAGGAAGTCAATTCTTTTTGCAATGAATTTGGCAAAGGAAATTGTATGGGGGGGTGCAATATTTTGCCGTAAGTTAAAAATTTGCAAAAGAGGAAGTCAATTATTTTTGCAATGAATTTGGCAAAGGGGGCCATTCCTTGAATAAGGGGGTTTAATTTTCTATTTTTGTTTTTTATTGAGGTTTACAAGAAATAACTTAATCTTGTCTTCTTAATCAACCTCATGACAATAAACTTATAGAGCTCAAATAGAAAATAAGTTTATAAATGCACTCAAATAAAGTGCCAAATAATTGAACGTGTGTTCCTTAGGGGGATAATTTGGGAAAATAATGTGCATACACTAAATTATAAAGTGTAATGGGGGGCTATGCCATCACAACATGGATCATTGTGATTCTCACCTCATGGGAGTGTGTCTTGGAGCACACCATGTACATCGAGCTACATTCCTTACACACTCTTGATCTTAGTTTGTCTTCTTATTTCTCTTAGCATTAAGGGGGGACTATGATGTGTTATGCTAATGTTTCTTTCAATGAAGCATAATCTTCCTTTTGGGAGGCCTCGTGAACGTTCTATCTTGATCTCTCATATGGGATATTAATTCAGTGATCCTCACAATTTGAGATTCTAGTACTCCTTATCACAATACTATCTTTATTATCGACTTCACATAGTTTGATAAAATTTGTGTAGATTGTTTGAGTAGTGTTCATATGTTCACTCATGTAGTGTTTTTGTATCTCTCATCTTAATCCACATTTCTTGGAGATACATTGATTCTAGGAGACACTAGTTCATCATCGATAGAGTTTACAACTCCTACATGTTGCAGGAGTTCTTCATCATCATGTTCCTATCATCAAGGGACATATTTTTAAAAGGTCTTAAATCCTTCTCTTTCTCTTTTGGAGAGGATTTTTGTTCCCACTAGGATTTCTCCTTTACTCCATTTTATGAGAAACTTTGTACATGTGTACCTAACATGGCCTTTAACTGAGACCCATTTCTATCTAATTGCACTTCTGTGATCTCCCCAAGTATCACTTAAGGTGGGGTGCTAGTGTGAATAATTAATCTATTCACTATACTTAAATGTATTTATGTTGATGAGGTTAGACAACTTCTTGTCTTTAATTGAATGTGTAACCTTTTCGACCTCTAGAGGTTACCAAGTTATTTCATTAACCTCATGTAAACACCTTTTGAGATTGGAAGACTTCCATCTCATCTTAAAGGTCACTCAACACTTAACATACAAGGTTGATGGCTTGGTCATAGAGGTTGCTGGGTTGCACACTCCATGTGTTCGTAAGGTTAACGCCTATATGACACTTGTCTAGTATTTTGTGCCACTTCATGGGGAACTTTTCAATTCACGTCATAGGTGGATTAAATCATCCTTTCCTATATACACAAGGCTTAATACTCATTATCATTTGGGTCATCTAAATACAATATTGCATTGTTCACTTGTGCTTGTCATTTTGTCTCCTAGATCTTCCTAATTCTAATAAAAGGACTTCCCTCCTAGCTTCTACAGAGCCTAAAGTGTAGAGGAAAAATGTTTCTAACCTATCTCATCTTCATTGTTTAACCCCTTGAAGTATTTGATCATAAGAATTGGATATTCTTTAGATTACTTAAAGAATCTATTGGATACCACAAAAGCAAACCAATACTTGGGAGCATATTCTTTCCATAATATGTATATATCCCATCATACCCATCCTTCAACACCTATTCTCTACCTTGAGAAGGATAAGGAAAAAGTCTTGAAGAATACCTTTGAAATTTCTTGATATGTCAAATATTTAGTGAGTAATTTTGGATTCTATTACAATGTATATTCTAGTATATTGTTAAGTGTTATAAAACAAGTTTTGTAACAAGAAATTCAGTGAAATATTTATGTTAGATAGAAATTTAATATGACATCATTTACCAAACATATAGAATGGGGCATGCTATATCTATCACATCCTAAATACTACAACTCATCATGAGATGTACATTTATTCTATCCACTATATAAAATACTTCAACCATTACATCCATTCTACCCTTCATCCTTATTGCTAGACTTGGTTTTCCTATATTGTTGGTTACAATAAATCACCATAATCCCAAGAAATTCCATGAAAGTATAAACAAATATCAAAAATACTAAATCATAGATACTCAAACTCTTGATATTATGATTTAATACCTAGCACCTAGCAAATCCAAATTCAACTCATGAAGCCAGCCTAAAATGTAAATCTCCTAGAAATACAAACAAAAAAATAGAGTACAAAAATTTAAATAAATTTAGCTATGTAGTCTAGTATACATCCAAAAGCATCCATTGGTTTTTTTCCCACCTTGCTATAATCCTTATTTTTGTATTTTATTTTATTTTAAATTACACTATTATTAAGATATGTCATACCTAATCTATATATTTCCCTTGGGATATCTCATTCTTAAATTAACAACACTATTATCATTATTAATCAATATTTGGTTTTTAGCTTGACTAGTGAAAATTATTCTCTTTTACCTTATGAGTTTCTTCTTTGTTCATTTTTTCTTTTATTTTACATTATTTTATTTATTTTTATATGCAAGATACTTTATATTTTATTAATAATAATGCTAAGAACTTCAGTACAAATGTTTGTTGCGTAGGTAATAGGACTTTATCAAAAATTCATTTGACCACCACTGCAATTTCTAGAACTTCATCCACCAGAAAAACAAAACAAGAAGAAGCCACTGAAACCCTAATCAAAACATGCAAATTTAAAGCCATAAATGGCAAGAAACTATCTAGACCCCCACCGAGACAAACAAAAAACTAGAATGACCCTAACAAGCACAAAAAAACCTTTACCCAATGACCTCTTCACAAGAACTTGTTCAATCTTGCGAATTCTTCAAATTCCTCTTTCCAATCTTCATTATCAACCACCAATAAACCAAGATACTTTTTCATAAAAATGACTACCACAACCACAATCACCCTATGTCTCAACAAGCCCGAACCATGCAAATCCAAAAGGAATGGGTAAATGTTGATTGTATCCTCCGAACAAAGCCGCTCCAAATCACATGCTCACAGACAACCTCTGCCATCTAGCACACACCAACACCTCATCCACACCTTCCATCAGGTCACCTCAGAACAATTTAACCAACAAAATTCTAGCCTCCACCTTTATAACATGACTATCCAACAGAGAAGCAACGAAATGGGAGGAGACATGCAAATTGTCCCTCCCATATTCATTACACACCAAATGGCCTAAACCCAAAACCATTTTTATAGCTACCAACACCAGCAACTAATAATTGAGCAAAATTCGCTTGAGCCTTTGATTAGTGACTTCTCTGAATGAATCTTTCTGCGCTGATGACTTCAAGGAGATGGGTGTATCAGCCCCAAAACAAACAAGGCCCATCATAGATACTTCAACCACAAAATTTGACCCCTTCACCATCCTCAATCCAACACTAAATGTCACATATGAGAAGGAGAAGGGAGTCCACAACTACCACAACCACCTGTGAAGGAAAGAATGCACTAGAAAGAAGCCAGACCAACAATAAATAAATGAGCTTGGACTACCAAGCCACTGTCGGACTCAACAAATAGTACACCACCAACGGGCCAAACGTCCTCTCCGTAATCCAATATCACCTCAACAATAAAAGCCTGTGCCGCACATCTTAGCGGAATGATCCTTTACTGACCGATCACACGTGCCAACACCACTCAAAAGGCTACCATAATCTTTAGACAATGAAATTCCAATGCAACACCCCACCCCTTACCACCATCCAATGTGGCATCCAATGCCACCTCCCTCCGCCAACCTGGAGGGTCGCCCTCCCTACCTCTCACTATTTTACATTATTGTTAGTCATTGAAGTACTTTATCATAATTTAATCACATTTTTTCAATATCATGGTTCATCCTATCATACAATTGTATGTGTGTTTTTTGTGTACAATGCATGATAATAGTTTCATCATAATTTTTCATATAATGATACATATTTTTATATTCTATAATAAAAATCAAGTTGCAAAAAAATCTAGATTTTCTTACAATATTCACACCATTCATCACCACCACACTCATTCTCTTCTTCTTTATTAATAACATTTCTTATATTTAATTAGCCATGGATAGCCTTTTTTCATAATTAATTTTTATTAAAACATTAATTTTAACTCAATTTTTCTAGCCCAAGTTCTTCCATTTTGTACCCCTTTTTGTCAGTTTGGAAACCCATTAGTATATTTCATCCCCACATGACCTCTGAAGGCGGTATCTTACTTATATCCATTCTGCTTGGGGCATCCTCCTACATCTATTATTTATCTTCTTCTACTTTATTTATTTGAAACTTCATTGCAGTTTTTCGTTGCAATGCCTATCAAAGATGAGAAAATGGAGACAACTTAATTTATCCACCTTTTATAATTCATTTTATACATCCATTTATCCTATAAAAATATCTCTTCTATCAACATATCGATTGATTCACTGATATCATTTAATCCCATTCATATTCCCTTTTATAACTAAGTCATTAATTAATTACTATTAATTATCTAATTAATTCTTAATTAAATATATATACATATAATTAATTAAATAAGATTAATTAATTATCCTATCATCACTCCATAATGAAATTGTGCATGTTACTAGTTTCTTTATTTATGGTTAGACATTGCAAAATAAAATAAATAAATAAATCAATCAAAACTTTTTTAAATGAAATCAAATCTACTTTCAATTCTCATATTTCCAAATCAAGAATGTTAATTTTACTCATTATTTCTCACTTTCAATATTCTACAAATCCATTAGATATTCTTCATCAAAGATCATGGTATAACTCATCTCATAATATCATCATGAAACAAAATACTATTTGAAATTTTAATCATATAGTATAAGGCATTGGAAAACTTTGTGACCATCTACAATCCATTCTAAGCACAAGCAACTCCTCTTGACCAAAATAATTATTTTTTAAATTCTTTGTTTGGATTTAGTTAATAATTTGACTTTGATATTATTTTTTATTTATTTTATTTCTCTAGAATTCATGTTTACACTTATGTACAATATATTCTTTTAAATATGCTACTACATGTGGATTAAAATTAGATGCAACATATGCTTTTTAATATATTTCTTCAATGTTTCTTTATGAAATGGTTATGTGCATACTAAGTCCCTAGATACATCTTTCATTGTCTATTTTTATTCTCAAAGGATGATTAATTATGTTGGGAGCAAGGTTAATATTAGTCAAATTAACTTTTTCTTCTCTTTCCAACCTTTGGTGTGCATATCCTACAATGTCAAATGACTTGGTTTTGGAAACAAAGTAAGGCTTAGGTCATGAAAAATTGATTTATTTTGTTCCTTTTATCCTTTGACTAACATGTCCTACAACACTAAATAAAAGGTCTAGCGTTAAAATTATCTATATTGACTTATGAATTGAGATTAAAAGATACATGATGAGGAAACATATTCAAATCCATATTATCACTTTTATTCAAAACAAAACAATCAAAAAATCATTAGCCCCTTGTTTTCTTTAATGCTTATTTTGTAATGGGTACAGTTGGCCCTTCCAGTCTTAATCTAATCAAAACAATCAACAAAATCAGTAGCTATAGAGATAAAGCAAGAATAAAACCTACAATATTTAACAAATTAAATGAATGTTCTGCCTTTAAGACACAATCATAACTCAACAATCTAGAATATCATATCATAATTATGTTGAAGAATATTTAGAAAGAATTTGTTGACATATAATAAAAGTATGTAACACAATCATAATCGTTATTTTGTTCATTTATAAAAGTTTATAATTCTTATTATGTATAGGAAATGAAATATAAGTATGATAAGAGAATGAATCATTCTCATTAATGAGCTTGAATTCATGTGAAATATTATTAAGTAATAGAATAATGATCTAATGAACAAGCTTCATCATGTATAAAGTTAAATGACAAAATTCGCAAACATCCATGAAATTTATATTATCATAAAAAATTATAGAAGGAACATAGAGAAATATAATAATATCATGAGTGTAATGTAGATTTTTGTATCAATTCTCATCCTAAAATATGTATCATTACTATGTATATATTAATGATTATCACAATCTATATCATCATGGCTAAGCTTACTATAAGATTAAAAAATAAGGAAGCATATGTTGTAAAATCACAAGTATCATAAATAGGTGCATTATGCAATGAAGGTTTACTTGAAGAAGAAGTGAAGTAAGAGTATCTAACAAGGAATGAATTTTGTTAAGAAACTCCATACAAGAGGAAAAATCATAGATGTGATCATACAATATTTTCATAGATAACACACAATTCCATTTTTATGAAAAAAATCGTTCAAGCAAATCAAACACAATATGGTCTTATACAATTTTTTAAAATATATCATAATCAATTGTGAATGAATGGATAGAACTCAAGGATAGAGAACTATGAGAACGCATGATATGAAAACAAACATCTATTCAACTATCTAGTGTTTTAGATTTAGATATAAAAGTGAATGAACACTAGAAGGAATAATCAAATGACATGAAAATAGTATATAATTTCTTATGTTACATGATATGAATCCTAAATTAGATCTAGAAAATATATTATAAAAAGAAAACCTTATGTAAAATCAAGCCGAATAGAGATAGTATAAAGATAGGCTTGACATATTCAATCATTAAACTCCATTAAAAAATAAAATCCAAAAGACCCTAAATTAGAATCATAATATTAAAATATCTAAATTTAATGCATGTCTACAAATGTAATTAGGGGTTTAAGGTTGGTTATGATTGTTGAATTAGCCAAAACAAAAGTTATAAAATAAGATTTACTTAATGTAGTTAGGTAAATAAATACTATTAAGCACATAATGATATAATGATATTATAATGCAGAGTTTAGATGGAATGAAATATAATGTGTTTGATTAGATAATAACATATAGTGAGTCTACTCATGCCTAAAATAATGATTAATGGTGAGATAATACTCAGTTCATTGACTAATTCTCATATGTGAATTGATGAAGACAATAAAATTTGAGGTGAATCATAATATTAATCTATATCATATGTTGGGTTAATTTTGCACTTTTGTACCTACTTCACAATTGTGAACTCACTCTATTCTTACAAACTCAAAAAATTATGTTCTTTGTATTCTACCTTTGAATTATCTAAAAAATAGATAGTAGATGATGATGATATTTTTTCACATTCTTAGGATTTTCTTGTCAACTTGGTGGCATTTACAAATAGTCTGACAAATATGAAAGTTCAAACATGCACATGAAATGTAAACTGAATTTTGGTCACTTCACATGTGCTAGGATGAACTTGATTAGATATTCTAGTATCTTTAGTTGATTTCAAAATTTAAATGCAAATGTAAATGATTATTGTTGTGTAACCAAGCAATGTTAAGCAATGGGAACTTATTAGAATTGAATGCAATGAATGCATTTTTATACACAAACATAACACAATAGTGTGGAGATTTTTACAACATTGGCTTGAAACCAAAGGTGAGAAGGTGTTAGTAAGCTAAATTTTTTGTTTTTATTTTTGCATTTAAGTGCACGAAGATTATAGCTGCAAGGCGTACCTTGCAGCCATGAATATGGAATGGGTTAGACAGTTGGGTTGATCGATGCTCAATATAATTAGATTATAGATACTAAAAAAATTAATGATTACAATTAAATAAGTAAGTCAATTGAATTGACATTATTTGCACATTAACATGAAAATAAATGATAAGCATAAGATAAAGTGTGAACAAAACTATATACATGACTAAATTATAAAAAAAATCGTGTCATTATTTATGACAAAAGAGGTTTTACAATAGTAAGAAAGCATGGAGTTTAATTCCATCTGCAGGTAAAAAAAATTCACAACAAAAAATATATAACTGAAAGAAAGGGTGATGATTTTATCCATACGAAACTGTTCTACTTATGACTTTTAATCAGCTATTGGATAGACATTGGATGGATTTTATTTCTACCAAAGAGTTCAATGATGTATTTTATTAGCTAATATGCCGAGGCCGGCTTGCAAGGGACAGTAAAGTTTTTCTTGGTTGTATGAGATATATTTTATTAGCTAACGTGCCGAGGCCGGCCTGCAAAGAGACAGTAGAGTTTTTCTTGGTTGTATGAGGCAATTTTTTATTTCCTGTGTTTCTTCTTCTGTCGGAGATAGAACAGTAAAGTAGTCTGGTTTGCCACTGAACAACTTGTCTTTACCCAAATAGTATTCGACTTGCTTTCGCACATTGCTTTTGTTTTCACATAGAGAGGAAAAATTAAAATGAAGGCGGAGTTGGCAATGAAAACATAGACGATGAGAATGAGCAGGACAATCCAGATGCTATTTAATGATGTTGCATGAATCAAGCATTCTCATCTGAGCTACGCCATCTTCTCTGATTTCTTTTGAGAAAAAAGGTAAAGAGGAAGGATAAAATATGGCAATGAAAATGGGTAGCGCAGAATTGGCTAGAAAGGTGGTTATAGTGTTAACGGCAATAATAATAATGGTGAGTATTAGCGTGGCTTCAGCACAAGCAGGACCATGCTCTAAATACCTGTGCGTCAACGATGGTGGTTGTTCAGGATATCCAGGCACCCCTAAGTGCTGCAACATCGGCGACTGCGGGAGCGGAATTGGATATTGCGATGCTACATGCTAATTACCAACTGCTCTTATGTCTCCTGTCGCCTCATAAAATAATCCAGATCAGTTTCCTGTGTTTCATTTATGTTTGTTGTAAGGTTTGCTTTGATGTCACTGCTTTCCAACAAGTTAAAATTGTTGTTGAAATGTGTTTTATTGTCGACTGCATTGTAACTCTTCAGGTGGCAGCTGGGCCACCAACTTAATCTATGGTATTTCAGAATATAAATGGAATAAAATAGTTTTCTTCATAGTTAAAATTGATATATTTTATAACTAGTACTTGTATTTGGAGGAGGTTCAAGGATTTTGCCGATCCAAAACTATATGTATGTTAATATGTTAGAGAGTATGTGTTTGTGTATGGATGCGCTGTAAACACTAGTTGCATGTGGTTGAATTAAACAATTAATAATAAGTGCTAAATAAAGGAATGAAATAAACTTAGACAAATCGAATTTTTTCCTTAAAGAAATTAAGTATTATTTGATAATGAAATATTTGCTTACAGATTTAAAACATAAAGCAATGCAAATGAAAAAAGAAAGTTGTCATCAAATTGACAAGGAGCACTACAAATGGAAATAGAATGTTTCCATCTAGTTGTCACATCAATATTTATCTGGCCTTTATGTGATAAGTGAGATTTTGGAGGCTTTTACTTGATATTTCGAGGTTTTTACCATTAAATGAAAAATGGTTTACCATTAAACGAAAGTTGAAGCTTCTTTTTCAATGACTCAATAGTGGTTTGTAGGCGTGGGACTTGTTTCAGGCTAATATCTCACACTATATGTAGCCTATCAGTTAATTAGTTATATATTTATCATGGGATTATTTAATTAGTGGTAACAAAAAAAAATTATGTAGGTTTTTAGTGAAAGGTAATTTATTTATTCTTATTAATATTTGTTTTGATTAGATTAAAGTTGGGAAGGGCCTATACCCATTTACAAAACAGCCATAGAGGCCAAGCAGGGGCTCATGAGATATGAGACATCCAGAAAGTAGAAAAAGACCAGTTACACAACAACCACAAAAAAGAAGCAAAAACTTGAACATAGGACAAAACAAGCCAAGGACCAGACTAGTTGTTGGTCACCTAGTAGCTTAAGGCCATTAGTGGCATGCTATTCTTTAGCAAGAAATTGGAGTTTCTCTTCAAAGATTAGAGGCCTTTGGTGGGTGAGTTGGACCTACTAAGTTCTAGGAGAAGCAAAGCTGCCCACTTTCTTTCCATTCTTCTTAGAGTAAGCAACTTCCTTACTGTCATCACCAACCCTTTTCCCATGGCTGTTAAGAAGATCCTACTAGAAAACCAAGATGGTGACCGTAGTATCCTTAATAGTTTCCTTCATGTAGTCCATGATTTCCTGCAAGCATTTGAGGGTTTGATACTGATTGTTGTGTATGGTGGTCATATCTTCCTACATATTCACCCTCTATCTCTCTCCCACTCCCTCTCTCTCTCACTCCCTCTATCTCTCTCACTCTCTATGTCTCTCCCTCTCTCTCAGGTATCTCCCTCCCACATTTTCCCTCTCTCTCAAGTATCTCCCTCCCACCCCCACTCTCTCTCTCTCTCTCTATCTCACTCCCTTTATCTCTCTCCCATCCCTCTATCTCTCTCTCTCTCTCTCTCTCTCTCCCTCTCTCTCTCTCTCTCTCTCTCTCACTCCCACTATCTCTCCCATCCCTCTATCTCCCCTCCCTCTCTCTCCCACTCCCTCTCCTACTCTCTCAGGTCTCTCTCTCCCACCCCCTCTCTCTGACTCTCTCCCTCTCCCTCTCTCTCAGGTCTCTCCCTCCCACCCTCTCTCCCTCTCCCTCTCTCTCAGGTCTCTTCCTCCCACCTCCTCTCCCTCCCTCCCTCCAACTATGAATGTATTGAGTTATTATGTAAGGAGAAAAACCATTCCAAAGCAGCACCCTTCAAGGATCTAGGGAAGAGTTTAGCCATGAGTTTATCCTAAAAAATGAAGTCACTACATAGGGTTGTATATTCAAAAATATGGTTAAGAGGATCTCTTTATCTTGTGGAATTTATGTTCTCATTATCTCAAAGGACGAGGGGTTTCTTTTGAAATATTGTTAAGTTTCACCATTTTGATTTTGACTCAATTTAGCAATTTGTTGTTGAAGGGATGAAACCTTTTGCAAGAGTTGGTTAAGGATAAGATCATTGTTTGTGTTGTGAGATGGAGGTGAATAAGGTGGAGGTGTATATGTGTTCGGAGGACAAGTGAATTATACATTTGTGAGGGGAGATGGATTAGGAGATATGAGATTTGATTGCACAAAGCTAAAGGGATTCCTAGTGGAAATGCCTAAGGAAGTATTGACATTGCTAGTAGGTTGTATGGTTGTTGTAATAGCTCGATTAGTGTATGTTGGAATAAAGGTCATGGTTGTGGAAGGGGAAATTGGATTTCCACCTTGACTTTGGGTATACTCGAAAGATTGAGCACAACTATTCATCATAGGGACATGTTTATTAATGACATGATATAGGCTACTCATAACTTATATTCCTTGTTCATTTTCAATCATTGTCCTCATGTTATCTATGACATGAAGTACAATACCAACAATGTATTCAAAACTCACAAAGTTTTTCAATTTTCCTAGGTCTTCATCCATTCTTCTTAGGTTCTCTTGAGGGACATTAGAAACTATTGTGTCAACATCAGTCACATTGGTTGTGGGTAGACAGGTCATAGGAAATGAAGTGCCAATGGTATGGTCCATAGTGGGTTGACTAGTGTCAACACTATGAGTGAAAGAGTTAGAAACCCAAGATCCATGAAGAGTGATGTATCAAAAGATGACATGAGTCTTGAACTACATCTTTGTGTCCACAAGCCTAATAGACTATATATTTTTATGGAAAATCCTTAAAAATCTCAAATGATAAATGATCATTTAATGTTTCTATCTTTGTGTCCCTGATTTGTGAAATGGGACTAAAATGCCACATAGGGCGTCTTAGTCCTCCTTGGCTTATTTTTCATGATCCAATTTCAAATTTGGGTGGGATATGGCCTCCTTTATTTAATGAATTCATATGTTGGATTTTTGTGGTGTAATTTAGGGATATTAAGGATGAATAAGTATAAATACAAGGCTCCTCCACTCATTTTTCATATAAGTAAGAAAACAAGCATTTAAGTATTCATTCCTAAGGCAATTTTATGCATTCAAGAGCATATTCATCAAGCATTTGGAGCCATCATCAAGATTCAAGCATCATGTCAAGGGTTTAGTGCATCCATTCATGTTGTTAAGCCAATATTGTGGATGTAGCATTGAAGATCTATTTGCAACCATTGTTCATATCATATTCAAGGATCCAAGATCTACATTCTTCATGGCCACTACATGGTAGATTGTAGATTTTCTGCACGATACATCATACAAGGTGATATCATTTACATGTTTCATGCTTCATGCTTCATTTCATTTGTTTCATCATTTGGTTTAATTATCAACAAGGGGTTTGACCAAGGAAAACCCCTATTCCCTAACAATCAACAAGTTTTTCCATCTTGTGTGATGGTATTTGAAGATCTAGGTTGAAGAATTGAAGATCCTTTAAAGTGCAAAGTTGTCAAAGTTGAAAATTTACATTACAAAGTTGTCATCTTCATGGAAACTCACCTACAGGTCAGATTTGGAAGTTTTAGGACCTCAGATCTGGGGAGAAGCAAGCACATACCTTGGAGCTTAGGATCACTTTCAGAGATTTTATAAATTTAGAATGGGACTAATATGCCACTTTGGGTATCTTAGTCTTCCACAGGGTATTTTTCAGAGATTCTTCGAGATTTTTTTCAGCATCAAAAGACTTCGCATTTGCCTCGAAAGACAATAGCAAGACTAATATTCCATCTTGGGTGTCTTAGTCCTCTACAACACTTTTTGACAACATTTTTTAAGTTTCTAGAATCCTCACAACATGTCCCAACTTCCTAGGTACACATACCCTAACTTGGTGTAGCTTAATTTCATCATTTGCATCTCTCATTTAACTTATTTTAGGTCATTTTGCATATCACATTGTGTTTTCCAACATTCTCTTTTTCAAACATTTGCTTGGTGGTGGACCCCTTAGAACTCAAAGAACCACCTCCTAGGTCCTTCCTAATTGAGAATTGACTCACCTTGTGAGGTTGTTAGTCAATCCAATTGGGACACCTAGGACATTAGTGAATGATTGAGTAGAAAAAGTGTGATATATTTTGGTATCTATTTTTTTTATCGTCATTTTGGTGAACCCGACTTCTTGAGCATTCATTTTCTGATTTGGAGTCCATTATAGCCCTAGATCTAGGTTTCAATCATTCTTTCATTACATCATTAATGAAAGTACATCTAGCGTTTCTCATCTTTAGTGAAACTTGCATTTAGGGTTTCTTATATTTGCATTAGTAAAAGTGCATATAGGTTGCATTTTTTCTTTCTCGCATCATTCTATCTCATTGAAAATTTGAAAAAAAGTGCATTGGTCATCATCCTAATTGCATTTAGAAACATTATTATTGCATTCAAAATTGAAAAAATTGCATTCACCTTTGCATCCAATTGCTTATCATTAGTTACTTTTTCTTCCATTCATTTGCACAATTTTTTGTTTACAAACATTAGGTCCCTGGGTAGGCAATCTAGGAACACTATTAACATCTCAAAATTTGTTGCTTTTTCGAAAAAAACCTCCCTTGGGACAAAAACGACCTTCTTGGCCTCTTAGTCCCTGTTGGGCTTTGAAATTGTAGTTTTCAAGATTTATATATGTTTTTTGTGCTTCCTAAGCCTCTCGGTAACATATACTATAAGTTTGGAAAGTTTCGAGAACATCTATTTTATGGATCTAGGTCAAAAACCTCAATTTAGGGCACTCATTTATCAAATCATTTCAATTACAAGCATCATTAGATCTGAAAATGCTCACATTTTTTAAACTTTGCATAATATGGCTAAAAATACTTTTCACTTTTGCATATACAATGTTTACATTCATAAAGCTTTGCATAAGTTTGGTAAAAGTTCTTTTCATTTTGGGATTTATACATTGTTTTCATTCTTAAAGTTTTGCATACATTGGATAGAAGTTTTTTGCATCTTTGGATATACATTGTTTACATTGTTAAAACATTTCATGATATGGTTATAAGTTCTTTTCATTTTTCTTCAAACAATGTTAGTATCTTACATATCTAGGTATGCTAAGAAACAATCCCCTCCCTATGAGAGTGTTTTAGTGAAAGGCAATACAACCTTGGACATTCTAACGATCATATTTGTTCTTCTCCTAATATCTCTCCTATTGGGAAAGAACATATTTTTGTGTTAGAAAAACCAATCAATGAGAGTTTTGAGATTCCTATTTATTTCTCTTCTATTACCTCTCTTAGTTCACAAGACATTGATGAACAAGACAACACAACCATTGATAGTCATGACACTAACATTTTTTCTTTTCCTAGTATCTCTCCTAGTGGCAAGGAAGATACTTTGATATTAGAAAACATAATCAATGAAGGTAATGAAAAGTTTAGTTATCCCTCTACACCTAGGGATACCCCTATTGAGCAAGAAAATTCAACCATTCATCATTCCCCTACTTGCGATGAATTCATATTAGAAGCAACAACATTTGAATTTCATGAACATTTAGTTTGTAGTTCTCCTAAAAACTCTCCTCATCGGGAGGATATCATGGTGCAAGAAAATATAAACATGGACACATGTAATTAGGCTTCCTTAGGTGAAGTGATAGTAGCTTCTTCTTCACTAAGAGATCATAATGAATCACATAAGAAACTAAGAGATTTCTTGAAATCTATGATGCAATCTAACAATGTTTTACAGCCATCAAGATATAACACAAGTTCTCAAACATGTAGGGGACCAAAAATAACTCACACAACATCACCATCACCTCTATATATTTTTCCTAGTGCTCCTCATTCACCTTTTCGTAATATAGTTGAAGATCTTAAGAAGACCCTTGCTAATATATCCATATGGCAACTTATTCAACTATCACTAACATACAAGTTCCTATTTCAAGAAATGTTACAAATAAAGCAAGAGGATACCCAAGCTTATACGAAATTGAATAATTTAGAATCCTCCTTTCATCACACACAAGTCACACAATCAAAAATCACATTCCCTAAACATGAATTGCCCTCATTTGAGACTCAAAACAAGAATGAAGCCTTAATGATAAAGGTGATATTTAATGAAACTACAGTTAGGAATGTTGAAAATAGAGGTGATTATGTAGCTTTAAAACTTGTAAAACTATGATATTGTAGATCTAATTAAGTGTTCTTTGTTACAAATTTTGTGTATGATTAAGATCTGTTTAGATTCATTTTACCAATTGTAGAAGTAGACAAAAGATTGTAGAAGAATGAGACAAGAAGATAGAAGTGACACAACATATACATGGAGAAACCCTTTCAGGAAAAAAATCCACCACAATAATCAATAGTTCTTGTATTATTTAACCTTAGAACAAGATTACAATAACACTATATCAATCCTTGACTAAGATGCTTCTTTTTCCTTCAACAATTCTTCTTCACAACCTACAATCAACTTTGATGAAACTCTCTTCAACTTTATTCAATTAATCAACAATAATGAGCCTTGAAAACTCCAAAGAATTTTTAATTACAAGATCTTGAAGTTCCTCTTGAAAAGCCTACACCTATTTTGTGCAAGTAGAGTTTCATCATGTAACATGAAGTCAAAACCAATGTCTCCTCAATTTGTGTGCCCCAAACTAAATTCCTAATTGATCGTTAGTCAAGAAAATATCTTCCAAGATTCTCCTCCAAGTTGGTGCCCAAGAATGGGCCCACTTAACTCAGCCTTGTAAATATCTTCTCATGAAGAAGGTGTTAACTCCAAGATGCAAAATTGGATGCCCAAGGTGGGTCCAAGTCAATCTTTGTTAACAAAAACATATCTCTCCATCAATTCATGTAAACATTATGCATGATTGATCATCCCCAGTTAACTGAATGTATCACTTGTTATTTGTCATGCAATTGAAGTCATTAGCATGCAACTCAAGTGAACCAAGGTCAACTAACATGCAACTCAAACTAACTATATGCAATTGAAGATAACTGAACCATAACTAAATTGAACTGAACTTAACTAAATTGAACTGATACTAAATTGAGCTGAACTATACTGAACTGAACGGTATTGAATTGAACTAAACTGAACACCACTCATGTAAATATCAATTCCTAACTTCTAGGATCTTTACATGGATTACTGAAGTGTTATCTTTTTTCCAAGCAGTTAACTTATGTAAGGTGGGTTCCACCTTCCATGTGGGTGCCCCATGTGCTCCTATTTTGTAGGAGCTCTTCTTGGGAATCCCCACATATTCCTATCATTTAGAATTAATTACAAATTTCAATTCACATGTTCATTTCATTCAAATTTAATCTCTTTGTAATTATAGTGTTGGGGAACACTTTCCAAGGACATAGAAGATGCATGAAATATGTTTAGGATTGCAATTAAATGGGATCCTATTCTCAACATTCTCAAGCACTTGACATTATAGATTGCAATTATTCTAAACAAGGAATCATTCTTTATAAATCAAGTACAAGACTCAAGGCCAATGGCCTTCCTACACCATGAGAACTTATCTGTAGGAACTGGTTTCGTAAGATAATCTACAGCATTGATCAAATTTTCAACTTTCTTAATCAATACCTTCCCACTCTCAACCATTTCTCGCACAAAGTGATACTAAACATCAACATACTTAGTACAAGCATGATACATAGAATTTTTGGCTAAGCAAATAGCACTTTGACTATCACATTCAAATTAAATTTTCTTGAAATTAAAAAAAAAACCTTTCCCAAGTCT
>VDFB02058242.1:682796006-682806665 GCA_007258455.2 Sequoia sempervirens
AGGGATGAAGGATGCCCCCTCGAGAGGACATGCGGGTTAAAGAGAACACGTGTGTGCTCTCGAAAGAGATGATGTGATGCAAGGGGAGATGAGGAAGATGAGGCAAGGTGATGGGGAAGAGAGTAGAGTGATATGGAGATGGATGAAGCACAAATGGTTGAGGACAAAGGTGATGTTACTTGAGTCAAGGTACAAGCTAAAATAGGTTGATGATGGATGGAGGGTTGTCAATGAGGGAATTAAAGATCCCAAAACAACACGAGGATAGGGAAGGATACATCTCACTGAGTGGTATTGATGAGGGAAGGATACATCCCAAAACACCACTAAAGGATAGGGAAGAATACCTCCCGATGATGATGATGAGAGTGTTGTTGATGAAGGAAGGATACATCCCAAAACAACACCAAAGGGATATGGAAGAATAAATTGTGATGATGATAAAGTGTTGTTGATGAGGGGAAGGATACATCCCAAAATACCACTAAAGGATAGGGAGGAATACCTCCCGATGATGATGATGAAAGTGTTGTTGATAAGGGAAGGATACATCCCAAAACAACACCAAAGGGATAGGGAAGGATACTAATGGATGATGATGATGATGGGTCAAGGCTGGTAACAAGACTGAGAAGTAGACCAAAGATATGATTAGATGATTCGGGCTAAGTGGAATGGATGGAGATTGGATAGAGATAAGGATGAAGGATGAATGGATGGGGGGATACATGCAAGACAATATAATGGAAAATCAAATGCAATCCTAATGCAATTTACCATCTTTAGACGATTTTTGCTATAGCATAAGACACCAAGTGCGAGGTATGTGGAACCAAAGTAATAGTGTCTAATGCATGGAAATAAACACAACAAACAAGAAGGCTATCCCAACACCCCCAAAGTCACAAGACCCAGTGGGGCAGTGTGAGATATACAAGCATAGGATGCTGACATAACACAAGACCTCGGGGGATCTTGGTGGGTACTATGTGGGACAACCAAGAAGACACAAATAGACATAAAAAGATCAAGATATGCCCCTATGTTGACCAATCAAAACACACCATAATATGATGGATTATGGTGGCCTTGACAAGTGATGATAGGGAGCTCCAATGATAAACAAAAGCCAAAAACATCAAAAGATCGCAATCACTTTCAAATGTCCTTTGCCATAGGATCAAGGGGATAGATGGGATTGATGAGGTCTGTTAGGAAGGATACATCCTGCTGAGACCAAAGATGATGGATATTAAAAGATCGTTATGACGCGGGATATTCAAAATCGATTGGATCTCATGATACAAGTGGATCTCGTTTGTGAAGAACTGGCTGGATAAGGGCATAGCTTGATGACACGACACAAGGAAGACAAGACATGGGTCTGACAAAACCTAAAGACCTAGGGGCTCGGAGGCCGATCAAAGATTAGCCTTGCCTACGTGAAAGCGCAGAGCCCTCGTAGTTCAGTGAAAGGTGGACGACTGACCAAGATGGAGACTTTGATGGATGGTAAAGATAGGATGGACAAAAGGAGAAAGACCGATGATAGATAATAGAAGAGCAAAGTGGACAATGAAAAATCGATGATGGAACCCCGGGGGCGGATCAAATGATCGACCTTGCCTACGTGAAAGCGCAGGGGCAACGTAGTTCGACAAAAGGCCACAAACAAGTGATGGATGAAAGATGATGAGATAACCCTAGATAAAGGGGTTAAAATGATGGAACTGACACGACAGAACAAGATAGACCTGTTGGATTGGATTGGATTGGAGGATAGTGACTATATAAAGCTCAGGGATGGGATAGTTATCCAAATCATCAAAGATGAAGTGGGCAAAGGACAGGCCATATAGATGAATGATGAAGTGGGCAAAGGACAGGCCATATAGATGAATGATGAAGTGGGCAAAGGACAGGCCATATAGATGAATGATGAAGTGATGAACGATGAGATAGAATAGATGTGCAAAAGAAGCAGAAGTGATGACGATAAGATGGATGACATTGGCTTGCATGGGGAAAAGCCTATAGCTAGATACCAATGACAAGGGATTTGAGATGGGATGAGGGGAGAGGATGGGGGGAGGAAAAAGGATTGTTTGGGTAGATTAAATAGAGGGATAAGGATTTGGATGAGGAGAAGGTGACCAGATGGATAGGTGAATGATTCTTGGAACGAGAAGGTGAAGGGTGGGAACAGGTGGAAGATTATGGAATGAGAGTTTGAAATGATAGAAGGAGGTTTGATGAATGTTTGAGATGATAGGAGGTTCGATGAAGTGTTGAGATAATAGATGAAGGTTCGAAGTAGATGAATGGTTACATGGAATGAGTGAATGGATTGATTAGAATGAATGAATGAAGAGGACAAAATGGAAGAAGATGGAGGGAGGAGTCTTAAGACTTTGTTCGATATCCAAAGATCTTGACTACAGATGGATGAAAGCTCAGATTAGGGGTTTGGTTAAGCTCAGATTGAGATAAGATTAAAGCTCAGATGAGGATTGGATCGCAGACTAGAATGATTGAAGGATATGGTTGAATTGATTCGACACCGAGTTCCGGGACTTTAAGGGATGGAAGGTGTTGACAAGCAGATTTTTCCAAATTTGGCAATTTTCAAAAATTGTCAAATTTTTCCATTTTAGGAAACTTCATGGTCGTATGTTTGAGAGTCCCATTTTTTTTTGAAAAATACCCATTGGTGAGACAGGATGAATTGCCAACTAACATCCCAGATTTGAGATATGCATTTTGAGTTATGAGCGAAAACAATTTTTCAAAATGCTGGAAAAAAACACTAAATTGGGATTTTGAGGGTCAAGATGAAACTTTGAGGCCCCGAAAATGGGTCAAAACGGGTTCCAACGGCTTTCAAAGAAACTAGTTGGAAATCTACTCGTTATCGCGTAACGCAACTCCCCGTCAAATTTCAGCTCAAACGGACACCCGAGTAAAAAGTTATGGCCTCCGGAAGCTTGGGTGTAAAAATGAAAAATCAATTTTGAAAATTTCAAGACATGGGTTTTGTTCGTTAGGAAAAATAAGGAACTGGGTCGGAATTGGTTTTTGAAAAAAATAATAATAAAAACGTGTGTTTGGGGGGCAAGGTTGGTGAGAGTAAGGAGTGCTTGCATACTGGCCGGAAGTTAAGCCCTGTGATGGGGAAACTGCGCCCAGAGGCAGCGAGGCAGTTCCAGCCTCTGCGGCCTTCCGCCCGGCCAGCCCAGGCAGTTCCGCCCTCTGCTTGAGAAGCCCAGTTCGGCCCGGCTTGGTAGTTCAGCCAACCTTGAAGTTTCGCCCGGCTGAAGTGGTTCCGCCCAGCGACGGGGCGGTGCCACCCAGCGGCGGGGGGAGCCAGAGATAAAAACAGAGGAAATAAGAAGGACGAGAAATGACGAATGATGGAGGGATGGGGTGATTTAGAAGAATGATAAAGGGATGGGATAGTTATCAAAGCATTAAAATGACTTGGGAGGATGATATGATAGATAAATGAGTGATGAAAAGTGATAGGAGATTGGAAAGATGATGAGGTGAATGGCATTGGGTTGCTTGGGGGGAGGCCTATAGCCATATACCAATGACAAGGGATTGTGAGATGGGATGAGAATGAAGATGGAAGATTGGATAAAGATGTAGGATAGGGATGGGGGATGGGAGGAATTGTTTGGATGGAGAGGAATATAAGGATTGGGAGATGAAATGGATGCTAGTATAGATGGATACGAATATAAGGATGGGGAGATGGAAGGGATGTTGTGATAGATGGATAGGGACAGAAGGATTGGAAGATGAAAGGGATGCTAGGATAGATGGATACAAAGATAAGGATGGGGAGATGGAAGGGATGTTGTGATAGATGGATAGAGAGATGAAGGGATGTTATGATAGATGATTTCTCCAAGGACTATGTCACAAAGGAAGTAGATGCCCCCACTCTAGATATGTCATATATGGGGAGACATGAAGGATGGAAAACAAGTGGATGGGAAGATAAATGAGATAATTAGATGATGATAGGATGGGTGGCTAAGGAATATGATAGAGTGTGGATGAAGGGAATGTATACCAATAGGTGTCCAAAGCCTGCATAGATAGGTGCCCCTATTTCGACCAAGATCAGAAGGAGGATGGAGGGAATGGGAGATGAATGGGATATGATGGTAGGGTGCAGAAGATAGGCGGGATGGAGGGATTTATGAAGAGGACGGATAACAGGAAGACGGGTGCATAGCTAGAGGCATAGCGAATGGAGGGAGTGCATATCAGGAAGCTGCCCCCAAGTGTAGATGGGGATTTACGCATGATGCCTGTTTGCCAGGTTTTCATCATGGTACCTATCCAAGGCGCTTGTTTGCCAAGTTTTCACCATTGGATGAATTATTTCTCTTTACTTCTTTTTTTTTTCTTTTTTCTTTTTTTTTTACTTTTTAACTATTTTTTTTTTTTTTTGACTTTTTTGACTTTTTTTTTTTTAGAAGATACATGATAAGGATATGGATGAAGGACTCAAGCATCAAGTTCTATACGAGGTAGTAAGAGCCCATGTTCGAACTGACTATTGGATGTTTGTACAACCTTATGAGGATAAATGAATTATGCAAGAGGATGAATTAGAGTTGAGAGGGAGATACATGGGATAATGGATGGGATCTTTATGAGAAAGTATGGATGGGAATGATGTGGTGGATATGTGATGGGGAGATGTGTTCAGGACCAACATTGGCACATGTGGTGGTGGATGTGAAAAGATGAGAGGATTACTGGATGGAGAATGTGTGGATAATGGAGGAGATGGGGTGGTGAACTTTGGAACATAAGGACCCAAAATAGACTTAGGAGATGAAAGAGGTGTATGACTATCTTTTGGATTAGCAACTTTGGATGTTCTTACAGATTTTTCATGTGATGGCATTGCATCTTTTTTCTTTGGGATCCACATAGTTTTGATCTTTGCTTTGGTGGGCCTTTGTGGCCTACAGATTTCATTTAGATTTAGATTTTCTTCTCTTACATGTATTTTAGAGGGACATGGGGCCCAAGTAGAAATTCATAACTGGATGTTTAGATTTATGCATTTTTCCTTTATGACCAAAAGTGCTTTTAGTAGCAATGGGATGAGTGTGAATGGATGGATGATGTGGAGGACACATGAGTGGAGGGATGGAGGTAGGATTTTTAGGATGATATGTGGATGGATGATGTACAGGTACGTGCCTTTGTTGATCCTGATTAGGGAACATGAGAGTGGGATAGTTATGATGGGCGACATGGATAGGTGATGGATGGATGAAAGGATGGATAGGATGAGATGGAGGAGCTGATTTTGGGATATAAGGGCCCAAAATAGACTTAGGACCTGGAGGAAACATGGGCATGGAAGATGGAGGATTGGAGATGGTAGATGGAGGGATGTAAGGACCCAAAATGGATGGAGCAGATGAAGGAGGAAGATGGACGGTTGTTTTGAGGTGATACGATAGAGGAGGAGGGATGGCCACATATGATCTAGTGGGGCAATGGGAAGAGCCAATATTTCTTTTGAAAAAGGCTCGTTGAGGACTTCTAGAGGTTGTACCAACATTTTTGGATTGCGAGTCACGAATAGTATATCCAAGACCGTGCGGATACAAATGTTCTTTAGCTTGGATGGGCTCTATAATACCTTGCTCATGAAGGCCTAAACCTTTTCCTTGATAGTTCATTTTCTTGAGTATTCGATCTAGGATAGGATTTTTGTTATTCTGGAAGAATGATGCGAGTTCATTAGTAGGTGGAAGAGGAGGGTTGGTGTATATGCTTTGTTTTTGTTCTGCGAGGAGACCACCGTGGAGCAATGTGAGAGGACCAAGGGGATATGCAAGTGGTGTGGGGAGAGCATTTTTAGGTGATGTTGGGGGATCATGAGAAGGAGATGATGGAACCTTAACATTAGGAGAGAATTAAGGGCCATGATAGGATTGGGATTTGTGGTAGTAGGCTCATGCGATGGAGATGGAGATGGAGCAGTGGAAGCTTGAATGACAAAGGGATCATGGGATGGAATGGATGGGGGACTGTGATCTTGAGGTGGACTAGATGGGATGGTAGGATCTTGATCTAGAGAAGGGGATATGTTGGCATGCTTTGGATTAGACCCTTGGCGTGACTCATCATGTGCGGGAGGCATAGAGTCTTGTTGGAACTCTTCAAGTGGGGAAGATGGAGGGATGGAAGATTCATGAGGAGGTTCATTGGAATGGGTTTGGTGCTAGGAGTGGGAGGAGTGGATTGGATTTAGGGGCATGTGGTGGATTAGGTGGATCTAGGAGTAGAGGGAGTGGATTGGAATTGGGTGTCTTCGATGGATTCGGTGGTTCTTGGAGTAGGAGGTGGGGGTTCAATGGATTTAGTGGGTTCAATGGTTTCAATGGTTTGAGCAATACTAGGGGTGGTAACGTCAATAGTAGGTGTGGTATGGAGAAGGGTTTCCTCACTAGTTACCGTGGGTGATGGGTCTAGATGGCATGGTTCCATGACTTCAAGATGTGGAGTTGGGGATGGCTTCTTTGTAATGAGTCCTTGGAGAACTTCTGAAATGAGAGACTTGCATATAGTTGGCTTAGCTGAGGTGGTAGAAATGGATGAGGGATTATGGATTGGTGGACTAGGGTTAGATGGGATTGAATGTGGGACCATGAGTAGATGGGGGATTAGGATTGGATGGAGGACTAGGAGTAGATGGATGAATGGGATTGGATGGAGGACTAGGAGTAGATGGAGGACTAGGATTGGATGGAGGGTTAAGGTAAGGATATTGGAGTGGTGAATTAGGATAGGGGGACATGGACTGTGGATTAGGACAAAAAGATATAGGTGGTGTAGTGGGACAAGAGGATGTGGGGGATGGATTATAATAAGGGTATTGGGATGGTGGATTAGGATGAGGACACATGGATGTAGGATTAAGGTAAAAGGGTGTGGATGTAGGATTAGTATGGAAAGATTGGAAAAGAGGATTAGGATAGGGGGACATGGATGGGGAATTGTAATAGGAATGTTGTGATGGAAGATGAGGATAAGAGGATGTGGATGTTGGATAAGAGGATGCTGTAGATGGGGAAGGGGAAGGTACCAAATATCCCTTGTCAAAGGTAACATAAGGAGTATGATTGGGCATGGATGAAGACATAAGGGGATAGCTGGAAGGGGTGATTGGATTGTGGAAAGTGGGTGAAGAAAACTTACTAGTGACGATAGCATCAAGGGGATCTATGTCATATTCTTCTTGATCAACAAGACTTTCGTTATCGTCGTCCACGTAATTATAGTTTCCCTTGACTACTATTGATGGAGGATGAGGATTCATGATGATGAAAGGATAAATAGTATGGATCAAATATTTTGGACGGAGATGGACTAAAGCTCCAACCAGGATTTAAGTTAAGCTCAGATTAGGATCGGATTAAAACTTAGATTAGGATGATTGGATGATGTGATGGGATTGATTTTGATTTTGATGGGATTTGGATTTGGATTTGGATTTGGAAAGATTGGATTTTGATGGGATTGATTGGATTTGATTGGATTTGATATGATTGGATTTGATTGGATTTGATATGATTGGATGTGGGAGAGGGATCTTAAGCTTGATCACGTGGGATTACCTTTAGTAACCCTAGAGCTTTGATTGATCGATAGGATGATTACGGCACCGAATCCACCTTAAGCTAGAAATGGATTGATTGGGCCAAGGATGATAACTTGCAACACCGAATTCACCTCAAGATGGAGGAAAATTGATTGGGTTTGAAGTTAAAGACCAATAATCAAGTTCAAGCGCTATGGTCAATTTAGGTAACCGCTTTATGATACAAGGTTAGGGTGATTTGGCTATGGATGGTGCTTGAGGATGTAAATGGTAAAGTTGTGATGTTCGTTAGGTGAGGGTATGGACTTTTGAATGGAAAATTAAAAAAAAAGAGGTGGATTAAAGATGATTGTGGAAAATGAATGGAGATCTATGAAGATTTGGAGTGGTAGAATAGGGATTTGAACGGATCCAATGGTGGTTTTGGGAGGCTTAGGGTGACAAAATGGAGGCTTAGGATAACGAGATAATGGTTGGGAATGATTAAATGATGATTTATAGGTCAAACGGATCCAAATGGGGTAGTTCCGGGGCGTTGTCAGCAAAATTAGGGGTGTAGGCAGCGTTCTGCAGTGAATCAGGGGCGCTTCCACCTTTCTGCGGCTGAATCAGGGGCGCTTCTGCCTTTCTGCGGCAGAATCAGGGGCGCTTCCGCCTTTCTGCAGCAAAAACAGGGGCACTTCCACCTTTCTGTAGTGGGACAAAGCTTGGTTTTGAGGGTAAAGGCTATGGCAAAGACGCAAAATGACAAAGTAAGGCCGAAATATCAAAGATTTCACAGATTTTTCACAGAAAACACTGCAAGCAAGCACAATCCTATGATTAATATTAAGGGTATGGCAAGGTAAAGTCTTAATCTAGGATGCACAAGGCTTCTAGGGAGTCCTCGATATACTCTCGGTACGTGAGGCACAACCGTGAACACCAGTCCATCACAAGCGTGAGTTGGGAACCCCAGCGAGATACTGAAAGGCTGGACCAACTCTTCCGCGTCTATCTAGGTATCACCCTAGCCGACAGCTCCGCTTTATGGCCTTAAGCCCCGGATTGGGGTACAACTTTCGTTCTCCCCCCTTTATATACCCCGCCGGTACACGTGGTTGGAATCGTCCCTTGGGGTGATGAAATCCCCAAGCAGGTCCCACTAGGAAGAAGACACTAACCGCTTCCAACTACTCTCCAGGCTCACACGAAGTGCAAGGGGAAAGCGAAAACAAGTTAATGCCCCCTTGGGTAATATAAAAGTAAACAATCACAGCAAACAACAAAATTCAATCCCCCTAATTAAACTATGTTTGAAAATAGTAAAGATAAATTCTCTTCTTTTTTTTTTTATCAAGTAACTGGCCCTGCAAGCAAATGTTAGCTATCTTCTCCTTCATCCTTGGTCAAATTTTGCCACAAAATGCTACAAAATGTTAGCAAAAAAACACCAATATCCTTGCCAAAATGATGTTAGAGGGTTACTATTTGAAAACAGCAAAAAACAGGAGCAAAAATGAAGCAAAAATGACCGTTTTACCTTCCGAACTGTGCTGTTTTGGGGCGCTTCCGCCCTTCTGCAGTAAAAATTAGGGCACTTCCTCCTTTCTGCGGTAAGGCAGAGGGCGCTTCCACCTTTCTGCAGTAAGGCGGGGCGCTGCGCACAAGGCGGGGCGCTGCGTACAAGGCGGGGCGCTGCGTACAAGGTAGGACGCTGCGTACAAGGTGGGGGCGCTGCATAAAAGGCGGGGCGCTGCGTACAAGGCAGGGCGCTGCGTACTAGGGGGGGCGCTGAGTACAAGGTGGGAGCGCTGTCGCCTTTCTGCAACAAACTTTGTTAGATTTTCAATAAAACAAGAGAGTTGTACCCCTCCCACTGCAAGAAACGTGTTAGAAAATCTTTTTAAATTTATCCTTAATCATAGCTAACTCATTAAAGGAAAGTAAAACTTTGAAATGTGGGGCACTTCCGCCTTTCTGGAACAGACCAGAGGGCGCTTCCACCCTTCTGTAGCAAGGCAGAGGGCGCTTCCGCCTTTCTGCAGCAGAAACAGGGGCGCTTCCGCCTTTCTGCAGCAGAAACAGGGGCACTTCCGCCTTTCTGCGACCTTTTCCTGCACAATTCTTAGCTAAAATAAGGGTTAAATGTAAGAACCCGTTTGTGGGTCCCACCGGGCGTGCCAAAAATGTATACCTTGGAATTTCTACTGCTCTAAATGTGCAAATTTAATTAAGAAACATGAATAACAAAATACCAAGGACACCTCAAGATTAGCCAAAAGAGTGGTTCAACGGAAAGGAATGCAAATAAGATAAAACACAAATATTTTTACCTCCCTTGTTGTTGATACCTCTTTGATTGGCCCTTGCTTGGATTGGTTGTGTGCTCCTTAGATGATTGTTTGAATGACTATAATGCAAGCTTCAATATGCAAAATGATGAACGAAAATGGTTGATTGATTGAAGAAGGCTTGAGAATTCAAATGGACAGCATGTAGTTATGAGAGTGCAAAGTGTTTGAGAAGGAAAATGGGCAGCATGTAGTTGCTCAAATTAAAAGTGTTGAGAAGGAAAATTGGCAGTATAAGGTTATGAAAATCAAAAGTGTTCTAAAAAATGCCCTTGAGGAGGGGGTATTTATAGGAGAATTTGAATTCTCTAGAGAATTCAAGGGTCAAGATTGATCCAACAAGGTCAAGATGAAGGGCTATGGTGGGGTGAGAACCCACAAGCCCTCACATCTTGACATGTGGAGGGTGAAGTGGCCAAGGGGGGATGAGATGGAAATGAGTTGTCAAAAAGGTACATGAGGTGGAAAAGGACATGCACCTTGGGGGATGAGAGGATTTCCACAAAAAGGGATTTCTTGTCCCCAAATGGGAGTGAAAGGGACATTTGAGGAATTTTAGAATTCCTCAAAAATCTACATAGGAAAAGGAAAGGTGGTTGGGAGGATAAATGTGAATTAAAAATTCACATTCCTAGGAGGATCTAGAGGATAAAAGGAGGGCTCCAAAAAGGTGGGACTTGGTCACAT
>VDFB02058242.1:682806765-682876644 GCA_007258455.2 Sequoia sempervirens
GGATTCTCGTGGTTAGAGAGTTAGTCATATATGATCATACAGAGTAGGGAGGTACTGAGGAACTAAGGAGGATCTTTGATGATGATGGGATTAGTGGTTACGAGATCCCATGGCAAGATATGGTCGATTCTTATGAGCTATTACCATCTGTTCTAGCTGGGTTTTTTGGAGGTTTTTAATGTCCCGATCATAGGTTGAAGGGACTATCCATTGGATGGGGAAGGATACTGGAGAGGATGATCACTCAGGGGATCTAATATGCATGGGGTTCATGCATGTTAGAACATTTATATTGTGATTTGCATTAGGTGGTGTATCTTGGAGCCATGAGTTTATTAGTTGGAGTGACACTGCTTTAGATTTGGGCTTGGAAACATATAGTTGTTACTCATCCTTTGGTGGACAAAGATCGTCAGATTGGTAGGCCATATGTCTTTGGGTACATAGGTGAGATTGTCCAACAAAAAATGGGAAAATTGGAGTATTGGCAGTGAGTGCTTGATGATTTGGAGACCATCATATGGTGACCATACTTAGATTGTGAGCAGTGGCTCGAGGATGATCTGGAGATGCAATATTTTTGCACTTTGAGATATTTGATTGGATAGACCCACTTTTTTATTAAGAGATTCATGCTCATGAGGGTGTTGCAGCAGTATGGCCGAGTTTAGGGGATGCTCCAAGGATTTTTGTTATATGCCCAGAGACAATAGGATATTCTAGAGTGGGGACCCACCATATCTTATGATACAACTTGTGAGGAGTATTTTGGATTGTAGGTATAGGTATGGGATTACTATTTGGAGATCATGACTGGTGTGATGACAAATGAGTATTTTGAACATTTTTTCACACATGTTGTACCGAGGATATCCAGTCCTGATGAGCCAGTACTAACATTTGATGATGATGAGAGAGCACCACATCATTCACTAAGATGGAGGAGGGATGGAGGAGATGGGGATGATGAGGAGGGAGATGATGGGGATTGAGTGGATGTAGGTGTTAGTTAGATACTAGACTTTAGAGTACCCAAGAGGAGGAGATCTATAGTTCCCTTGGGACAATAGTAGGTAGGACCATCCCAGGTTCAGATTCATGTTCCTTCCCATCAACAGTAGGAATAGATATATTCCTTACAATTATAGGTGGAGGGCTTACAGGGATAGCTAGCACAGGAACAGGAGAAAATTGCCAAACTAACAATAGAGAGAGATGCCATGAGATAGAGGTATGAGCATCCAGAGGCCCTAGCTGAGAGATTACAAAGAGTGTCTAAGGGGACTACTATAGGGGATATGCTTAAAGAGATTAGACATTCAGCCCGAGAGATACAATACTATAGATCATTGTATTATAAGGCGGCTCCTGCAAAGCGACGTGCCCCTAGCAATGTGCATTATGTCAATGCTATGTCAAGTCAGAGTCATTCAGGGACTACAAGCACTGGTGTGACTGGGCCACTTCTTATAGATCCATTAGGTAGACACCCAGGTGTAGGTCCATCTGGTGGTGTAGTAGCATGCATAGTGAGGCCTACAACATCTAGGGGGAGCAACACATAGCTTTTGTGCTCACATTTGATGTACTAAGACTTTATGTATTCACTTATTCAATAAGGAACTTTATGATTTCCTACCATTTTGTTGATGTATCTCTCCATATTTTGTGATATCATTGTAGAGTTGACATTGATTATTTTGAGATTATATGAGATGCAACAGAGACTATTGATCAATATGTTGTCTACATGCTTTTATGATGAATGCATTTGATTTCTATTCTATATATGCTATGTGATGTTTATATGATTATGCCATGGTTGTGTATGGATGAAATAATGAAATGATGATGCATGGAGGATGATTCTATATAGATTTATGGATGATGCCTTATGATATATGAGATGGATTTGATCATCCAGATAAGATGTGGTGCACTTTATTTTTGTATTTTTCTAATGCAAATATATGATCTAATGCATGGATCAATGACCTATGATAATTCGTCCTAATGTATGTATGATATGATAATGATTATGCAACTAAATGTGAATAATATTTTTTTGTATATTTCAATTGTACTCAATCCTTTAATGAGAGAGAAAATCATTTTGAAATTTTATAGCCTTGGAAAGCCTAAAATGCACATGCAAAAGCTAATATGGATGCAATCTATCTTAACCATGCAAATCTAAATATGCAATGTTATCATCTTGTTAGCCGATTTGTTGTGCTTGTTATCATCATTGAGATTTTGATATGTTGAAAGTTTGTACAAACACCAATGGTGTAATTAAACCATGATGACCCGAGTACAACTTCCATTGATATTTGATATTGCAAGGTAATAAAAGAATATAGGTATAATCAAACCGAGATGACCTGAGTATTGCTTGTGTAAAACATACAAGACATAATCCTTTTCCTATGAAAATCCAAAATTTCATTAATGATACTTTGTAGATCATGTCTCATGACAAATTACATAGTAGTAATGACCAATTCACAGACAACAGACAAAGAAAAATATCATACTCCATCGTAGCTTCTCTAGTCCATGACATATTTGAGTTGCTCCAAAGAAATGATAACAAAAATCAAGATATAACATTTGAACATTTATGCTAAAGTGATTAAACCATGATTCAGAAGAACATCATCCAATGAGATTTGGTTTACCGATCTTGCTGTTGATTTGGATGGTTAGTTTTCTGAATATTATGATTGATGTTCAATGTTGAGTTTCATTGTGATCATTATGTTTGCTATGTTTTCTTACTCTTGCTTGTCTATTGTTTTAAGCTCAAAGTAGATTGCCCCCAGTGAGTTTAGGATTTTTCCCCTGGTGAGAAACAAACCATTTATTGTGAAAGCATTCAATGATCACCAAGCCAGGGTGAGAGACAACTGCAATGCCCAGATATGTACATGACATTTTATGATGGATAGGCATAATGATGGCGAAAAGCGGATGACTGACAAATGTTCCAATAGATGGAAAATACAATCTATCACAAATAGCACCTGTTGCCAAGTTTTCACTACTTGTTTCTATTGCACTTTTTATGATTTTATGATTTTTTTGATTTTTTTGTTTTTTCACTTTTTTTTGTATTTTTTGTATTTTTACTTTTTTTTTGGATTTTTCTACTTTTTTTCTTTTTTTTTGGATTTTTCATATTTTTCTCTTTTTTCCTTTTTTGGATTTTTCTGCTTTTTAAAACTGTGCACTAGATGAGTTATGTATAGAACTTCTTGAGATGAATGTTGTTGATAGGTTCTTTAAATAAGTCCCCTTTAGGTGTAGATAAGCGATATGCTCCAGATCCATATACTGATACAATGACAAAAGGACCTAGCCAATTAGGTTCAAATTTTCCCTTCTTTTCCCGATCTTGTTGATTGTTAGGATTCTCTTTTAGTATCAATTCGCCAACCCAAAATGTTCTTGTTCTTACCTTGTGATTATAGTTCCTTGACATTCTTTGTTGATAAGCTTTCAAATGATCAACAACATGCTGACGATGTTCATCTAACAATTTCAACTCCTATAGTCTAGATACTCTATAGTCTTCCTCTGAAATGATTCCTTTCAATGATACCTGGAGTGAAGGTAACTAAACCTCAATGGGTAAGATGGCTTTTGATCCATACACAAGAGCATATGGTGTGGCTCATGTAGGGGTGAAAATGCTAGTATGGTATGCCCACAAGGTAGGGTTTAGTTGAACATGCCAGTCACGTCCAGCATCATTGACAGTTTTCTTTAGGATTTTCAAAATGGTCTTATTTGAGGCTTCTGCTCAGCCATTCCCTTGAGGGTAATAAGGTGTGGAAAATTGGTGTTGGATATGGAATTTTTCACAAAGTTCTTGTACATATTGGTTTTTGAAGGGTCTACTAGTGTCAGTGACAATGGAGCTAGGGATGTCATATTGACAGACAATGTAGTTCAGGATGAAGAAGGCAATTTTTTTACCAGTGATTGTGGTTAATGGGATGACTTCAATCCACTTTGTGAAATGCTCAACATATGTGATTATGAATTTATGTCCATTAGAGGAAGATGGATGAATCTTACCCACAAGATCAAGTCCCCATTAACAGAAAGTCCAGGTCAATGTGAATGGTTGTAGCTCCTCCACCGATGCATGTATGAGATTTCCATGGACTTGACACTTCTTGCACTTCTTAAGAAATTTAAAAGATTCTATTTCCATGTTCGGCCAATAAAATCCCGACCGTAGGAGCTTCTTAGCTAGAGTAAGACCACTTGAATGAGTAGAAAAACTAACTTCATGAACTTCTCGCAAGGTGTTTTCAAATTCATCACGTTCAAGACATTGGAGGAGACTACCATCGAGACCTCGTCGATAAAGTGTATCGGCTATTAGGGTGTATCAAGCTACTTGAAAGATAAAGTTGCGTTTTTGGTTCTAGGATAGATCAGGTGGAAGGGTATTATCTCTCAAATAGGTATAAATCTTCCCATAGATTGAAGAATCAACATCAACTAGATAGCACACGACTTGGGATTTAGGATTTTCATATGCGGGAGTAAACAATTGTTCCACCATGAATTCATAACGACTTGATTTTTTCGGTATTTGTAAAAGAGAAGAAATGGTTGCCATGGCATCTGCAACTTTGTTGTCTACTCTTGGAATTTTTTCAAACTTGATCTCAACAAAGTATTTCTTGAATTCATCTATCACTCTCTTCTACGACATCAGCTTGTAATCTTTTGTTTGATAGTCATCATTAACCTAATTGATGACTAATTGGGAGTCTCCATACCGATGATTAGTGCTTCATATTCATCCATGTTGTTTGTGCAAGGGAACATCAACCTATAATATTTTTGGATAGTGTGTCCTTGAGGAGTAACAAATAAGATTCCAACACCTGATCCATGCTAAGTGCAAGACCCATCAAAGTATAATATCCAATGTTGTGTTGTCATTGTGAGGACATCTGCATCTAGAAATTCAATGTGCATAGGATGGCCATCTTGCAACGATGCTTCAACAAACTAATCTCTATTACTTGGCCCTTTATTTCTCTTCTATCCACATATTGAATGTCAAATTCACTCAATATCATCACCCACTTTTCTAGTCTTCTCGTTAGAGTGGCTCTTTTGAGTAGATAATTTAATGGATCTATCTTGGCTATTAGTTTGAAGGTATGTGTTAACATATAGTGTCACAATTGTTGAGTAGCAAACACCAATACCAAAAAATATTTTTCAATGAATGTATAGTTAATTTCATAGCCACTCAGTGTTCTGTGGATGTAGTAGATGGCCCTTTCTTTCCCTACATAGTCTTCTTGTGCTAGTAGAGCTCCCAAAGATACCTCAGTAGTTTCTATATAGAGTAGAAGTGGTTTTCTCTCTATTCGTGGTACCAATATAGGTGGATTCATCAAATATCATTTCAATTCATTAAAGTTAGCTTCACACCTTTCATCCCATCTGAAAGAATCATTCTTTTGTAACAAATGAGTAGAAGGATGAATTTTGTCTACCAGTTGTGCAATGAATCTTCCTTGTAGAGATCTTAGTTGGCTAATGTTCTTAGGAGGTGACATTTCCATGATTGCTTTGACTTTTTTTGGATCTACTTTGATGTCTTTAGCTGAGACTATGTATCCCAAGAGTTTTATTGATGTTACTCTGAATACACACTTATTTGGATTTAAATGCACATTGAACTTTTCCAATCGATTAAATATTTTATCCAATATTTATAGATGCCCTTCCCTGGTGAATGATTTTGCTAGTAGGTCATCCACATAGTCCTCCATGAATGTTTGCATCATGCTATGAAAGATTGTTGTCATTGCACACTAATAGGTGGCTCCTGCATTCTTTTCCAAAAGGCATGACATTCCAACAAAATGTACCCCATGGGAATGTGAAAGTTGTTTTGTCTTGATCTTCTAGAGCAATCTTGACTTGATTATAGCCTAGAAAACCATCCATGAGTGATAGCATAGCATGTCCTATTGTTAAATCCATAATGATGTCTATATTGGGAAAAAGAAATTCATCCTTTGGACAAGCCTTGTTAAGATCCCTAAAATTTATGCATATTATGATGTTGTTATCTGGTTTGGAGACTCGTAAAATGTTTGAAATCGATTCTGCATAGTTGATTGGTCAGATGAACCCTACATCTAATAATTTTTTAAATTTTTCTTTCAGTAGGGCAATGTGTGGATGCATTTTTCTCAATTTCTACTTTGTTGGCTTCACTCCAAGTGTTATGGATAAATGTGCATTATTAGATATGGATCTATTCCTGGCATTTCAACATAGAACCAAGAAAAATTGATTTGTCTTTCTTCAAATAATTTGGTGAAGTTTGACTTTTCTTGCTCTATCATTGATGATGCTAGGTGTATGGTCTTTGTTGTTTCTGTCATACCGATGTTTATGGATTGTGTAAGCTAAAACAATACTGAAGATATTTCTTGATAATTCTTAAGAAGAGTGTAAAATCTCTCATCCTTTAGTGCCTCAGAGAGGTTTTCACTGTTGGATACACTCTTTCTTTTTACTTTTTAATGATCTAATACTACCATTGCATGGTTTTCACCATTAGATTGATTATTTGTATTCTTTTTTTTGTAGCTAAGAGACTTGGCACTCCCTTGGTTTGAAGATTTGTTATGAAATTCATTAGAGGAACATGTTTCTATATTTTCAAAACAAATGAAATTGACAATGACATCATCATCTGAAAAGAAAGGGACATCAAGCAGTTTAGTTTGTTCTTAGTCAATGAGTTTTGAATGTATCAAAGGTGGTGAGGGTAATGATGCCAAAATTTTCAAGGTGGTCACCAGCAACATCAAGGTCTATAATGTTACTCTCCTCTGAAGGATCTGTCTCGCCCGATGTTTGAACGTCCTCACTAGAGTCATCGATATGTAGTAATCCAAATTCAAATGGTCTAGACCCTGATCTTTGTGTTGGATGTTGCTGATATGTGGTTGTCATTGATGTCAAAACTATTGGCATTAATGTCATTTGAGGTTTTATATGTTGAGGATATTCAGAAAATTGTAATAAAATAAGTTGCAAGTTGTCGGTGTTGGCTAGTTCAGTATGTTGATGATTAAAGGTTGTGGACTAAAGGGTTTTTTGTCAAGTATATATAGTTTATCCATGTTAAGTTTCAAAGATCCACATGAATATTTGATTGAGTTGTGAGTATCTATGTTCAGACAGTTTTTTTTTTGCTTCAATTGGTGTTCCTGAAAGAAGATGATGTGATTCTAGTAAGTTCAGTTGTTACAAATGCCTCTCTAGTGATTCATGATTCTTGTGGATGTTTCTAGATTTTGTTTTATCTTTGTTTCATGTCCGCATTAACCATTGTGCTCGTGATTGAATATTTTCTCTTGCGTGTTCATGTTTTTCATTTTCTTGTCCGACTAGGTGATTGTAGCATGTTGTTGATCTTCGAGGAGTAATTATTGAAGGTGTTTTGTGTTTGGGGATATTATTTTGGGTCCTCACTATGTTGTGGCCAATGGTGGTTGATTTTCATTGATTATTTTTTATCTTTTGGGCCTACATTTTGTATTCATTTTATGTTTTATTGAAGCCGACTTGTAGATGATGTTATTCTTGATTGCAGATATATATGAGCAATTGTATTATCATTTAAGGTATGGTGTGAATGAATTGTGAAGTGAAGTGTGTGAGTACCATGTGCAAATAATGTTCTAATCATTCAAAGGCATAATTTAAGTGTAAGAAGACTGAGCAGAGTTTATGTGCTTAATGAGAACTATAATTAGGCATGAGCAGATGTTATTTTCTCAGTTCAATCTTGTGGATGTAATCCAAATATTTATGTAAGATAGTGTGTCTTCCTTGGGCAGTAAGCCTTGTTGTATTTAAGCAGTGAGCTCTATGTAGTGTGTCTGAATGCATGTGCATTCCCCATTTATTCTCTTATACTTTTAACAGGGTATAATCTTGTGGACTAACCTCCACCGTGTTTTTTCCCCTAACAAGGTTTCCACGTAAAACTCTTGGTGTTATGTGTGTTTCTGATGTGGTATTGATTTATGCTTTCATGGTTATTAATCAGATCTTAGAACAAGTTAAATAAGTTTAAATTTTTGTGACAACCGATTCACCCCCCCCTCTCAGTTGTATGCCCTTGTGTTTCCAACAATTAGTATTAGAGCAGGTTCCTTGGAAGAAGTTTAATAGATTGAGGTGATCTAGGATGGAAACATATAAGAACGATAGTCTGAGATTTGATGGAACAAATTATTCTTTGTGGAGGACTCGAATGGAGTGTCATCTGAGATGTATAGGTCAATCTTATTGGAACATTACAAAGAATAGGTATATCATCCCATAGAATGGTCCTTCTATTTCTGTTGAGATCAAATATGTTGAGTATAATATTAGGTCTAAGGAAGCATTGTTGAGTGCCTTGACTGATTCTAAGATGAAAAATGTAATGGATTTGAAGAATGCTTAAGAGATCTGGAAAAAGTTGGAAACTTTTTATGAAGGTGATGCTCATGTGAATTGCTAAGTTGCAAAGTCTGAAAGGGAAATATGAAACATTGGAAATGGGTGAAGATGAGAACATTACTACTTTCATGCAAAGAGTTAATTAACTTGTGTGTAATATCAGATGTACTAGTGGAACATTGGAAGAATCAAAGATTATTGCTAGAGTGATCAGATCCTTGCCTACTACATACAAACACAAAGTTGTTGCTATTGAGGATATTTGGATTGTGACAAATGTAACGAGAGACATATTGATTGGTAAGCTTGCTTCTTTTAAGTTAAGTGAGTTTGGTGATGCTCTTCCTAAGATAGAATCCACATTTAAAGCTACTACCTCTGAAAGAGATAAGCAGAGATATCATCCAGGAGAAAGTTCTTCTAGAAAGGTGTTCAAGTATGAGGAAGAAATGAGAGATATTGAAGAAAAAGAGAGAAAGCTAGATGAGCTTGAAGCACTTCTTGTCAAGAGAGTACCTAGAGGAGAAGGTAAGTATAAAGGGAAATTTCCTCTTAAATTTTTTTCTTGCAATAAGATAGGTCATTTTTCCTCAAGGTGTCCAAAAAGAATTCCTAAGCCAAGACCTAACAAGCCTAGATTCCAAAGAAAATTTTATTATGTTGCTGATGAAGGTGTGATAGATGATGAATATGATAAAGGAAATGCAAGTGAAGATGAATGGGTATTCATTGCTATCAAGGAAAATGATCTGGTGCCTACTGAATCTGCTAGTTGCATGAATGTGGAGAAATATCTAGCAACTAGAATTGAAGAAAAGGATGAATGGGTGATTGACAATGGTTGCTCACATCACATGATAGGTGATAAAAGTAAATTTTTGAGTCTTGAAAAGTATGATGGTGGTGTTGTAAGAATTGGTGAGGATAAAGCTGGTGTAATCTATGACAAAGGATCCATTTCTCTTGATGGTAAGAATAATACTGATGATGTTCTATATGTTGAAGGTTTGAAGCATAATCTTTTAAGTTTTGGAAAAATGGTTGACAAGGGATACAATCTTCAATTCAAGGATGGAAAGTGTAGAATATCTTTCACCTAAATGTTGCTACTAAAAGTTGTCTAATTAATCAAGTTGATGAAAGTTGGTTGTGGCATAGGAGATTGTGTCATGAAAACTTTGACAATATTATCAAGATAAGTTCTACTCATGCTGTGAGAGATCTTCCTAAGTTGGTAAAGCCTACTAATACCATTTGCAAGAAATGTTAGTTAGGGAAGAAAACTAGAATTCCATTTTGGAGCAAACAACATTGTTCAAATGAAGTATTGGACCTTGTGCATACTAATTTGTGTGATCCTTCTAGAGTCAAACGTTTACAAGGAGACAGGTATTTCATGTTACTAATTCATGATTATTCTAGATTGATGTGGGTTTCTTTCTTAAGGGAAAAATATGAAGCTCTAGAGAAATTCAAGATTTTTAAGGCTAAGGTTGAGACAGAGATAGGTCTGAATATTAAATGTCTGAGATCAGATAGGGGTCCAATTCATTTCTGGTGAGTTTAATTCTTTTTTTGAAGAACGTGGGATAAAGAGACAATTATCTACCACATGGACCCCTCAGCAAAATGGTGTTGTGCAAAGGAAGAATAGGACAGTTGTAGATGCTACTAAGACTATGATGCTTGAAGGAAATATCCCTAATATCTACTGGAGAGAAGTTGTGAGTACCGATGATTACACTCTCAATCGGGTACATATCAATGGTGATACTAGTAAGACCCCTTATGAGCTATGGTTTGGTCATCAGCCTATTATTAGATACTTCAAAAATTTTGGGAGTAAATTCTATATTGAAAGAGATGAAGATATAGGAAAGTTTGATGCTAGGAGTGATGAAGGAATCTTTCTTGGTTACTCTACTAAAAGTAAAGCTTACTGGTGCTTCGACAAGAGATTAAGGAAAGTATTTGAAAGTGCTAATGTCAAGGTTGATGAAGACATAGTTAGACCATCCAAAAACTATGGATATAATTCTGATGATCAGAATGTCACTTCAGTTTAGAATTTAAATCAAGTGTAGATCACTCCAATGAATCGGGAAAGCCAAGAGGAAGGAACTAGTCAAAGTACTAAAGTGAGAACACAAGAGCCTAAAGTTCAAGAACATACAATTACTCCAAGGTATGTAAGACTGAATCATTTAGAAGATCAGATTATAGGTGATAAGAACAAAGGTCTTCAAACTAGGAGAAGAATTGTAGAAGAATACTATTTGATTTCAAAGATGGATCCTAGTAATGTCAATGAAGCATGCAAAGATGAACATTGGATGGAAGAAATGAAAGAAGAGCTACAACAAATTGAGAAGAATGATACATGGATTCTTGTTCCTAGACCTAAGGACAAAATGTAATTGGAAATAAATGGGTCTTCCCGAACAAACTGAATGAGCAAGGTGAAATTGTTAGAAACAAAGAAAGAATGGTGTGTAAAGGATATTCACAAATGGAAGGAATTGAATTTGAAGAAACTTTTCCCCCTATTGCTAGGATTGAAGCTGTGAGATTATTTCTTGCTTATGTTGCTTACAAAAACTTCAAGGTTTATCAAATGGATGTCAAGCCAGCATTTCTAAATGGCAAACTGAAAGAAGAAGTGTATATTGAGAAACCTGATAGATTTGAATTGAATAATTAGGGAGATATGGTTTGTTGATTAAAGAAAGCATTGTATGGACTTAAGAAAGCCCCAAGAGCATGGTATGCCAGATTGGATAAATATTTGTTGAAACTTGGATTTAATAAAGGTACTACTGATAGTAATTTGTATTTCAAGATTGATCATGATAAAGATTTGATTGTTGAAGTCTTTGTTGATGATATCATTTTGGAGGAGATGATAGTTTGTGCATGAAGTTTGCTGATGAGATGCAGAGTGAGTTTGAGATGTCTATGATTGGAGAGATGAAATTCTTTTTGGGACTACAAATTACTCATCTAGACAAAGGAATCTTTATATCTCAGTCCAAGTATGTGTAATAATTTCTAAAAAGTTTGGTATGGAAGATTCAAAGCCATTTGGTACACCTATGGTGATCAGATGTAAGTTGAATCAAGATGGTGATTGTCCTAAAGCAATCCAGACTAGATACAAATCCATGATTGGTGGATTTCTCTATTTGACTCAAAATGAACTTGATATCATGAATGTTGTATGCATTGTTGCAAGATTTCAAGCTGATCCTAAGGAATCTCATATGACTATTGTGAAGAGGATTTTTACATACTTGAAGGGGACAGTTGATTTTGGCCTATGGTATCCTAAAGAAGATGACTTTACTTTGAGTGCTTTTACTGATACTAATTGGGTAAGAGATGTGAATGACCGAAAGAGTACCAGTGGTGGTGCATTTTTTTGGGAAAGAAGCTGATTTCATGCTTAAGTAAGAAGCAGAATGCCATTTCCTTATCCATTGCAGAGGCATAATACATTGTTGCTGCTAGCAATTGTACTCAAATATTGTGGATGAAGCAGATGTTGAAAGATATTAGAGTTTTTTATGATGAAACTATTTCTATATTTTATGATAATTCAAGTGAGTATGTGCAGGATCATCATGGAAAAAATAGGCCCTTAAGTGCCAATTTTTTTAAAAAAATTAGAGTTAGGCAACTTGACGTAAAAATTTGAATAAGTTATCTATATTATTTTGAAAAATATGTAACAATAGAATCTGTAGCAAATTGAATGTAGTTTCTAAACTACTAGGTTTATTTAAAAGAAAAAATCTATTTGGTGAAAATTTGAAATTTCAATGCAGTAGTACTTAAATTTTAGGGAAAAAATAAGAAGTAGGTGTCTTCCACTAACCATGATAAAATGATAATATTTTTTTATAAGATTTTAGATATAAGTAGAGGAATCATGTCTGGATATGATGCATAATTTTTTGTATTTTTTCCAAGTAAATAATTAATTATGAATTTTTTGCTACAACTTTTAAAAAATATAAAAAATTGTATGTATGACCACCTTAACTTGGTCAAAAATTCATGAAATTCTTTTTTTTTTAATCCTATAGTATGCCAAGCATATAATGTGACACATGTTTTGGATTCAAAAAATGTGATACTGTTTGAAAGCTATAGATGTTTTTCAATCAGCCTATCAATCATGACTTTAATCGTAATTCAAATAGAAAGTGAATAATAATTGTTTATTAAATTCAAAGTAAAGCATAATTTATATTGGTGGAAAGCTAGGAATCTCCTTTAAAAACCCTTTTCATTTCATAAATTTTGGGTAAACAAAAAGTCATCAGCCACATACCCATTACATACCCATTATATCGCCACTTTTTGGCCCATCATGATCCTGCACATACCCAAGTGCAATTAACATTTCTAAGAATCCAGTGCTGCATTCAAAAACCAAGCATCTATCTATCAAGTTTCACTTTTTGAGAGAGGTGAGTGAAAAGGAAGTCAAATTGGAGTATGTGCCTACTAAGGAACAAATTGTAGATATCCTTACTAAGCCTTTGCCTAAGGATACTTTTGAGTATCTTAGAGGGAAGCTAGGGGTGATTACCACTCCTAATCAGAACTAAGATGCAAGTCATTGCATCAGTCCATGCATTTCATAGTCATATATTGATCCGGATTGATGTTGTGGTGGCTGCTACTCAGGGGGAGTAGTAAGATGTTTTGAAATCTGGTTTCAAAGCTTGTGTGAGAAAGATGATGCTTATCTTTGTCATTGATGTCAAAGGGGGAGAAGAGTCATGTGAAAAACTATGAATTATCTGGGGAAAAGAATAAAAACCTAAGGAGCAGAAAGTGCTAAGAGAAATTTGGGTTGATGGTGTTGTGATATAAGAGGGATTCATTACACACAGGTCTCTCCTTTCTTAAGAGATCACCAAGGAACGAACTACCCTTATACACCTTAGAATAACATATTAATGAAATAATAGAGAAATGGGATCCAATTATACTTTTGGGAAAAACTATCAAAGATCCTAAGGGAGAAAGGCCAAAGGATTCTTGTCTCAGAAGACGGAGCTCTTGGCGAGAAGATGTTAGTATAGTTCTAGGATGCTAGCGCGACATGTTGTGGTTTGAAAGACACACTGGTGTCCTGAGTAACAGAGAACTAAAGAACTCGGCGGAAAAAAATAGATCCTACTTCCACACTCAGGAGTAGTCCATATGGGACTATTTAACTAACCAGAAAACCAAAGACTAAAGTAAATACGAAGATGCTTGGGGAAGGCCTACCCTTCTCTGGATGATCAAATCTTCACTCCAAGCCCCTTTTCATGACCTACACACAAAAGACCAAGGAGAAAGTTGTTGGGTGGCTGTGTAGGGGCCTGCCTTAGTCAGACAACACTTTGGTGTTCCCACCTCCACAAACAACCAAGTTGGAAAAGAATGCTAAAGAAGTAAAAAAAGTATGTGGTGAAAGCAATACCCACTTAGGAGTAGAACCTACACCATGATAAGCGTGTGGTGAAAGCAATACCTACTCGGGAGTACAACCCACACCACAAAATAGTAAAGAAATGAGTGTAAGAGGAAAGTGAGAAAGAGAGAGAGCGTTACCCATGGGCCAAGGCCCTCTCTAGAGCACGCGAATGCACTATTGAGTGCTTTCTTAAGATTTGCTACTATTGTTGGGAGGACCTCAGTCCAACATGGCTTCGCCTGTCAGTGTACTGCTATCAAAGAAGAGGAAATCTCAAAGTTGGAGAAAATGGAGAGATAGTGTGATGTCTTCCTACCTTCAAATGGGAGGAAAAAAGAGGTTTTAATGCTTGCAAGGGCGGAAAAGAGCCATTACTTTTAGAGTGTAACCTTGTAGATTCCATGTTTTGAACTCAGGAAATGGATGAGACACTAGCGTGCTGCATAGACGTATGTGCATTGTGCATTCATCCAAATCTTGTATTCTCAAAAAATGCATCATTAGGCTTCTGTTGTTCAACTACTTGTCCTTGTGGAGTCACAATCATGAAATTCTGACCCATGGGATTTTTTCATTAATATCTCAAGGTGCCATAAATGTGAGGCATAAATTTCAAAATATGGAATTTCCCCTAGGTGCAATTCTATGATATTATAATCTTCCCCTACTTTAGTGGGCTCGATTCTGGAAAAAATCAGCCTCACTAAAGTAGAAAAAGAAAAAAAATTATCCAAACTTTCAAATTTTATGGATTTGTGTGCCAACAGAGAGAGACCATAGTGGATACTGTAGCTGAGCTAACCAAAACTGAAGGTTCCCCTAGCGTCTGAGCTCAACAAACAACATTACAATGGTTGCAAAAATTGTTCAAGGTTCTAACCTGTAAAACTCAAATTTTAGGTCAGCCTCAAAAAATCAGAAGAAAGCGATCACAGAGAGAGGAATGATCAAGAAAAAAGTGTCAATTTGGAAGAAAAATATGATCAAGAAATGACCTTATGCCCCCCCTAAGTTTTCCCCCAGCCAAGTGGGGAAAATTCAAGAGAAACTAGGAAGCCACAAGTCTTAAGAAGAATTGGCCTCGAGGGGCCTATATATACCTAGGTGGACCCCTAGAAGGGTCATTTTCACTATTCGCCATGAGCAAATTGTTAACTTTTGTGAGAGAAAAGTCAGCAAAATTCCTAGCAGGAGAGAGTACGAGGAGCTGAGGCTAGAGAAGCTACGCTGATACATTGTCAAGGGTGATGAGGTGGACTAGGTAGGCCGCAAACTCATGTTCATTGTGATTTTTTATGTATCTTTTAGAATTTTCCTATTAGCAAAGTGCGTAGGAATCTATTTTCTGTGCCCTCATTCAAAAATTGCACTATCATCCTCGAAAAAGCATTGTAGTCTTATATGTGCACTGTTGTCTCGAAGATGCACTGTCATCTTCGAGGTGATCATGGTAGTCAAGAGATGTATGCACTTTGCGCATAAGTCTTAATGATTTCTTCTTATTTTGATGCAAAATGCTAATGTTTTAATTCAAATTTTGTTACTTTTTGGCAGGAGTACCCAGATATTTGATATCATCTTGGAGGATGAGCATTTTGGCTTGTTTGTGAGTAGAGGGACTGCCTATCGGATGATGAGGTCACACTCTTAGAGCGGGTCAGTCTCTGGCATGTGTTCACCATGCCAGAGATGAGATATCACGAGCGGATGCTGACAACCCTTATGGAGCAGTGGGATGCCACAACATCATCATTCCAACTACCATGTGGAGAGATGACTATTACACTTGAGGACATCTATCAGATCCTCATGCTACCCATCCACAGATGACGAGTAGCTCTCAACAATACATGATCGGCATGGGAGTAATTAGAGGGCATCCTCTACTACACAAGGAGGACTGACGGTGGTGAACGAGTCATATCTACATACACTGGTATGACCATGCGAGGACCACAACACCATTGATCCACCAAGTCATGGTTGTTACCGTTTCCTTCTGGATCATGATAGATGGGTGAGGCTCGCACCTACATGGGGGCCTCATACATACGATTAGGGAGATGGTGGAGCACAAGACTATTTTTTCTTGGGGGTGCAACATGCTTGCACACCTCTACCAGGAGCTAGGGTGGTACGTACACTATGAGTACCACAACCTCACAACATGCACACTTTTGTAGGTGTCATCATTTTCCCACATCATGTGCACTCAGCCAATCAATTTTCCCGAGCCACGGTCATATCAGATCCCCATTCCCCACTGGTATGACATGACGGGCTAGTGGAGGTTTGGAGACTTATAGTTTTGACAATCACAGTTTGACACCCCTACTGTGGATGGGGTTCAGTGGAGACCCTATCGATATTTCAGATTTGTGGATGACAGCAGGTACCTGAGGAACCTATAGTGGGATTTCTTTTTGGTTGGCCAGAGGTATTTTGTTATAGTACCCTATTACTGGAGTCAGGTCATGCAGCAACATGACTGACCACAGACCATACCAGAAGACATTCCCACATACACCAGGGCCCAGAGGAGTGTGGTGAGGGTTAGGGATCTCCCTTGCCCCACTATTATGGATATCATCCCTTCTAATTATGATGAGCCTGACCATGATTTGTGGCCTATATCAAGGATATAAAATATTAGGGTGGCAATTGACTTCACACGGTGGTGGGAGAGGCATCATCCTACTCCTATGTTTGGTGAGGATGCTCCAAGAGGAGATCCTGGTCCACAGGAGGAATTTCCCTCCCAACTGCTGTAGAACATTAGGAGAGGCCGACAATAGGCCAAGGAGGAGGAGGCACCGTAGGAAGAGGAGGTGGCAGTACCAAGGCCGAGGCAATGAAGGAGGTTAGATTCCCCACTAGCCACACCTGTCTCTTCGGAACCACCCTCTTCTTTTGTAGTTGCAGTGCTAGCGGCACTAAGAGTGGCTGCTAAGGCTGGCGGTGTGGGTTTGAGCATAGATCCTCACCCTGACTTGACATGGTAGCTAGGGGACCCAGGTATACATGATTTTTTGTTTATGTTTTGTACTTTTTTTTTTTTATGATATATGTATCTATACATGTCATGCAATACTGATACCTTTTTCTTTCTCTGTGATTGTAGAGGACGCATGGGGATGGACTAGGCTCATGGATCAATGTATTTCAGAGGTTTTCCCTACTATACAAATTCAAGGATCAGTTCTTGAGGTGTACTACCCAGCATCTCTGGGAAATCATGCCCCCAGCTTCGAGCCGGTTGTGCACCTACAAATTGCTTATGACGAGCAGAGCATAGAGATCATCCAGCTCACTATAGAGTTGACAGTTACCCAAGGGCAGTGTGACCAGCTATCGAGGGAGCTACGAATGATTCTCATTGAGTGAGATATGGCCATGAGGATGGCTGATGCCACTGAGCAAACATGTGATGCCCTCTAGAACCATCTGGATGACCTCAATGGGTAGCTGGCAATTGTGATCTAGATAGATGTTCAGCGATTTTGTGATCAATTGTGAGGGGCGGAGCTGAGGATATCTTCTCTTCAGGGGGAGATCAGAGAGATGTGAGAAGCTATGTTTGTATTGCATTCACATCGCTCACACTCCATGACCAGAGGGCTCCGAGAGCCACACACCGCAGTGATCAGGGATTCATCATCAGTTTTGTGTATATTTTTTTTTTATTGAGATACATATACATTCATATATACTTGTAGATCTTTTTGTATAGACATATATTCAGCAGCCACTCACTTTTTATAGTAGTGGCCTGATACATGTATATGACATTGGATATGCACATTGCATATATATATATATATGGATACATCGATTTTGATCTCATGGAATTGTTTATTTGGATGTTTATGTTCTTTATTTTCTCACATATGTTTATGCTAAGGATTTTATATTCTCATGTAGATGTATGCTTATATTAGATGTTAATACGATTTAATAAACACACATAACTATATGTTAATTAAATACAATGATGATCTAATGGACACACACACACACAAATGCACGTGGTCATTCATAACAAAAAAATTCTCATAATTTGTTAATAAACAATGTCAACATATGTAGTGCCATTTCCCTTCTGTAGAGATAACACCATATAGATGACACATAAAACATTACACGTAGTATCAACGAAGATTCATTGCATTAACAGGATCTTTTAAAGGCGTTCCATCCATAGATGATAATCCATAGGCGCCTAAACCATATACAAAGATCACAATGTAAGGGCCTAACCAGTTAGGACTAAAATTTCCTCTCTGGTCAGGCATCACATTTACATTTCTCTGGTTTTCACAGAGAACCAAATCTCCTATTTTAAAGGTTGTAGCCAGCACACTTTGATTGTACTATCTAGATAACCACTGTTGATAAGCTTTAAGATGTTTGAGGGCTTGTAAACAGTGTTCATCAAGCATCTCCAACTGATGCAAATGGTTAACTCGATAGGTCTCATTATCAATCAACCCCTTAAGGGAAACTCGTAGAGACAAAATCTCCAACTCCAAAGGAATGATAGCTTCAACACCATACACAAGGTTATAGGGAATTATTCCTATAGCCATACAAACACTTATGTGATAGGCCCATAAAGCATATGTCAATTGAGTGTGCCAATCTTTACCATGTTTGTTAATTGTTTTACAGAGAATAAGCTCAAGAGTTTTATTAGATGCTTCCACTTGACCATTAGATTACGAATAGTACGGTGTGGAAAACCTATGTTGGATATGAAATTTCTCAAGGAACTCCTTCACTTCCTTATTTTTAAATGGTGTACCATTGTCAGAAACAAGCATAGCAAGAAATCCAAATTGAGAAATGATGTTATTCATAAGGAAACTACAGATAGATTATGTGTTCATGGATAAAAGCAAGATAGCCTCAACCCACTTCGTGAAGTAATCCATAGCGGTAATGATAAAGGCATGTCCCTTGGAAGAGGGAAGTGATATCTTTCCAATAATATCTGGAACCCCCACTTAGCGAATGACCAAGGGGAAGTTTTATTTTGTAACTCTTGGGTAGGTGCATGAATGAGATGGCTGTGTTGCTGACATTAAGGGAACTTTTGACAGAGTCAAACGAATCTTGTTCCATCATTTTCCAATAGTATCCCATGTGTATCAGTCTTCTTGCCAAGGATTTACCACCAAAATGTCCACCCCTAGAGCCTGCATGAGCTTCCTTAAGGGCAAGGGGTATCTCTGCTTCAATAAGACACCTGAGAAGCACACCATTATAGGATTTCCTATAAAGGACGTTAGATAGGATAACATAGCAAACTGAAAGCTTCCTCACATGAGTGCGATCATTCTTTGTCACATCATCAAGAAAGTTTCCAATATTTAGATAGTTATAGATATCAGAAAACCATTCCCCAAAGTCCACATGGGAACACATATGGGACTTAGCTTCAGGTTCTTCAGGAACCCTAGCAGTTCGCAAGATGAACCACGAAATGGTATTCTTTCGTATCTTCTTTAGAAGGTTCCAAGGAAGCTGTGCTCACCATGGCATCAACATGTCTATTTTCTCTCCTAGGGACACTATCTATTGTGAAGGAAGAGAACTATTTAAGCAAAGAAAAGGCAAGGTCCTAGTATTGAGACAACTTACTTTGCTTGGCTTGATAGGTTCTCATTATATGGTTCACTATAAGTTTGGAGTTTCCTAGGATATGGTGATGTTTTTATTTTAGTGTAATCGAAGCACGTAAGCCAACTATAAGGGCTTTGTACTCAGCGATGTTATTGGTACAAGGGAAATATAGTCAAAAGGATACGAGAACTAGTTTACCTTTAGGGGATATTAGAACCACACCCGCTCTAGAACCAGTTTGACACCTTGATCTATTGAAATACATTTTCCATTCAAAGTCATGATTGATTACAAAAATATTTTCATCAGGAAACAAATCCAAGCTAGGAAAGGAGCGAGTTGGAGCATCTACCAGGTGATCCGCAACCTCTTGAACCTTTATTGATTTCTAATTAATGAAATTTATGTCGAACTCAGAAAGCAACATAACCCAATATCGCTAATCTTCCTTCCAAGTTGATGCTTGAAAATACATGTCTCAAAAGATCCGTTTTTACTATGACATGTGTTTCAGCATGGACGAGATAGTGCCTCAACTTTTGTGTAGCAAAGATGAGAGCAAGGTATTGTTTCTCCATGGAAGAATAATGGGTTTCATAGTCAACCAAGACGTGGAAAATATAGTAGACTACTCTTTCTTTCCCAGTGTCATCATATTGAGCCAAAAGAGTTGCCAAAGCATAAGGTGACATAGATAGGTAAAGTAGAAATGGCCTATCTTGCATAGTCGACATCAATACAGGGGGATTGGCCAAATAGGATTTGATTGACCCAAAGGCTTTTTGGCATTCCTCATCCCATATGAAGTGAACATCCTTTTTCAGTAAGCAAGTGACAGGAAGGGTATGATCAACCAACTCAAATATTAATTTGTGAATCACCTGAATCTTCCCTTGTAAACTTTGCAACTCAGTAATATTCCTTGGTGGAGGAATGTTAATGATGGCATCAATCTTTTTAGTGTCATCTTTGATCCCACAATGAGAGACTATAAACCCCAAAAGCTTTCTGGCATCAATGTCGAAGACACACTTAAGGGGGTTTAGTCTCATCTTATAGAGTCGAAATCTTTCAAAAATAAGATGAAGGTTCTTGGGATGATCCTAACAGGTTACTGATTTCACCAATATGTCATCGACGCAATCCTCTAAAATCTTGTGAATAAAATCATGAAATATTAGGGTCATTCGCCCATTGGTAAGTAGCTCCTGCATTCTTTAACCCAATGGGCATGACCACATAACAAAAAGTACCCCATGGGGTAGTAAAGTTTGTCTTGTATTGATCATCTGAGTTAATATGGATTTGATTATAACCTGAGAAGCCATCCATGAAAGAAAGCAATTCATGGCCTACAGTCAAGTCGACAATCATATCTATATTAGGTAGTGGTAAATCATCTTTAAGAGAAGCCTTGTTAAGATCTCAAAAGTCAATACATATGTGAATATAACCATCAGGCTTACTAACAAAAACTATATTCAATATCCAAGGAAAATAATTGATAGGATGGATAAAGCCTTCTTTCAACAGTTTCTCTATCTCAGTCTTGACCATCAATGCCACTCTGGGATTGATCTTTCAATTTTTTTTCTTAAACAATTTGGCATTGGGACATAGGAGGATATTGTGAACCACTATAGATTCATCAATACTAGACATATCCTCATATTTCCAATCAACGATGTTAGGATGAGAATGCAAGAGATCAGAATGTTCATCTACTTCTTCTGAAGAGAGACACTTCCTGATTTTGATCACTTTTTCAGAGGATGTAGGACCTATGGAGATTTCAATAGTGTCCCCCTTATGGAAGGAGTTATAGTCCTCATGATGAGGTATCACAACATCATCACTAGTGTTGGATAGAGGGTGTTCCTCATCAATACTCAAGACAGACTCTCTGAAGTATGCTTGGATATGCAAATGATACGTGAATCGTTTCATGTGGTGATCTAGAGGCAACGGGGAATAAGCACCTAGAAACTCCTCTAGTGCTTTGTCTAAAGAGAAGACATCAAGAGGGATTTTCTCAGCTTTCTCCCTTGAGGCCTATATTAACTCAGGGTGAACAAGGTTTAATGGCTCAGCTGAAATCATAATAACACTCCACCAAGGCTTTTGCTTAGACTTTTCAATAGAACATCCTAGTCCCAAATAGCATCGTCACGGCTTAAGATGGATGGGGACTTCAATTTCATGCTTGATATGCCCTAGTCCTTTTTTCCTATATCCATACCAAGAAGCGAGCTCATATCTGAACCCATAGCGAGTTTGTAAAACCTTAAGAGGCGGTGGCTCCATGTAGAGCATTTCTTTCCACCAATGGATGTCAAACATTTCTATGGGGGTATTTCTGCCTTCCTTTCCAGGATCACAAATGTTAATTTATTTTGTAAGACGAGGATTTGTTTCCTCAGTGCAAGGAGTGATCTCCTGAACAGGGTTACACTTCTATGTGTGAGTTTTATCTGCCTTTGTGTTAAGGGCACCTGGAAGGTCCACACAAGAGGGATTCACCTTATATTCTGAAATAAAGAATTCAAAAAAGTTCAAGGAACCCCAATCATCTCCAAGGGAAGAATTCTTTTGAGAAATTGACAAGGGAGATTTAGGATATTCTACTTTAGTGTATGTGCAAGATCATGATGGGTCAAAAATTGGCAATATTATGGGTATTTGTAGGGTATGTGGCTAATGAATTTTTACAGAAAATTGATGAAACGAAAAGGGTTTTTCGAGGATATTCTTAGCTTTCCATCAATATAAGTTATGCTTTAATTTGAATTTAATAAATTATTATTATTTATTTTCTATTAGAATTACGACTAAATTCCTGATCGATAGGCTGATTGAAAAACATCTATAACTTTCAAACGGTATCACATTTGTTGAATTTGAAACATGCTTCACATACTATAGGATTAAAAAAATAAAAAATAAATTTCATGAAGTTTTGACCAAGTTAAGGTGGTCAAACATACGAGTTTTTATATTTTTTAAAAGTTGTAATAAAAAATTCATAATTAATTATTTACTTGGAAAAAAATTACAAAAAAATATGCATCACATCCAAACATGAGTCTTACTTATATATAAAATCTTATAAAAAATATTATCATTTTATTATAGTTAGGGTCAGGAACCACTTCTTATTTTTCCCAAATTTAAGTACTGCATTGAAATTTCAAATTTTCAGCAAATAGATTTTATTTAAAATAAACCTAGTAGTTTAGAAACTACATTCAATTTTCTACAGATTCTATTCTTACATATTTTTGAAATAATATAGATAACTTATTCAAATTGTTACTTCAAGTTGGCTAACACTGATTTTTTTGAATTTTTTGCCACTTAAGGGCCTATTTTTTCCATGATGATCCTGCACATACCCTTTAGGTGGTTCTTCATTTCCGCCACTAGCCCTGTGGACAACTTCCATAGATGGTATCGATGAAGAAATTGCCATGGCATTGGCAATCAAAGATGGAATACAATTCTTGAGGGTAGATATACTCGAAGTGTGACCGACGGCGACCAATTCACAAAGGTGAACACCTTTTGGATCCACTTTAACTGTAACTACTCGATTATTTGCGACGAATTTAAAGGAACAATGTAAAGTAGAAGTTACCACACCCATAGCATGCATCCAAGGTCTCCATAAGAGGAGGTTATATAGTAAGGGTTCATGCATCACATAGACCAATTTGGGTAAGGTAACGGGGCCTAGCTACAAAGGTAGTATTATCGTACCTAGAGCTTGGCAGCCAACGTTATCGAATCCATGGATATACAAGGAGGAAGCTACTAAAGAAGATGAGTCAATTTTAATCTTAGGTAGTAGGTCCATACCACAAACATTGAAATCCGAACTAGTGTCAATGAGGGTGCACCTAATACTAATGTTGTTAACATTGACTATAATCATCAAAGGCTTTGTATACTTCTACACATCTAGAGGCAGGAATTCTTCTGAGTGGAACGTGATATTCGGTGAATCCAAAAAAATATGAGCCAAAAACACATAAACATTTGTGGGCCTAGGGGAGGTAGGCAAGAGAATATTTTGTAAAGCTTTCTAAAGCATCTCTTGATAAATGAAAGCAATTTGAAGGAAGTCCCAAAGTGAGATCCTCGCCGGAGTAACACGAAGTTGCTCGAAAAGATCATAATTGTCTGGTGCTTTGATCGCAAGCTTGGTTGAGAAGGTGGTAAGAAATTAGGGACAGATGGTTGTGAAGTAGGAACAAAAGGTTGTTGATTTAGATTTTGTTTATTACTCCTTGTAGGATATGTGTGTCCAACAGTGTTATAAGATGTAGAGTCCGTAGCTTTCATGAACCTTCAGTACAAGTCTGGTGAATCGCTACAACATGAAATTCCATAGAAAAAAGATTCAATTGGGGTCACGTAGATGACGAGTTTCTTAGGGCTTGAAGGAGCCACTGTGACCACCACCACATTTACTAATCCCTCAATCTATCGAGAGGAGACAAGTTGTTCAGGAGATTTGCAGATAAGGGAGAGTGCTTCTAGGAAATCATCTAGAGCATCCTCCAACATATCAAAATCTTCCTCAGAAAAGCCATTATCATGAATGTGCAACATTGCAAAGAAATTTCCGATTTTCACATCAAGTTCACCAAAATGTGATATAAGAGGGATTCACTGCACATGGGTCTCTCCTTTCTTGAGAAATCACCACAGAACAAATTTCCCTTATACACCTCAAAATAACAGATTAATGAAATAATAGAGAACTGGATCCAGTTATACTTATGAGAAAAACTATCAAAGACCCTGAGGGAGCAAGACCAAATAATTCTTGTCTCAGAAGAGGGAGCTCTCAGCTAGAAGACGTTAGCATAGTTGTAGGATGCCAGCATGGTGTGTTGTAGTCTAAAATATGTGCTGACATCTTGAGTAATAGAGAACTTAGGAACTCAACAGACAAAAAAAAATCCTACTTCCAGACTGAGGAGTAGTCCGTATGGGACTGTTTAACTAACTAGAAAACCAAAGACTGAAGTAAATATAAAGTTGGTTGGGGAAGGCTTACCTTTCTCTGGACAATCGAATCTTCACTCCAAGCCCCTTTTCATGACCTACACACAAAAGACCAAGGAGAGAGTTGTTGGGTCGCTATGTAGTGGCCTACCTTAGTCAGACCCCGCTTTGGTGTTCACACCTCCATGGATAACTAAGTTGGAAAAGAATGATAAAGAAGTAAACAAAGCATGTGGTCAAAGAAATACCTTCTCAGGAGTAGAACCCGCACCACGATAAGAGTGTGGTGAAAGCAATACCTGCTCGGGAGTAGAACCCACACTACAAAATAGTAAACAAATGAGTGTAAAAGGAAAGTGAGAGTGAGAGAACATTAACCATAGGCCAAGACCCTCTCTGAAGCACACAGGTGCACCACTGAGTGCTTGCTTGAGACTTGTTGCTATTGTTGGGAGTACCTTAGTCTGGCATGGCTTTTCCTGTGAGTGTACTGCTATCAAAGGAGGAAATATCAAAGTTGGAGCAAATGGAGGCTAGTGTGATGTCTTCCAACCTCCAAATGGAAGACAAAAGGAGGTTTTAATTCTTGCAAGAGTGACAAAGATTCGTTACTTTCAGAGTGCAACCACCAAGAAATGTGTATCAAGGGTTAAACTTCTAGATTCTATGTTTTGAACTCAAGAAACGGACGAGACGCTAGCGCGCCACGCAAACATCTGCGTGTTGAACATTCGTCCAAAGCCTATATTCTTGGAAAACTCTTTGCCAAGCTTCTATTTCTCAACCACTTGTCCTCATGGAGTTAGAATCATGAAATTCTAACCAATGGGATTTCGTCATTATCTCAAGGTACAATAAATGCTATGCATAAATTTCAAAATATGGAATTGCCCCTAGGTGCAATTCTATGATATTACAGGTGTTTTTCACATCATGTGTTGCCATCAATGCCAAAGGGGGAGATTATTGTATGTTTTTGATATGTGGTTGTGCTTGATGTCAACACTATTGGCATTAATGTCATTTGAGAATGTATATGTCAAGGATATTAAGAAAATTGTAATAAAATAAGTTGCAGGTTGTTGATGTTGACTAGTTCAATATGTTGATGATAAGAGGTTGTGAACTAGAGGGTTTTTTTTTAGTATATATAGTTTATCCATGTTAAGTTTCAGAGATCTTCATGAAGATTTTATTGAGTTGTGAATATCTATGTTCAGACAATTTTTTTGTTGCTTCAGTTGGTGTTCCTGAAAGAAGATGATGTGATTCTAGTAAGTTTAGTTATTTTAGATGCCTCTTTGGTGATTCATGATGCTTGTGGATGTTTCTAGATCATTCTCTATCTTTGTTTCACATTTGCATTAACCATTGTGCTCGTGATTGAATATTTTCTCTTGCTTGTTCATGTTTTTCATGTTCTTGGCCGACTAGGTGATTGTAGTGTGTTGTGGATCTTTGAGGAATAATTATTGAAATTTTTTCATGTTTGAGGATATTATTTTGGGTCTTCACTATGTTGTGGCCGATGGTGGTTGATTTGCATTGATAATTATTTATGTTTTAGGCCAACAGTTTGTATTCATTTTATGTTTTAGTGAAGTCAACTTGTAGATGATGTTATTCTTGGTTGTGGATATATATGAGTGATTGTTTTATCATTTAAGGTATGGTGTGCGTTAATTGTGAAGTGAAGTGTGTAAGTCCTCAGTGCAAATAATATTCTAATCATTCGAAGGAAAAAATTAAGTGTGAAGAATACTGAGCAGAGTTTATGTGCTTAACCGAAACTATAATCAGGCATGAGCAGATGCTATTTTCTCAATTCAATCTTGTGGATGTAATCCAAATATTTTTGTAAGATAGTGTGTCTTCCTTGGGTAGTAAGCCTTGTTGTATTTGAGCAGTGAGCTCTAGGCAGTGTGCTTGAATGCATGTGCATTCCCCATTTATTCTCTTATACTTTTAACAGGGTATAATCTTGTGGACTAACCTCCATCATGGTTTTTCCCCTAATAGGGTTTCCACATAAAAATATTGGTGTTATGTGTGTTTCTTATGTGTTATTGATTTATGTTTTCATGGTTATTAATCAAACTTTGAGAACAAGTTAAATAAGTTTAAATTTTTGTGACAACTGATTCACCCCCCCTTTCAGTTGTCTACCCTTGTGTTTCCAACACTTTTTCCCTCCATACATATGGGTGCATACTTCTTTATCGCATCGATTTCCTTGTCTTCACAAGATTCTTCAGATAGTGAGTCCCATTCATATTCATTTGAGTCCATTTCAGAACTAGCTTACAATTGGAGGATTTGCTCACAAATCTTCTGAGTGGCTTCTTCTTTTGTCTCTTCTTTGTATCATAATCATGTCTTGTCTTTTGCATTGATTGAGATAGGATGAATTGGTTCTACAATACCTTCTTTTGTTTTTCCAATAGGACCTTTTCCTTCATATCCCATCTTTTCTAAGATTGTGAACCCTTTACCATATTTCTCTGTTGGTATATTGGAATTTGTTGCCTGGGATTCTTCTTCATCTTTATAAAGCCACTTTAGAATGTCTTTTTCGTCAAATTAATCAACTAGAGTACCTCCTTTTACAAATGTACCATCAAAGATCATGATGGGCTGTGAAGATTGTTGTCTATATGTTGATGGTTGTCCATATGATTTTGGAGAAGGTAGTAGTTGTGAGAGGCATAAGGACAATTCAAAAGAATAATCACCCATGCCTTTATCTTTCAACTGAATCTTTTTCTCAAACAGTTTTTACAAATAATTGAGTTGGCTTTCATTACTTGAGGAAATAGAATCACTGATGCCTTTATCTTTCAATTGAACCTTTTTCTCAAATTGTTTTGATAAAGAATTGAGTTGGCTTTCATTACTTGAGGAAATAGAAGTGAGCTTCTCTTTTGTCTAGCACAAAAATATTTTTGACTATCTTGAGAGTGTTGCAGTATTGGGGATTGTTAGAATTTTTTGAAATTGTGATCTTTTGTCTATTGTAAGGGAATTTCAAGCATTGATGGTATGTCGATGGTACTGCTTTCATTTCATTGATCCAAGTTCGACCCAAGAGTATGTTGTAGGTAAAATCCTTTTCTAAAACTTGGAAGATTACATCCTTTTGAACTGGTCCCACTTGAATTGGAAATACTATCCTAATGCATAGATAACCTTTAAGGTGCATATATTTAGACCATCTCCTCCATCTATTAAAATGCATTTGACCCGATGTTTATGGATTAAAACCTCAATATGAAGTGGAGCATTGCATGGATGAGTGAGGGATGCATCATCATTTTCTGAGAATGATAGACAATGGGGTGCAGTCAAATGTCCCACCATGGCTTGGAATTGCCAAACTTCCAAATTAGTTAGTACTGTGGTGTCCACTAAAGCTTTTTCCAAAATATCCTTATGGACTGGTGAAATTTTAAGAAGTTCCAATATGGATATCTGTGTTGGAGTATTTTTCAATTGATCTACTATATTGTATTGATTCAAAGGAGCAACAAGTGTTTTAGATGTACTTTCTTTCAATACAAACTTGGACTGCCCCCTTGTGGTCACATTTACTAGTAGGTTGTCTTGCTTATCCTTGATTTTGATGACATTGACTTGGTTATCAACTGTAGAGATGTGAAGGATGGTAGTATCATAGACACAATTCACATTCTTCTCTTTGTTGTTTGTCGAAGAGGATTCTCCTTTTTCATAGTTGGATAGGGGCTTTTTAAATGCTCCATGACCATCATTTGTTTTATTTCTTTCTATCGATGTCACCTCTATCTATCAATTCTTGCACCAAATGTTTTAGTTGTGTACAATCATTTGTTTTATGAACTTTTTTCATATGGAAATCATAGTAATATGAATCATTCCACCATGATGGTTTGACTCTTGGTTCAAAATCTCGTGCATTCAGTAATGTTATGAGTTTGTGTGTAAGAAGCTCTTTTAATGCTGACTCAAGTGATTGCCCCAAAGGTGTAAATTTTCTTTGATATGATGGTGGAGTTGGTTTAGATTCACTGTTGTTTTGATTTTTTTTGGGTGTAGTACCTCATAAATTGAAGAATGGTTTTATGTTATGTGTGTTAACTACACCATCATTAGCAACATTCTTATTTCTTGTCCAGAATTTGGATTTGTCATTGTTGTTATGATGGTTAGAAGAGTTAGCATAGTTTGTTACTTCATTATAGATTTTCAATGCTCCTCTTTTAACCAAGGGTTCCTCAATCTTAAGTCCATTTTCAATCAACTTTTCAAAAGTAGGTGGACACTATGCAATTGCATTCTCTAACTCATCTCACTGTTGAGATTATCAATGCAAATATCCATGTTTTCTTTCTCAGGTATAGGACGGGCATATCTAGAGAATAATCAGCTCCATCTTTGTAAGAATGTAAGAAATGGCTCACCATTTTTTTGTTTTGTGTTATAGATATCTTTCATGGTTATTGCATGTTGAATTTTGTATGAATATTGGGAGATAAATTTATTTTGTAGCTCCTCAAATGATCATGGGCTAGAAAAGACCCTTTATGCGCAGGAATATGAACTCAATGCATTGAAACATGAAGTTTATGCACTAAACTAGAAATGTCACCACTTTGAAAGTGTGCCTGGTTTTCTCATTTTTGAATCAGTGAATTAAGTGTTTTTGATGGATGATCTTCTAAACAATGATTTCAAACATAGAAGCAAGTAGTAAAATATTTGTTCCATCCTATGATCTAAACATCAAGTGTATGTTCTAGGATCTAGTTTGATCCCTTTTGATTTCCATTGGTATTGAACAATAGCAAACAAATCATTCAGATTCTTCTAATGTCAAGGGTCATTAATAAAATCACAACCCACATCTTAGAACTACGTCATCTCACATAGCTCAGTCACCCCATAAAGGGCACCCATGTTTTTTCCTTTTCCAAGTCTTAACCAAAGTCGAATCCTCCACTTTTGGCCATAAATCCCTAGTAGTTATATGGTGAGTATCTCAGGGGTAGATTCTTCCCTCCCCTTGCACTGTAAATATTATAATGTTTAGAAAATGACTTAGCTTGGCTACTACACTTAAAGTTCTTAGTAAGGATTTATGTTCTATGCAACAAATGATAAACTCCCTTAGGAGGCCTCCCATTCTTTAGAACAAAGGCTTTTACGTATCTCAAGGATACTGGGGGAAGGCTATCAATGCACACTACCATTGAATGTGATTTTCATCACAATCCACTTTTGATTATAGTGGGTTGGAATGCTTGGATTTAGTTGTTCCCACTTAGGTCGTTCTCTTAGGGTAAGTACCTTTTCCCACTATGGTAGGCCTGCTAAAGGTGCCATTGCAATAAAAAGAAACAATGAGCCTGGCATTTTGGTCACCCAATAAAGGGGAGAGCATGAGCCTATCACTTTACAAACACAACATACATGGTGTTCTTTAACCTTGTAATTAAACTCTAGATGCCTAATTTAATCAAAGGAAAATAAGTCTAGCCCCTGCAACATCGTTAGTAGTTTTAGATGTGTCTTTGACAACGTATAGAGCACCAACAAAATAGAAAGATACAGATCAGTCCCCCATAATTTTAAATTTCCCCAAATAAAGGTGTATACGCTAAAACATAGAGCATATGTGCTAAAATGTTTAGTATATGTGCTATTAAACACACTCAATGCTCTATTCTAGAAAATAGAAAAGGGAAATCAAATATTGTATATGCACTACAAGAGGAGGTAGATGTACTTGTTTGGGCTGCATATGCACTATAACAGAGCTTGGATGCGCCGAAATTCACCACCTATGTGTTGAAACAGGCCATGGACGCCTTACATCAAAATTCACGAACGAACCTATTGATGAAATCTTGTAAGAAAAATATTAAAAACGGGACTAGGCCCCATGGTGGGCACCAATTTATGTGTGTATGAATAATGTGAATAAGAAAATAAAACCTATACAACACACCAATGAAACATTATATCAAGGAATTCAAATAACAATCAAATTAAAACAACAACTCCTCAATGGCATCTCACTGTCCTCCATCTCCAAGGAATCTTTAAGTCATTTTCCTCTTAGATTGTTTGTGTGAATGAATTTCCAAATGACAACCTAAAGAATGAGAGATGCTGGAAATGTAAGAGATGTTTCCTACATTACATGATTGGTAAACTAGATATAGATGATATGCAAAGATAATAATGTTGCTAATGAAAGTGATATGATGAGAATGTTGTAATTAAGATGCTTCTAATGAGAATGCCATGATTAAATTATTTGATGCTAAAATGCTAATAGTAAAATGACAGTGATAAGATGATAATGCTAACTAAAATGTTGTAGAGTGTAATTGCTACAAATGCTCAACTCTCTCTCTTTTTTTGTTGTAAATGAGGTCCTATTTACAGATTTTCCAAGGCATCAGCCTACGTGGTAGAAATCAACAGTCTGGATTCAATCTGGAGAATGGATGGTTGAAGATGAAGAGGTTAGAGAGAAAAGGGGAAGTGTGTTCCCTTCATAAGAAAAATCTACCAAGTGTGAAGAGGAATAAAATGGAGATGAAGGCCAAGTGTCCCAAATTAGTTTGAATTTGTTGATGATAAATGCCAGATTAAATATTAGAAATATTAATTTCTTGAGACATATGATGAGGTGGAAGGTGGGAAGAAGTTAGTAAAAATGTTGTTAGATTTGAATTTAAAATTCTAATTTAATGAGAGGAGGTTAATTAAATAAAACAAACTAATTAAATTTGTTCATTTAATTAAGATATGAAGAAGACAATTTAGGATAGGAAGAATTAGAGAAAATGAACTATATAAATAATTGTTTTCAATTTATTTATAAGTAGAAGAATTAAAGATTATTAATTAAATAAATTGTATTTAATTAATCCTCGAGACCAAATTTGAGTGTATGCATTTTTCCCCTCTTTGAAGTGATGTGTTTCCAACACATTGCTTCAAAGAAAAATTTTTTGATAGTGTTGATAAAAAATTTCGATATGCCCCAGATGCTAATTTTTGAGTGATGATGCGTGTATGCCACCTCGGGAAATAAATCAAGAAATTTTTGAATTTTTTAGGATTTTTTGAATTTTGGAAATTTCTATGATTTTATAAGGATTTTCAAATTTTTAGGATTGTGACACGATTTATCTCCTGATAAAGAATACTTATCCTTCCAATTGATAATGAAATAATTTAGTCCTCTTGATGTGGAAGAAGCATATCCTACTAAATATGGTGAGTAGTTGTAAAGTTGTGGTGGCATTGGACAACCCAATGTTTCCATAACCACTGGTAGTAAAAAAAAATTTATTCAAATCTCCAAGAATTGAAGTTGTTGAGATCTTATACAAGCAAGAGGATCCCATTGTAGCATGTACCAAAAATGAATGTTATGAATATTTAAAGGTGAAACAACATGAAGATTCTAAGAATCTAATCAAATGTCAACTTATGAATTACAAAAGGAGGAAATCTAGTCACAAGATATATTGGGAAGTTTTTATGCCCTATTAAAAGATAATGGTTTTTCTTCATTACATTCAAATGATTTAAGCAAGGCATATCATGCATGTCCTATTTTAATAATTTGGAATCGTATTGCAATACTATTAATGTGTAGGAAATTAAAAAGGATATCAATCAAGTAGATCTACATAGAACATGGACTGTCAACAAATCATGATAGATCTTCTTGAGGTTGTCAAATACAAATATTTTCTTAAAGAAGTGCCTACAAATTTGTCATTTCAGCCATATGTTGATGTATAACCAAGTAAAAAATTTCATGAAATTAAATAATTTGGTCTTTTGCATAGTATACCACATGATAAATGGAATTATGTTTTGTAGATCTGCAATGCAAGAGGAATGTTGCATCATGAATTATGTCCTCTCAAGGTTGAGAATGAAAGAGAATACAACAAACAAGTCATTAATGATCAAATGTTACTACCTACACAAGCAACTCCCTAGGTTGTATCTTTCCTTGTTCCTATTAATTATTATGCAAGTATCATTTTTTATTATGGAAATCTATGAAATAAAAAATTCACATGGATTAATCATGGGTCTAATGAGTTTCCTCAGTGATTATCATTTTTATTACGTTATTGAGTTTGATAATTGCAAGGTAAGAGATTATTTTTCTAAATACAAGGACACATTTTCAAGACTTAGGATTATGACCATCACCTTATTATTTAAACATGCATTGATAAATCATATGGGAGTAAGTGTTAGTTTGTGTTATCTAAATATAATCTATCTAGTGAGTCTTTCTATATTTAGTCAGGTTTCAATAAGGTTAGTTTAATTTTGCTTCTTGTTTTCTTTTTTCTAGTTTATTAGCTTAAGTTTGGTTTTTCCTTCTTTTGTGGTCTGGTCTGGGGGTTTTCTTTTTTCTTTTTTTCTTTTGGGTGTTTTCCAAGTGCAAAACCAATTTAATTATCTAGAATTATTTTTTAGTATTTCATTTCTAAGCTTTATTCATGCTTTGTGAATAGCTGGTGAAAGTCTCTTGTTAGTGTTAGATGATTTGGACACTTGATTTAGGGAGATGGGTTAATGGTTTGAATTGGCTTGAAATATCCTAAAATCTTACATTTTTCACATATTTTGAGAATTTTGAGGTTTCTATGGGGTTTCTTTTCTAAGTCACTTTAAGTGAAAAATATTATGTTTTTGCTTCAGCATCATTATGATTGTTAGACCTAAAATGGAAAGCTTCACTTCTTGTAAATTGAAAGTGAAAATAAAAGGAAAATAAAAAGAAAGAAAAAGAAAATAAAGTAAACATCAAATAAATTAAACTTTCAAGAGGATTTGAATACCTCTAGTAGGGTTATAGACACCCATCTAGCAATAGAGCCATGTTCAAGAGAATCATAGTGATAACCTCATCAAGGCTACAAATGCTCAACTAATAACGAGGTAATGTATAGGTTTAAATTCAAGTAGAATCATTCATGTAGCTTAACATGATCGAGCATAGGTTCCTATGGTTAGTTACAGATGGAAAGAAATGCATTTGTAGACACTTGGATTTTCAATATATGGAAGTTATATCAACCAACAATTTTGACTCCTTGATCATGTGTTCTAATTTATTTGACCTAGTTTAGAGGGATGAAACTAGAGATTTTGGGTTTGTGATTCCTACTTGTCATTGAAATGCTTTGGATCTTTTTCCCAGTAGAGTTGCCATTTGTTGTTCCTTACACTCATGCCCCATCTTAACAGAAAACCCCTTTTTCTTTTTTTTAGGTTCGCCACTTTTTCTCTTGAAGGGAAAATGTTAGAGTAAAATTTGCTTTTTAGGGTCATCTTATTATTTAACAAGATTATATAAAATAAGGGAGATTTGAAGAATTTTGCAACTAAGGGCCAAGGAGTATTTGAACTTAAATAAATCCAATGAAAAATCTAAAAGTGTGAAAAATTCACAAAAAGTTCAAAAAAATCCAAAAATCAATAATCCTTAAACTTTCAATTTTTCAAAAATTTTCTTTCAAAATTTTGAAATTTCCATTTTCAAAAAAAATTCAAAACTCTTTCAAAATTCTAAAATTTCCATTTTAGAAAATTTCAAAAGTCTTTCAAATTCTAAAATTTCCATTTTCAAAAAATTTCAAAGCTCTTTCAAAATTTTAAAAATTTCTCAAAATGGAAAAATCTCCAAATTTTCCAAGTTGCCTAAAATCTCCAAAATTTCATGATGGGGTAAAATCTACAAAATTTTATTTTGTGACATTGCTAAAATGTTAAAATTCTATGGTGGAGTTGAAATCTCCAAAAAAGTTTATCTAGGCTTAATTTTGATGTTTAGGAATTGGATTTTTAGCATGTGAGCTACTAGTGATGGTATTTAATTTTTCAGGATCTTGAGATAAAGCTATGTATTTTCAAAAATAGTGGATCTATTATAAAATTATTATTGGAAGTTAGATTAAATAAGTCAAAAGCGACTTGCATTTGCATTCATGTCAATGCTTGTTGGCCTAAGAGGTGTTGTGTATCCTTGGGATGCCAGGATGGAAATTTGGAAAATGTTATAATTGAATAAAACCAAATATTAAATATAGCCCAAGATTTATTGTTGGTCCACATAAGAATTTGTGCCAAAGTATGTACCAGCTATGCAAAGTGTTTTGGTGATCAATAATAAGAATTTATTTTAAATTTTTAAAAGATCGTAACTATTTGAATACTTATTTGTAGCAAAATTTTAAACTAGAGTAAAAATGGAATATTTTATAATAATTTAGTGCACCTCCAATATTAAATGCAAATGTAAACTTCCCTAATTTGGATAGATCTTGGCCATTGATAAATATGTATCTCAAACCTTGATTTGTATTTGAAAAATTATAAAAGGGACTTTTCCCTCATTTTGAAGGTTGATCAAAAAATTGTTGGAAGGACATTTTGAAGTTAATAAAGGAAGACATTGAAGTTTTGGTGTTTCTTTTATTGTTTCTTCTTAATATGTGAATGGTTCCTTCTTCCACATTTTATTTCAGCTCATTTGTATCGATGGAAAAGTGTTCAATGCATTTGATGAAGCTGTTGCTCATACCATTTTTAATTTGTTGCTAGTAAGTTACTTTGTATGGTTAGTCTAAGCCTTTTATTATATTAGTTCAATTTTGAATGTTTATGCATGTTGTGTCAGTGATTGGATATTGATGATAAGAAAAATAGATACCAAAAGATATCAAACTTTTTCTACTCAATCATTCACTAATGTCCTAGGTGTTCTAATTGGATTGATTAACAACCTCACAAGGTGAGTCAATTCTCAATTAGGAAGGACCTAGGAGGGGGTTCATCACCAAGCAAATTCTTGAAAAAGAGAATGTTGGAAAACACAATGTGATATGCAAAATGACCTAAAATAAGTTAAATGAGAGATGCAAATGATGCAATTAAGTTGCACCAAGTTAGGGTATGTGTACCTGGGAAGTTTGGAGATGTTGTGAGGATTATGGAAATGTAAAAATGTTGTCAAAAAGTGTTGTGGAGGAATAAGATGCCCAAGATGTCATATTAGTCCAACTACTATTTTTCGGGGCAAATATGGAGTCTTCATATGCCAAAATAAAATCTTGAAGAATCTCTAAAAAATGCCCTATGGGGGACTAAGATGCCTAAAGTGGTGTACTAGTCCTATTATAAATTTCTAAAATCTCTTAAAGTGATCTTGAGGTCCAAGGTCTGCACTTGCTTCTACCCAGATCTGAGGTCCTAAAAGTTCCAAATCTGACCTGTAGGTGAGTTTTTGTGAACTTGACCACTTTGTAATGCAAATTTGAAACTTTGAAAACTTTTCACTTTAAAGGATCTACAAGTCTTCAACCTAGATCTATAAATAAAAACGAACAAGAGAGAAAAAATTGTTTAATTGTCAAGGAATAGGGGTTTTCCTTGGTCAAACCCCTTGTTGGTAATTAAACCAAATGATGAAATGAAGCATGAAACATGAAACATGTAATGATATCACCTTGTATGATGTCTTGTGAAGAAAATATACAATCTACCATGTAGTGGCCATGAAGAATGTAGATCATGGATCATTGAATATGATATGAAAAATGGTTGCAAACAGATCTTCAATGCTACATCCACAATCTTGGCTCAACAACATGAATGGATGCACTAAACCCTTGATATGATGCTTGAATCTTGGTGATGGCTCAAAATTCTTGATGAATCTAATCTTGAATGCATAAAATTTTCTTAGGAATGAATACTTGAATGCTTATTTTCTTGCTTATATGAAAAATTAGTGGAGGAACCTTGTATTTATACTTATTCATGCTTAATATCCTGAAAGTATACCACAACAAGCTGACATATAAATTCATTAAATAAAGGAGGCTAAATCCCACCCAATTTTGAAATTAGATCTTGAAAAATAAGCCAAGGAGGACTAAGATTCCCTAGGTGGCGTCTTAGTCCCAAGGCTCAATTCTTGGGGCATAGACTCCAAAAAGGGACCTATTTTGGTGTTTTCAATATTAGCGTCCCAAGATCCATGGAGGACAAAGACACCCTAGGTGGTGTTTTAGTCTCAGTCCACAAATTAGGGACACATAGTTAGAAACATTAAATGATCATTTATCTTTTTATGTTTGTCAGGATTTTCCATAAAAATATATAGTTTATTAGGCTTGTGGATGAAAAATAGGGCCAATTAAGCCATAAAAAAGTATAAATAAAGCAAGGTGGGACCAAATAAGCATTAAATTGCAAGGGTATGCATTTTAATACACTACATTTAGCCCCCACTTTAGTGAGAGGATGAAATTGCTTCAAACTCACACTAAAGTAGCCAACCACACAATTAAGAAGGGTTTGAATGTACCAACATTAGTAAGATAGGATGAAAATGATTGAGAGGTATGATTAAGCCCCAGGTTTGAGATCCTAATATAAGCACAAAGGAATGCACATGCAGATGATATATCAAGCCATAATGAGATCAACAACATACACCATCAAGGACAAGAAAAAGGAAAAAGAAAAAGAAAAAAAGAAAAACTACAACGTATCAAGCTTCAACTAGCCATCCAATGCGATGGACCAAGTCTAAGTTGTTTGTCCAAAAGGTTTACAAGTGGAACACGCTATCCACTACACAAAAAAAACACATGCTCACAAGGGCTAGTAGGAGCTAGTTGTCCACTAGGTGAGCCCCCAAGAAGTCCATATCAAATTCATACCCCATGAATATGATAAGGAAAAAAATAAAAATGCATGCTCATATGGGCTAGTGAAGCTAGGTGTTCACTAGGTGAGCCCCAGGGACCATATCAAAGCTATACCTCCAGGACTTTAATAAGGTAAAAAAATGCACATAACAAGAAAGAGAGAGGTTCAAAGGTACTTTTCTTAATTCATGCATGGTATCATCTTAGGGAAAATTGTGCCTAATGTTTCCAAGAGAGGAAAAGTCCAAAAAATATCACACTCTCGAAGGAAATAAAACCCAATGACACCACAAAGAAAAGGACACATCACAGGAAGGAAGAAAATCACACAATGAAACATGAGTGTTGATGTATGCCACCACTTTAAAGTAGTTGCTAACACCATTGTTGTGAGCAGTTTCTTTAAAGTCGAAGAAGACATGAGAGCTTATTCGGAAAGCCCTATGCCAATTCATATGTTTCTGATAAGCTACGTCATGAAAAGGGAATGCGCCCAAAAGATAGTATGTCACATGTGAGCCAACTTAAGTCATGTCATCCACATCCCAGGCTTTCTCTTTACATATACATGAAAGATGATCAACTAGCCGAAAGAGACAATGACAAGTGACATACAAGTACAAGGCTACCTAACCCCTTGCCCCCACTTAGTGCAGGACAAGGATGGGCCAAATGGGATGAAAGCAAGTATTAGTTATATGAATTAGGTACTTAAATACAAGCAAGAGCACCATAGTCCTTGAGATGCTGAATTTTGTTGCTTAAAGCCTTACATTCATTAGTAGAATGACCATGAACTCTATGGTATGCACAAAATGAATGTTTGTAGTAAAATTTCTTTCGTGTTCTTGGAGGAAGGGATATCAAACGATCTTGGAGTAGGATCACCAAGATGCTCTCTTGATCAAAAGTAGCAAGTGTTCCTTTATTTGTGCAAGATGTCATACACACATTGAATGACAAGGCTTTAGATGAATGTGTAGATAAAGGGATATGTGGAGGATCATGATGTGCCAAAAAGTGGTGATATGATGGGTATGTGTAGGGTATGTGGCTGATGACCTTTTTTTTACCCAAAATTGATGAAACGAAAAGGGTTTTTAAAAGAGATTCTCAACTTTCCACCAATATAAATTATGCTTTACTTTGAATTTAATAAATAATTATTATTCATTTTCTATTTTAATTACGACTAAAGTCTTGATTGATAGGCTTATTGAAAAACATCTATAGCTTTCAAACAGTATCACATTTTTTGAATCCAAAACATGTGTCACATTCTATGCTTCGTATAATATAGGATTAAAAAAAATCAATTTCATGAAGTTTTGACCAAGTTAAGGTGGTGAGACATATGAGGTTTTATATTTTTTAAATTTGTAATTAAAATTCATAATTAATTATTTACTTGGAAAAAAATTACAAAAAATATGCATCACATTGAGACATGAGTCCTCTACTTATATCTAAAATCTTATAAAAAATATTATCAATTTATTTTGGTTAGGGTGGTTAGACAAAAACCTACTTTTTTTTCCCTAAAATTTAAGTACTACTGCATTGAAATTTTAAATTTTCACTGTATCAATTTTTTAAAAAAAATATACCTAGTAGTTTAGAAACTACATTAAATTTTCTACAGATTCTATTCTTACATATTTTTTAAATAATATTGATAACTTATTCAAATTTTTACGTCAAGTTTCCTAACTCTGTTTTTTCTAAATTTTCATCGCCACTTAAGGGCATGTTTTTTCCATGGCGACCCTGCACATACGCAAAGGTGGTAAACCTAGATCTTTCTTGAAAGAGTATGGTATGTCAGTTTGTTTCATGTGTTCATGGTGTCCATGTGTAGGAGCTAGATTGTATCCAATACCATAATAGTCTTCCAAGTCAGATGAAGGGGGTTTATGTTTCTGAGAAGGACCAGTTTCCTCACAAGAACAAAAATCATTTTTAAAGTTATGTGTCATTCCTTCATGAGGGATGAGAGTTATATAGCCCCCATCACCAGCATGGGGTAATGTTGTAGAATTAAGTTGAGTGAATGAAAAAAAAGGTTGTTTTGTTTTAGATTGTGATATTTTGCACTCCTATAAAGGGAGGTGTAAAACCCCAATCATTATTAGAACTCGTATCTGAAAATGAATCGTTGGTATATGACTCTTTGGATTTCCAGGGTGATATTTTGGATTCTCTATTGAAAGGAGGCGTAAAATCTAACGTCCCCCAATTATTACTAAAGAGCTTTTTGTAGGTGAAGGATTAGCATCAAATTGTATAGGTTCAACTTTTGATTTTGGAATGAAAGTATTAGGAGAGTTGGAAGTGTTATGATCATGTGATTCATAGCTTTTTTTATCTACTTCAACCATGTATATCTTGTTGTTGTATTCAAATTTCATTCTACAGTGGAGAGTATAGGGGACACCTTTCATAGCATGAATCCATGGTCTCCCTAGGAGAAGATTGTATGAAAGGGGTCCTTGCATGATATGGATAGGGGTAGGCAGCTGGACAGATCTGACCTTAATAGGTAATGTGATCATTCCTAGTGGTTTCCTATTAACATTTCCAAAGTTGTGACTATGAAAATCCTTAAGTTGAATGAGCCATTTGTCCATACCAATTTTTTTTTGGAGGTCCATGCTAGAAATATCAATTTCTTCTCCATTGTCTATGAGATTTTTCACTCTTAGGAATAGGATGCACATTAATTGCAATCCTAAACATATTTCATGCATCTCCTAAGTCCTTGGAAAGTGTTCCCCAACACTAGGATTAGAAAGAGATTAATTTTGAAGGAAATGAACATGTAAATTGATATTTGTAATTAATAGAAATTATTGGAACATGTGGGGATTCCCAAGAAGAGCTCCTACAAAGTAGGAGCACATGGGCTACCCACATGGAAGGTGGAACCCATCTTGCTTAAGTTAACTATCTAGAGAAAAGATAACACTTCAGTAATGCATGTAAAGATCCTAGAAGTTAGGAATTGATATTTACATGAGTGGAGTTCAGTTCAGTTTAGTTCAGTTTAGTTCAATATTAGTTCAGTTCAATTTAGTTCAGTTCAGTTCAATTTAGTTCAATTCAGTTTAGTTTAGTTATGGTTCAATTATCTTCAATTGCATATAGTTAGTTTGAGTTGCATGCTAGTTGAATTTAGTTGACTTGAGTTGCATGCTAATGAATTCAATTGCATGATAGATAATAGGTGATACATTCAGATAAGTGGAGATGATCAATCATGCGTATTGTTTGCATGAATTGATGGAGAGATATGTTTCTATTAACAAAGATTGGCATGGACCCACCTTGGGCATCCAAGTTGGAATCTTTGAGTTGACACCTTTTGCATGAGAAAATATTTACAAGGCTAAGTTAAGTGGTCCCATTCATGGGCACCAACTTTGAGGAGAAGCTTGGAAGATATTTTCTTGAACAACGATCAATTAGGAGTTTAGTTTGGGGTGCCTAAATTGAGGAGACATTTCTTTTAACTTCATTTTACCTGATGAAACTCTACTTGCATAAAATAGGCATATGTTTTTTAGAGAAGCTTCAAGCTCTTGTAATTGACAATTCTTCAAAGTTTTCAAGGCTCATTATTGTCTATTAATTGCAACAAGTTGAAGAAAGTTTCATTAGATTTGATTGCAGGTTGTGAAGAAGAATTGTTGAAGGAAAAAGAAGAATCTCAATCAAGGATTGATACAGTGTTATTGTAATCTTGTTCAGAGGTTAAATAATACAAGCACTATTGATTCTGGTGGTGGAGTTTTTTCTTGAAAGGGTTTCTCCACATATATGTTGTGTCACTTCTATCTTCTCGTCTCATTCTTCTACAATCTTATGTCTACTTCTACAATTGGTAAAATGAATCTAAATAGATAATGGGCATGTGCAGGATCATCATGGAAAAAATAGGCCCTTAAGTGGCGATGAAAATTCAAAAAAATAAGAGTTAAGTAACTTGACATAAAAATTTGAATAAGTTATCTATATTATTTCAAAAATATGTAAGAATAGAATCTGTAGAAAATTGAATGTAGTTTCTAAACTACTAGGTTTATTTAAAAAGAAATTCTATTTGGTGAAAATTTGAAATTTCAATGCAGTAATACTTAAATTTTAGGGAAAAAATAAGAAGTAGGTGTCTGTCTGATCACCCTAACCACAATAAAATGATAATATTTTTTATAATATTTTAAATATAAATAGAGGACTCATGTCCCAATGTGATGCATATTTTTTTGTAACTTTTTTTCCAAGAAAATAATTATATATGATTTTTTTATTAAAACTTTTAAAAAATATAAAAAACCCATATGTTTGACCACCTTAACTTGGTCAAAACTTCATGAAATTCATTTTTTTTTAATCTTATAGTATGTGAAGCATAGAATGTGACGCATGTTTTAGATTCAAAAAATGGGATACCGTTTGAAAGCTATATATGTTTTTCAATCAGCCTATCAATTAGAACTTTAGTCGTAATTCAAATAGAAAATGAATAATAATTATTTATTAAATTCAAAGTAAAACAGAATTTATATTGGTAGAAAGCTGAGAATCTCCTTTAAAACCCCTTTTTCATTTCATCAATTTTGGGTAAAACAAAAGTAGTCAGCCACATACCCTACACATACCCATCATATTGCCACTTTCTAGCCCATCATGATCCTACACATACCCTAATCATACACAAAGAATTTGTAACAAAGAACACTTAATTAGATATACAATTTCATAGTTTTACATGTTTTAAAGCTACATAATTACCTCCATTTTAAACATTTGCATCAAAGCTAACGGTTGGGTAGAGTTTGGGATACCTTTCTCTTAAATGTTTGAAGGTTTTTTTGTCTATAGTGGGAGCTTTTACTATTGTGTTATTACTGATTTGTAAAATAAGTGTGTTACAATGAGTTCTAATTCTCATTTAGATATTGAAAGATTCAATGGATCTAGTTATGAGATGTGGAAACTAAAAATGGAGGATCTCCTTAAAGAGAGAGATCAGTGGTTAGTTGTTTGTAATGAGACAAATTCACCTACAACGATGTCAGATGAGGATTGGGCTAAGATTGATAAGAAGGAAAGAGGGACCATAAGATTATGTATTGTTAATGTTGTTCTCTTGAAGCATCTGTAAATGTAAAGCTAGAAGATGAAGATAAATTCATTTTGTTACTTTATTCTTTACCAGCTTGTCTTGGAAAAATCTAATTGTTGCTATTAGTGGTAGTGGTGCAAATCCTAAGATAGACAATATAATTTCTACTCTCCTATCAAAGGAGATGAGGAGGAAGTCTTAAAAAAAATCCCAAGATGCCTTGATTGTAAGAGGTAGGCCTAAGGAAATGGAACCTAAGGGAGACAAGAAATGAAAGGTTAAGTCCAAATGATGGTCTAAAACCCCTGGTAAGATTAAGGTAAAGTGTTGTAATTATGGGAAACTTGGACATGTAAAGAAGGATTATAAGAACAAGAAAAATACTTCTAATGCTTCTATAGATAAATACTCAGATGAAAGTAATGGGTATGTGCAGGATCATCATGGAAAAAAAGGCCCTTAAATGGCAAAAAATTTAGAAAAATTAGAGTTAGGCAACTTGACGTAAAACTTTGAATAAATTATCTATATTATTTCAAAAATATGTAAGAATAGAATCTGTAGCAAATTGAATGTAGTTTCTAAATTAGTAGGTTTATTAAAAAAAAAAAACTATTTGGTGAAAATTTGAAATTTCAATGCAGTAGTACTTAAATTTAAGGGAAAAAATAAGAAGTAGGTGTCTGTCTGACCACCCTAACCACAATAAAATGATAATATTTTTAATAAGATTTTAGATATAAGTAGAGGACTCATGTCCCGATGTGATGTATATTATTTTGTAAATTTCTTTCCAAGTAAATAATTAATTATGAATTTCCTATTACAACTTTAAGAAAATATAAAAACTCATATGTCTGACCACCTTAACTTGGTCAAAACTTCATGAAATTATTATTTTTTTAAAATCTTATAGTATGTGAAGCATAGAATGTGATGCATGTTTTGGATTCAAAAAATGTGATACCATTTGAAATCTATAGATTTTTTCAATCAACCTATCAATTAGGACTTTAGTCGTAATTCAAATAGAAAATGAATAATAATTATTTATTAAATTCAAAATAAAGCATAATTTATATTAGTGGAAAGTTGATAATCTCCTTTAAAAACCCTTTTCGTTTCATTAATTTTGGGTAAAAAAAAAGTCGTCAGCCACATACCCTACACATACCCATCATATTGCCAATTTTTGGCCCATTATGATCCTGCACATACCCTAATGATGCTTTGCTCATTTCATCTGATACTATTTGTGATAACTCTTGGCTTATTGATTCAGGTTGCTCCTATCATATGACTCCTAAGAAGGAGTGGTTCACTAAGTATACTGCATATGATGGAGGGAATGTCTTCTTTGGAGATAATAACACAAAAAAGGTTGTTGGAAAAGGAGAGGTCAAGATGTGTTTTAGTGATGGTAGGGTTAAGACCCTTAGTGATGTTTTACATATTCCAAGACTTGCTAGAAATATAATTTTTGTATCTAAGTTCAATGACTCTAGAATGCATGTGAATTTTGACAATGGTGGTTACTAAAGGATCTCAAATCAGGACTTTGTTTAAGCTTAATACCTCCAATTTGAATAAATTAGCCAGTCTAACTAAAGCTGAAAATGCATGTATGTTGTGGCACCATAGATTGGGTCACAATGGTGAAAAAGGTCTTAGGACCATTCTCAATAAGAAATTGGTTGATGGTATTCCTAATTATAATATTGGAAAAAATGATTTTTGTAAGCATTGTGTGTTTGGAAAGCAATCTAGATCATCATTTCCTAATGGAACAAATAAAGCTAAAAGATTATTAGAGATTATTTATTCAAATGTAATGGGCCTTGTGGATATTGATTGTATTAGAAAATATAGATATTATGTCACATTTATTGATGATGTCTCAAGATACACTTGGATCAATTTTATGCATAAAAAATCTGATGTGTTCAATAAGTTTAAAGAATTAAGGCTTTGGTTGAGAAATAATCAGATCATAAGATAAAAGTGTTGAGATCAGATAATGGTGGTGAATATTGTTCTAGGGAATTTGATGATTATTGTAAGCATGTAGGAATTCTAAGAAAAAAAACTACTCCATATACACCTCAACATAATGGAGTAGTGCCTCAAAAAGGATGAACTGAACCTTAATGGAAAGAGCTAGGAGTATGTTAAGTAGTGCTAAGCTAAATCGGTGCCTTTGGGCCGAGGCTATAAGTACTTCTTGTTATTTAATCAATAGATCCCCTAGTTCATCTATTGAAGATAAAACTCCTTAAGAAATCTGGTTAGGTAGGAAGCCTAGTGTTGCACATTTAAGGATCTTTGGTTGTGAGGATTTTGTTCATGTGCCTAAAAAAAAGTGATCTAAGTTGGATCCAAAAGCACAAAAATGAATATTAATAGGTTACGGTGAAAATGTAAAATGTTACAAGCTTTGGAATCCTCTAACCCGAAAAAATTCTTTATCTAGAGATGTGATTTTCAAGGAACTTAGAGCTTATTCAGGAGAAGAACAACCAAAGGAGAAGGATACTTAGACTCGATTAGTGCATTTTGAGATAAATAATGAGAAGCAAGAAGATGCACATGTTGAATAACAATTGGATGGATTTCATGACTCAGAGACTTCACATAGTTCTTCTGAGATAAATGCTTATGATGAGCATATTGAGGAACAGGAAGAAACCCCTTTGAGAAGATCCACAACAAAAAGAAATCTTGTTGATAGGTATAGCCCACCTATTTTATGTTGTATATTTTCTTTGATGAGTACTAATGATGAACCTAGATCTTACAGGGAAGTTGTTTCTTCAGATGAGAACAAGATTTGGTCATAAGCTATGCATGAGGAAATGGATTCCTTGGATATTTGTGACACATGGGATCTTGAGAGTTTTCCCAAAGGAAGAAAGGCCATTGGTTGTAAATGGATCTTTAAAAAGAAAATTGGAGCATATGGTAATCTCGAAAGGTACAAGGATAGATTAGTAGCCAAAAGATACTCCCAAAGAGAGGGAGTTGACTTTAATGAAATCTTCTCTCCCATTGCTAAATTAACTTCTATTAGATTATTTTTATCTATCGATGTTGCTTATGATTTTAAGATAGATCAAATGGATGTCAAAGTTACAGAGACTTGGGAAAGGTTTTTTTTTTTAACTACAAGAAAATTTAATTTGAATGTGATAGTCAGAGTGCTATTTTCCTAGCCAAAAATTCTATGTATCATGCTTGTACTAAGTATGTTGATGTTCAGTATCACTTTGTGCGAGAAATGGTTGAGAGTGGGAAGGTATTGATTGAGAAATTTGAAAATTTGATCAATGCTGCAGATTATCTTATGAAACTAGTTCCTACAGATAAGTTCTCATGGTGTAGGAAGGCCATTTTCCTTGAGTACTGTACTTGATTTATAAAGAATGATTCATTGTTTAGAATAATTGCAATGTATAATGTCAAGTGCCCGAGAATGTTGAGAATAGGATTCCATTTAATTGCAATCCTAAACATATTTCATGCATCTTCTATGTCCTTGGAAAGTGTTCCCCAACACTATAATTACAAAGATATTAAATTTGAATGAATTGAACATGTGAATTGAAATTTGTAATTAATTCTAAATGATAGGAATATGTGGGGATGCCCAAGAAGAGCTCCTACAAAATAGGAGCACATGGGGCACCGACATGGAAGGTGGAACCCACCTTGCTTAAGTTAACTGTTTGGAAAAAAGATAACACTTAAGTAATGCATGTAAAGATCCTAGAAGTTAGGAATTGATATTTACATGAGTGCAGTTCAGTTTAGTTCAATTCAATACTATTCAGTTCAGTTTAGTTTAGTTCAATTTAGTATCAGTTCAATTTAGTTTAGTTCAGTTCAATTTAGTTATGGTTCAGTTATCTTCAATTGCATATAGTTAGTTTGAGTTGCATGTTAGTTGACCTCGGTTCACTTGAGTTGCATGCTAATGACTTCAATTGCATGACAAATAACAAGTGATATATTCAGTTAACTAGGGATGATCAATCATGCATAATGTTTACATGAATTGATGGAGAGATATGTTTCTATTAACAAAGATTGACTTGGACCCACCTTGGGCATCCAATTTGGCATCTTGGAGTTAACACCTTCTTCATGAGAAGATATTTACAAGGCCCAGTTAAGTGGGCCCATTCTTGGGCACCAACTTGGAGGAGAATCTTAGAAGATATTTTCTTGACTAACAATCAATTAGGAATTCAGTTTGGGGCACATAAATTGAGGAGACATTGGTTTTGACTTCATGTTACATGATGAAACTCTACTTGCACAAAATAGGTGTGGGCTTTTCAAGAGGAACTTCAAGATCTTTTAATTGAAAATTCTTTGGAGTTTTCAAGGCTCATTATTGTCAATTAATTGCATAAAGTTGAAGAGAGTTTCATCAAAGTTGATTGCAGGTTGTGAAGAAGAATTGTTGAAGGAAAAAGAAGCATCTCAGTCAAGGATTGATACAGTGTTATTGTAATCTTGTTCTAAGGTTAAATAATACAAGAACTATTGATTATCATCGCGGATTTTTTTCCTGAAAGGGTTTCTCCATGTATATGTTGTGTCACTTCTATCTTCTTGTCTCATTCTTCTACAATCTTCTATCTACTTCTACAATTGGTAAAATGAATCTAAACAAATAATCATACACAAAGAATTTGTAACAAAGAACACTTAATTAGATCTACAATCTCATAGTTTTACAAGTTTTAAAGCTACATAATCACCTCTATTTTCAACATTCCTAACTGTAGTTTCATTAAATATCACCTTTATCATTAAGGCTTCATTCTTGTTTTGAGTCTCAAATGAGGGCCATATGGATATATTAGCAAGGGTCTTCTTAAGATCTTCAACTATATTACAAAAAGGTGAATGAGGAGCACTAGGAAAAATATGTAGAGGTGATGGTGATGTTGTGTGAGCTATTTGTGGTCCCCTACATGTTTGAGAACTTGTGTTATATCCTGATGGTTGCAAAACATTGTTAGATTGCATCATAGATTTCAAGAAATATCTTAGTTTCTTATGTGATTCATTATGATCTCTTAGTGAAGAAGAAGCTACTGTCACTTCACCTAAGGAAGCCTAATTACATGTTTCCATGTTTATATTTCTTGCACCATGATATCCTCCCGATGAGGAGAGTTTTTAGAACTACAAACTAAATGTTCGTGAAATTCAAAGGTTGTTGCTTCTAAAATGAATTCATCGCAAGTAGGGGAATGATGAATGGTTGAATTTTCTTGCTCAATAGGGGTATCCCTAGGTGTAGAGGGATAACTAAAATTTTCATTACCTTCATTGATTATGTTTTCTAATATCAAAGTATCTTCCTTGCCACTAGGAGAGATACTAGGAAAAGAAAAAATGTTAGTGTCATAACTATCAATGGTTGTGTTGTCTTGTTCATCAATGTCTTGTGAACTAAGAGAGGTAATAGGAGAGAAACAAATAGGAATCTCAAAACTCTCATTGATTGGTTTTTCTAACACAAAAATATTTTCTTTCCCAATGGGAGAGATATTAGAAGAAGAACAAATATGATCGTTAGGAATGTCCAAGGTTGTATTGCCTTTCACTAAAACACTCTCATAGGGAGGGGATTGTTTCTTAGCATACCTAGATATGTAAGATACTAACATTGTTTGAAGAAAAATGAAAAGCACTTATAACCATATCATGAAATGTTTTAGCAATGTAAACAATGTATATCCAAAGATGCCAAAAACTTCTATCCAATGTATGCAAAACTTTAAGAATGAAAACAATGTATAAATCCCAAAATGAAAAGAACTTTTACCAAACTTATGCAAAGCTTTATGAATGTAAACATTGTATATGCAAAAGTGAAAAGTATTTTTAGCCGTATTATGCAAAGTTTCAAAAATGTGAGCATTTTCAGATCTAATGATGCTTGTAATTGAAATGATTTGATAAATGAGTGCCCTAAATTGAGGTTTTTGACCTAGATCCATAAAATAGATGTTCCTGAAACTTTCTAGACTTATAGTATATATTACCGAGAGGCTTAGGAAGCACAAAAAAACATATATAAATCTTGAAAACTACAATTTCAAAGCCCAACAGGGACTAAGACGCCAAGAAGGTCGTTTTTGTCCTAGGGGAGGTTTTTTTTAGAAAAGCAACAAATTTTGAGATGTTAATAGTGTTCCTAGATTGCCTACCCAGGGACCTAATGTTTGTAAATAGAAAATTGTGCAAATGAATGGAAGAAAAAGTAACTAATGATAAGCAATTGGATGCAAAGGTGAATGCAATTTTTTCAATTTTGAATGCAATAATAATATTTCTAAATGTAATTAGGACGATGACCAATGCACTTTTTTTCAAATTTTCAATGAGATAGAATGATGCAAGAAAGAAAAAAGGCAACCTATATGCACTTTCACTAATGCAAATATAAGAAACCCTAAATGCAAGTTTCACTAAAGATGAGAAACCCTGGATGTACTTTCATTAATGATGTAATGAAAGAATGATTGAAACCTAGATCTAGGGCTGTAATGGACTCCAAATCAGAAAATGAATGCTCAAGAAGTCGGGTTCACCAAAATGACGATAAGAAAAATAGATACCAAAAGATATCACACTTTTTCTACTCAATCATTCACTAATGTCCTAGGTGTCCCAATTGGATTGACTAACAACCTCACAAGGTGAGTCAATTCTCAATTAGGAAGGACCTAGGAGGGGGTTCTTTGAGTTATAATGGGTCCACCACCAAGCAAATGTTTGAAAAAGAGAATGTTGGAAAACACAATGTGATATACAAAATGACCTAAAATAAGTTAAATGAGAGATGCAAATGATGAAATTAAGCTGCACCAAGTTAGGGTATCTGTACCTGGGAAGTTGGGACATGTTGTGAGGATTCTAGAAATGTAAAAAATGTTGTCAAAAGGTGTTGTGGAGGACTAAGACACTCAAGATGGAATATTAGTCTTGCTACTGTCTTTCAAGGCAAATGTGAAGTCTTTTGATGCCGAAAAAAAATCTCGAAGAATCTCTAAAAAATACCCTATGGAGGACAAAGATGTCCAAAGTGGCATATTAGTCCCATTCTAAATTTATGAAATCTCTAAAAGTGATCCTAAGCTCCAAGGTATGTGCTTGCTTCTCCCCAGATATGAGGTCCTAAAACTTCTAAATCTGACCTGTAGGTGAGTTTCCATGAAGATGACAACTTTGTAATGTAAATTTTCAACTTTGACAACTTTCCACTTTAAAGGATCTTCAAGTCTTCAACCTAGATCTTCAAATACCATCACACAAGATGGAAAAACTTGTTGATTGTTAGGGAATAGGGGTTTTCCTTGGTCAAACCCCTTGTTGATAATTAAACCAAATGATGAAATGAATGAAATGAAACATGAAGCATGAAACATGTAAATGATATCACCTTGTATGATGTATTGTGAAGAAAATCTACAATCTACCATGTAGTGGCCATGAAGAATGTAGATCTTGGATCCTTGAATATGATATGAACAATGGTTGCAAATAGATCTTCAATGCTAAATCCACAATATTGGCTTAACAACATGAATGGATGCACTAAACCCTTGACATGATGCTTGAATCTTGATGATGGCTCCAAATGCTTAATGAATATACTCTTGAATGCATAAACTTGCCTTAGGAATGAATACTTAAATGCTTGTTTTCTTACTTATATGAAAAATGAGTGGAGGAGCCTTGTATTTATACTTATTCATCCTTAGTATCCCTAAATTACACCACAAAAATCTGACATATGAATTCATTAAATAAAGGAGGCCATATCCCACCCAAATTTGAAATTGGATCATGAAAAATAAGCCAACGAGGACTAAGACACCCTAGGTGGCATTTTAGTCCCATTTCACAAATCAAGGACACAAAGATGGAAACATTAAATGATCATTTATCATTTGAGGTTTTTAAGGATTTTCCATAAAAATATATAGTCTATTAGGCTTGTGGATGCAAAATAGGGCCAATTAAGCCATAAAGAAACATAAAAAAATCAAGGCGGGCCCAAACAAGTGTGAAAATGCAAGGGTATGCATTTTACTACACTACAAATATATGTATGAATTTTTGCAGTCTTGAAGCTTCTAAGTATTCCTTTGAAGATTGCACCATTCATACAACATTGTGGGTTTAACCCAAATTAAATAGGAACTAGTTTATGGGGATTTATCTATCTATAGCATAGCCATTGTTATAATTGATCTTAGGTTTTAGATTTAGGATTTCTTAACCCTTGTGTTTTGAACTTTATTTTTAAAATCTAGGTTAGTAATAGAAGGAAATAATTATAGTAAAACTACCATATTTGGTGATAAAAGTCATATTTAGGTTTTAAATTTGAAAATGGAGATGTGATTTATACCAATCTATAGGTTTTACAAAACCCTTATTTTAGAAGTTATAGTGGAGTGCAAAGACCCTTGCAAAACTAACAAATCATTAACCTCTGAGTCATTTTTGGAAAGTGAAGACCTAAGAATCAAAGTTTTAGTGTTATCTTTCTAAAGTTTTTTTAAGGCATCCTTTAAAGAGAGAGGGTACTCTATTACTTTGACTTTGTTGTGAATGTCAAAACATCAATAGTATCTTTTCTTCCTCTAGAGGAAGAACTGAAGGGGCCATCACATGTTGGGAAACTACTATGGTCTTTAGGTATTGTAGTGTAGAAAAATGTATCCCTTTATATTTTCACACTTTGTTTGGACTCTCCTAATTAAAATGGACTTAATAATGTCTTAATTTAGTGTTGAAAAGGGTATCCTTTTACACTTTTAATCTTTGTGTGGGCCCTCTTAATTAAATTGAACTTAATTATGTCCTAATAAGCACTATTTTACACCTACAAGACTAATAAACTACATTTTTTGAAGTGGAAACCTGACAATAGTTAATGCCAACACATAATATTTTACCTTGAGCAATGTGTGTTCTAGGAATAGGGAGTTGGGATCGATTCACACATGGGTGAATGGTTCTTCACTAGGCCTTTGAACCAAAGTTTGAAATATGTTTTTGGTGGTATTTTAAGGTCCCCAAGTCCATATTTCAATGTCAACTTGTAATATTTGAATTTCGGGAAATTAAGGATACATACCTATAAATACAAGGTTATTTTCTAAGTTTCACCTTGATTTTCAAGAGAACCTTGAAGAGAAAGTTATGTATCAAAGATTTATTGTAGCACTCAAGATCCATTCATCATGTCACAGTATTCTTGCATCATGCATGTTTTTGGAGCTAACATTGTGATGTAGGTTTTAAGATCAAGTTCAAGCATTCAAAGAAATATTTCAAGTATCAAGATCCACATCCATTGAATCCATTTGATGCAAGTTATAGACCTAAGATCTCCATTCAAAGATCCATCAAAGTATTTTTTAAGTGGTAACATAGCATTTTTCATTCATCATTCCTTCTTTCATGCTTTATTTCATTTCAAGGTTTAATTACCCAAATGGGGTTTGACCAAGGAAAAAACCCATTCACCAAAAAAAAACAATTTTCCTCTCATATGCTTGTATTGTAGATTTCAGTTAAAGATGAATTGAAGACCCCTCGAAGTGAGATATTGAAAAAGTTGTCAAAGTTGCAAAAGTTTTCAAAGTTGTTGTCAAATCACGAAATCTCACCTACAAATCTTATTTCCTACTTTCTAACACTAAATCCTAGACAAACTAGAAGTTATAGATCAGTCTCAAAGGATCCTGAAGGTTGCTGAAAACTGTTGAAAATAGACCCATTCACCCATGGGTGAATGAGTCCCAAATAACCTTCAAAAACTGACTTTTGGTGACTGGTAAACATCATTCTACCCTTCTAAGATCTACAATCAGTTTTCTCCTTCTATCAATATTGAGCTATGTATTGTTGTTTAAAGTTTGATTTGGCATAATTAACTTGATATTCTATTTTTTAATTTTTTCCCAAAAGTATTGTTTGAACTTGACCTCTATCCTCAATCATAAGGAAATCTGAAGATTCTCACATTCGGTTGATTCACATAAGGCTCGTTAGTCAATTCATTTTGGGTATCTCATTTGCTAATGAAAATTGGAATTTAGGTCCATCATACCCCCTTTGTTATCATTTCGCATCTTTTCATTCCATATTTGGTACACCTACTTTTTCTATGTTTCATTTTGGTGAACTTGACTTTTGAGCATCATAACTTTATGATTTTGGAGTCCATTTCAGCCCTAGATCTAGGATTCCCAATACTTTGCATTTATTTGCATTGATTTGCATTTCATTTAGGGTTGTTTGTTTGCATTAGTTTGCATCTCATTTAGGGTTTTAGGTTTTCATTTTTTGCATTCTTTAAAATTTGGAAAATTCAAAAATCTTTGTCATTTTGTATAGTGTTTACATAACATTACCTAATCATTCATTTAAATCATAAAATTTAATCAAAATTGCATCTCATATTAAGTGTTTTTTATTGTCATTTAGCATCATTTTGCACTTGCATTTATACTTGCTTTTCCTAAAATCTAAAACCGTAACCAACTATTTGAACCCAGAATCTAAAGGCATACAAATCAACTCATAAACCTGTAAATTAATTTTTAAAAACCCTGAAGCAAGACCCATTCGCCCATGGGTGAATGAGTCCCTAATCAGGACCTTTTCTAAAATTTTGAGCATCAAAAACACTATTTCTACATATTGTACTCTTGCATTTAGTTTGCTATTTCAGTTTCCATAATTTTTGTTTGCTGAAAATGTTCGTATTAAGATTAATTTGTCAAATTTAGTGCATTGTTTGAATTCAAATTTGCATCATTTTCAAGTTTTTGCATAACATAATTAGAAAGTTATCTTCTTTAAAATCTAGAATTTTCTTTTTGCATACTTGCATTGCACTTTATATTCTAGGGTGTTCGATTACATTTTACATATTCTCCATTTTGGGTGCACCTTGGGTTTGTGAAACTTGTACGAGCTTCATAACTTGGTGTCTTATTTCCAACACTATCATGAGACGTAGTTCAAGACTCATGTCATCCTTTGATACATCACTCTTCGTGGATCTTGGGTTTTCTAACTCTTTCACTCATAGTGTTGACACTAGTCAACTCACTATGGACCATACCATTGGCACTTCATTTCCTATGACCTGTCTACCCACAACTAATGTGACTGATGTTGACACAATAGTTTCTAATGTCCCTCAAGAGAACCTAAGAAGAATGGATGAAGACCTAGGAAAATTGCAAAACTTTGTGAGTTTTGAATACATTGTTGGTATTGTACTTCATGGCATAGATAACATGAGGACAATGATTGAAAATGAACAAGGAATATAAGTTATGAGTAGCCTATATCATATCATTAATAAACATGTCCCTATGATGAATAGTTGTGCTCAATCTTTCAGGTATACCGAAAGTCAAGGTGGAAATCCAATTTCCCCTTCCACAACCATGACCTTTTTTCCAACATACACTAATCCAACTATTACAACAACCATACAACCTACTAGCAATGTCAATACTTCCTTAGGCATTTCCACAAGGAATCCCTTTAGCTTTGTGCATTCAAATCTCACATCTCCTAATCCATCTCCCCTCACAAATTTATAATTCACTTGTCCTCCGAACACATATACACCTCCACCTTATTCACCTCCATCTCACAACACAAACAATGATCTTATCCTTAACCAACTCTTGCAAAAGGTTTCATCCCTTCAACAACAAATTGCTAAATTGAGTCAAAATCAAAATGGTGAAACTTAACAATATTTCAAAAGAAACCCCTCGTCCTTTGAGATATTGAGAACATAAATTCCACAAGATATAGAGATCCTCTTAACCATATTTTTGAATATACAACCCTATGTAGTGACTTCATTTTTTAGGATAAACTCATGGCTAAACTCTTCCCTAGATCCTTGAAGGGTACTGCTTTGGAATGGTTTTTCTCCTTATAGAATAACTCAATACATTCATAGTTGGAGGGAGGGAGGGAGAGACCTAAGAGAGAGGGAGATGGAGAGAGGGTGGGAGGGAGAGACTTGAGAGAGAGGGAGAGGGAGAGAGAGAGAGAGGGGGGTGGGAGGGAGAGAGAGTAGGGAGAGAGGGAGGGAGAGAGGGAGTGGGAGAGAGATAGTGGGAGTGGAGAGTGAGAGAGAGAGAGAGAGAGACTTGAGAGAGGGAGAGGGGGTGGGAGAGAGATGGAGTGCTCGAGATAGAGGGATGGAGAGAGAGATAAAGGGAGGGAGATAGGGAGATACTTGAGAGAGAGGGAAAATGTGGGAGGGAGATACCTGAGAGAGAGGGAGAGACATAGAGAGTGAGAGAGATAGAGGGAGTGAGAGAGAGAGGGAGTGGGAGAGAGATAGAGGGTGAAGATGTAGGAAGATATGGCCACCATACACAACAATCAGTATCAAACCCTCAAATGCTTGCAGGAAATCATGGACTACATGAAGGAAACTATTAAGGATACTACGGTCACCATCTTGGTTTTCTAGTAGGATCTTCGTAACAGCCATGGGAAAAGGGTTGGTGATGACAGTAAGGAAGGTGGTTACTCTAAGAAGAATGGAAAGAAAGTGGGCAGCTCTACTTCTCCTAGAACTTAGTAGGTCCAACTCACCCACCAAAGGCCTCTAATCTTTGAAGAGAAACTCCAATTTCTTGCTAAAGAATAGCATGCCACTAATGGCCTTAAGCTACTGGGTGACCAACAACTAGTCTGGTCCTTGGCTTGTTTTGTCCTATGTTCAAGTTTTTGCTTCTTTTTGGTGGTCGTTGTGTAACTGGTCTTTTTCTACTTTTCGGATGTCTCATATCTCATGAGCCCCTGCTTGGCCTCTATGGCTGTTTTGTAAATGGGTATAGGCCCTTCCCAACTTTAATCTAATCAAAACAAATATTAATAAGAATAAATAAATTACCTTTCACTAAAAACCTACATAATTTTTTTTTGTTACCAATAACTAAATAATCCCATGATAAATATATAACTAATTAACTGATAGGCTACATATAGTGTGAGATATTAGCCTGAAACAAGTCCCACACCTACAAACCACTATTGAGTCATTGAAAAAGAAGCTTCAACTTCCGTTTAATGGTAAACCATTTTTCATATAATGGTAAAAAGCTCGAAATATCAAGTAAAAGCCTCCAAAATCTCACTTATCACATAAAGGCCAGATAAATATTGATGTGACAACTAGATGGAAACATTCTATTTCCATTTGTAGTGCTCCTTGTCAATTTGATGACAACTTTCTTTTTTCATTTGCATTGCTTTATGTTTTAAATCTGTAAGCAAATATTTCATTATCAAATAATACTTAATTTCTTTAAGGAAAAAATTAGATTTGTCTAAGTTTATTTCATTCTTTTATTTAGCACTTATTATTAATTGTTTAATTCAACCACATGCAACTAGTGTTTACAGCTCATCCATACACAAACACATACTCTCTAACATATTAACATACATATAGTTTTGGATCGGCAAAATCCTTGAACCTCCTTCAAATACAAGTACTAGTTATAAAATACATCAATTTTAACTATGAAGAAAACTATTTTATTCCATTTATATTCTGAAATACCATAGATTAAGTTGGTGGCCCAGCTGCCACCTGAAGAGTTACAATGCAGTCGACAATAAAACACATTTCAACAACAATTTTAACTTGTTGGAAAGCAGTGACATCAAAGCAAACCTTACAACAAACATAAATGAAATGCAGGAAACTGATCTGGATTATTTTATGAGGCGACAGGAGACATAAGAACAGTTGGTAATTAGCATGTAGCATCGCAATATCCAATTCCGCTCCCGCAGTCGCCGATGTTGCAGCACTTAGGGGTGCCTGGATATCCTGAACAACCACCGTCGTTGACGCACAGGTATTTAGAGCATGGTCCTGCTTGTGCTGAAGCCACGCTAATACTCACCATTATTATTATTGCCGTTAACACTATAACCACCTTTCTAACCAATTCTGCGCTACCCATTTTCATTGCCATATTTTATCCTTCCTCTTTACCTTTTTTCTCAAAAGAAATCAGAGAAGATGGCGTAGCTCAGATGAGAATGCTTGATTCATGCAACATCATTAAATAGCATCTGGATTGTCCTCCTCATTCTCATCGTCTATGTTTTCATTGCCAACTCCGCCTTCATTTTAATTTTTCCTCTCTATGTGAAAACAAAAGCAATGTGCGAAAGCAAGTCGAATACTATTTGGGTAAAGACAAGTTGTTCAGTGGCAAACCAGACGACTTTACTGTTCTATCTCCGACAGAAGAAGAAACACAGGAAATAAAAAATTGCCTCATACAACCAAGAAAAACTCTACTGTCTCTTTGCAGGCCGGCCTCGGCACGTTAGCTAATAAAATATATCTCATACAACCAAGAAAAACTTTACTGTCCCTTGCAAGCCGGCCTCGGCATATTAGCTAATAAAATACATCATTGAACGCTTTGGTAGAAATAAAATCCATCCAATGTCTATCCAATAGCTGATTAAAAGTCATAAGTAGAACAGTTTCGTATGGATAAAATCATCACCCTTTCTTTCAGTTATATATTTTTTGTTGTGAATTATTTTTACCTGCAGATGGAATGAAACTCCATGCTTTCTTACTATTGTAAAACCTCTTTTGTCATAAATAATGACACGATTTTTTTTATAATTTAGTCATGTATATAGTTTTGTTCACACTTTATCTTATGCTTATCATTTATTTTCATGTTAATGTGCAAATAATGTCAATTCAATTGACTTACTTATTTAATTGTAATCATTAATCTTTTTAGTATCTATAATCTAATTATATTGAACATCGATCAACCCAACTGTCTAACCCATTCCATATTCATGGGTGCAAGGTACACCTTGCAGCTATAATCTTCGTGCACTTAAATGCAAAAATAAAAACAAAAAATTTAGCTTACTAACACCTTCTCACCTTTGGTTTCAAGCCAATGTTGTAAAAAACTCCACACTATTGTGTTATGTTTGTGTATAAAAATGCATTCATTGCATTCAATTCTAATAAGTTCCCATTGCTTAACATTGCTTGGTTACACAACAATAATCATTTACATTTGCATTTAAATTTTGAAATCAACTAAAGATACTAGAATATCTAATCAAGTTCATCCTAGCACACGTGAAGTGACCAAAATTCAGTTTACATTTCATGTGCATGTTTGAACTTTCATATTTGTCAGACTATTTGTAAATGCCACCAAGTTGACAAGAAAATCCTAAGAATGTGAAAAAATATCATCATCATCTACTATCTATTTTTTAGATAATTCAAAGGTAGAATACAAAGAACATAATTTTTTGAGTTTGTAAGAATAGAGTGAGTTCACAATTGTGAAGTAGGTACAAAAGTGCAAAATTAACCCAACATATGATATAGATTAATATTATGATTCACCTCAAATTTTATTGTCTTCATCAATTCACATATGAGAATTAGTCAATGAACTGAGTATTATCTCACCATTAATCATTATTTTAGGCATGAGTAGACTCACTATATGTTATTATCTAATCAAACATATTATATTTCATTCCATCTAAACTTTGCATTATAATATCATTATATCATTGTGTGCTTAATAGTATTTATTTACCTAAGTACATTAAGTAAATCTTATTTATAACTTTTGTTTTGGCTAATTCAACAATCATAACCAACCTTAAACCCCTAATTACATTTGTAGACATGCATTAAATTTAGATATTTTAATATTATGATTCTAATTTAGGGTCTTTTGGATTTTATTTTTTAATGGAGTTTAATGATTGAATATGTCAAGCCTATCTTTATACTATCTCTATTCGGCTTGATTTTACATAAGGTTTTCTTTTTATAATATATTTTCTAGATCTAATTTAGGATTCATATCATGTAACATAAGAAATTATATACTATTTTCATGTCATTTGATTATTCCTTCTAGTGTTCATTCACTTTTATATCTAAATCTAAAACACTAGATAGTTGAATAGATGTTTGTTTTCATATCATGCATTCTCATAGTTCTCTATCCTTGAGTTCTATCCATTCATTCACAATTGATTATGATATATTTTAAAAAATTGTATAAGACCATATTGTGTTTGATTTGCTTGAACAATTTTTTTCATAAGAATGGAATTGTGTGTTATCTGTGAAAATATTGTATGATCACATCTATGATTTTTCCTCTTTTATGGAGTTTCTTAACAAAATTCATTCCTTGTTAGATACTCTTACTTCACTTCTTCTTCAAGTAAACCTTCATTGCATAATGCACCTATTTATGATACTTGTGATTTTACAACATATGCTTCCTTATTTTTTAATCTTATAGTAAGCTTAGCCATGATGATATAGATTATGATAATCATTAATATATACATAGTAATGATACATATTTTAGGATGAGAATTGATACAAAAATCTACATTACACTCATGATATTATTATATTTCTCTATGTTCCTTCTATAATTTTTTATGATAATATAAATTTCATGGATGTTTGCAAATTTTGTCATTTAACTTTATACATGATGAAGCTTGTTCATTAGATGATTATTCTATTACTTAATCATATTTCACATGAATTCAAGCTCATTAATGAGAATGATTCATTCTCTTATCATACTTATATTTCATTTCCTATACATAATAAGAATTATAAACTTTTATAAATGAACAAAATAACAATTATGATTGTGTTACATACTTTCATTATATGTCAACAAATTCTTTCTAAATATTCTTCAACATAATTATGATATGATATTCTAGATTGTTGAGTTATGATTGTGTCTTAAAGGCAGAACATTCATTTAATTTGTTAAATATTGCAGGTTTTATTCTTGCTTTATCTCTATAGCTACTGATTTTGTTGATTGTTTTGATTAGATTAAGACTGGAAGGGCCAACTGTACCCATTACAAAATAAGCATTAAAGAAAACAAGGGGCTAATGATTTTTTTGATTGTTTTGTTTTGAATAAAAGTGATAATATGGATTTGAATATGTTTCCTCATCATGTATCTTTTAATCTCAATTCATAAGTCAATATAGATTATTTTAACGCTAGACCTTTTATTTAGTGTTGTAGGACATGTTAGTCAAAGGATAAAAGGAACAAAATAAATCAATTTTTCATGACCTAAGCCTTACTTTGTTTCCAAAACCAAGTCATTTGACATTGTAGGATATGCACACCAAAGGTTGGAAAGAGAAGAAAAAGTTAATTTGACTAATATTAACCTTGCTCCCAACATAATTAATCATCCTTTGAGAATAAAAATAGACAACGAAAGATGTATCTAGGGACTTAGTATGCACATAACCATTTCATAAAGAAACATTGAAGAAATATATTAAAAAGCATATGTTGCATCTAATTTTAATCCACATGTAGTAGCATATTTAAAAGAATATATTGTACATAAGTGTAAACATGAATTCTAGAGAAATAAAATAAATAAAAAATAATATCAAAGTCAAATTATTAACTAAATCCAAACAAAGAATTTAAAAAATAATTATTTTGGTCAAGAGGAGTTGCTTGTGCTTAGAATGGATTGTAGATGGTCACAAAGTTTTCCAATGCCTTATACTATATGATTAAAATTTCAAATAGTATTTGGTTTCATGATGATATTATGAGATGAGTTATACCATGATCTTTGATGAAGAATATATAATGGATTTGTAGAATATTGAAAGTGAGAAATAATGAGTAAAATTAACTTTCTTGATTTGGAAATATGAGAATTGAAAGTAGATTTGATTTCCTTTAAAAAAGTTTTGATTAATTTATTTATTTATTTTATTTTGCAATGTCCAACCGTAAATAAAGAAACTAGTAACATGCACAATTTCATTATGGAGTGATGATAGGATAATTAATTAATCTTATTTAATTAATTATATGTATATATATTTAATTAAGAATTAATTAGATAATTAATAGTAATTAATTAATGACTTAGTTATAAAAGGGAATATGAATGGGATTAAATGATATCAGTGAATCAATCGATATGTTGATATAAGAGATATTTTTATAGGATAAATGGATGTATAAAATGAATTATAAAAGGTGGATAAATTAAGTTGTCTCCATTTTCTCATCTTTGATAGGCATTGCAACGAAAAACTGCAATGAAGTTTCAAATAAATAAAGTAGAAGAAGATAAATAATAGATGTAGGAGGATGCCCCAAGCAGAATGGATATAAGTAAGATACCCCCTTCAGAGGTCATGTGGGGATGAAATATACTAATGGGTTTCCAAACTGACAAAAAGGGGTACAAAATGGAAGAACTTGGGCTAGAAAAATTGAGTTAAAATTAATGTTTTAATAAAAATTAATTATGAAAAAAGGCTATCCATGGCTAATTAAATATAAGAAATGTTATTAATAAAGAAGAAGAGAATGAGTGTGGTGGTGATGAATGGTGTGAATATTGTAAGAAAATCTATATTTTTTTGCAACTTGATTTTTATTATAGAATATAAAAATATGTATCATTATATGAAAAATTATGATGAAACTATTATCATGCATTGTACACAAAAAACACACATACAATTGTATGATAGGATGAATGGTCATGATATTGAAAAAATGTGATTAAATTATGATAAAGTACTTCAATGACTAACAATAATGTAAAATAGTGAGAGGTAGGGAGGGTGACCCTCCAGGTTGGCGGAGGGAGGTGGCATTGGATGCCACATTGGATGGTGGTAAGGGGTGGGGTGTTGCATTGGAATTTCGTTGTCTAAAGATTATGGCAGCCTTTTGAGTGGTGTTGGCACATGTGATCGGTCAGTAAAGGATCATTCTGCTAAGATGTGTGGCACAGGGTTTTATTGTTGAGGTGATATTGGATTACGGAGAGGATGTTTGGCCCGTTGGTGGTGTACTATTCGTTGAGTCCGACAGTGGCTTGGTAGTACAAGCTCATTTATTTATTGTTGGTCTGGCTTCTTTCTAGTGCATTCTTTCCTTCACAGGTGGTTGTGGTAGTTGTGGACTCCCTTCTCCTTCTCATATGTGACATTTAGTGTTGGATTGAGGATGGTGAAGGGGTCAAATTTTGTGGTTGAAGTCTCTGTGATGGGCCTTGTTTGTTTTGGGGCCGATACACCCATCTCCTTGAAGTCGTCAGCCCAGAAAGATTCATTCAGAGAAGTCACTGATCAAAGGCTCAAGCAAATTTTGCTCAATTATGAGTTGCTGGTGTTGGTAGCTATAAAAATGGTTTTGGGTTTAGGCCATTTGGAGTGTAATGAATATGGGAGGGACAATTTGCATGTCTCCTCCCATTTCCTTGCTTCTCTGTTGGATAGTCATGTTATGAAGGTGGAGGCTAGAATTTTGTTGGTTAAATTGTTCCAAGGTGACCTAATGGAAGGTGTGGATGAGGTGTTGGTGTGTGCTAGATGGCAGAGGTTGTCTGTGGGCATGTGATTTGGAGCGGCTTTGTTCGGAGGATACAATCAACATTTACCCATTCCTTTTGGATTTGCATGGTTCGGGCTTGTTGAGACATAGGGTGATTGTGGTTGTGGTAGTCATTTTTATGAAAAAGTATCTTGGTTTATTGGTGGTTGATAATGAAGATTGGAAAGAGGAATTTGAAGAATTTGCAAGATTGAACAAGTTCTTGTGAAGAGGTCGTTGGGTAAAGGTTTTTTTGTGCTTGTTACCTGGTCATTCTAGTTTTTTGTTTGTCTCGGTGGGGGTCTGGATAGTTTCTTGCCATTTATGGCTTTAAATTTGCATGTTTTGATTAGGGTTTCAGTGGCTTCTTCTTGTTTTGTTTTTTTGGTGGATGAAGTTCTAGAAATTGCGGTGGTGGTCAGATGAATTTTTGATAAAGTCCTATTACCTACGCAACAAACATTTGTACTGAAGTTCTTAGCATTATTATTAATAAAATATAAAGTATCTTGCATATAAAAATAAATAATATAATGTAAAATAAAAGAACAAATGAACAAAGAAGAAACTCATAAGGTAAAAGAGAAAATAATTTTCACTAGTCAAGCTAAAAACCAAATATTGATTAATAATGATAATAGTGTTGTTAATTTAAGAATGAGATATCCCAAGGGAAATATACAGATTAGGTATGACATATCTTAATAATAGTGTAATTTAAAATAAATAAAAATAAAAAAATAAGGATTATAGCAAGGTGGGAAAAAACCCAATGGATGCTTTTGGATGTATACTAGACTACATAGCTAAATTTATTTAAATTTTTGTACTCTATTTTTTTGTTTGTATTTCTAGGAGATTTACGTTTTAGGCTGGCTTCATGAGTTGAATTTGGATTTGCTAGGTGCTAGGTATTAAATCATAATATCAAGAGTTTGAGTATCTATGATTTAGTATTTTTTATATTTGTTTATACTTTCATGGAATTTCTTGGGATTATGGTGATTTATTGTAACCAACAATATAGGAAAACCAAGTCTAGCAATAAGGATGAAGGGTAGAATGGATGTAATGGTTGAAGTATTTTATATAGTGGATAGAATAAATGTACATCTCATGATGAGTTGTAGTATTTAGGATGTGATAGATATAGCATGCCCCATTCTATATGTTTGGTAAATAATGTCATATTAAATTTCTATCTAACATAAATATTTCACTGAATTTCTTGTTACAAAACTTGTTTTATAACACTTAACAATATACTAGAATATACATTGTAATAGAATCCAAAATTACTCACTAAATATTTGACATATCAAGAAATTTCAAAGGTATGCTTCAAGACTTTTTCCTTATCCTTCTCAAGGTAGAGAATAGGTGTTGAAGGATGGGTATGATGGGATATATACATATTATGGAAAGAATATGCTCCCAAGTATTGGTTTGCTTTTGTGGTATCCAATAGGTTCTTTAAGTAATCTAAAGAATATCCAATTCTTATGATCAAATACTTCAAGGGGTTAAACAATGAAGATGAGATAGGTTAGAAACTTTTCTCCTCTCCACTTTAGGCTCTGTAGAAGCTAGGAGGGAAGTCCTTTTATTAGAATTAGGAAGATCTAGGAGACAAAATGACAAGCACAAGTGAACAATGCAATATTGTATTTAGATGACCCAAATGATAATGAGTATTAAGCCTTGTGTATATAGGAAAGGATGATTTAATCCACCTATGACGTGAATTGAAAAGTTCCCCATGAAGTGGCACAAAATACTAGACAAGTGTCATATAGGCGTTAACCTTACGAACACATGGAGTGTGCAACCCAGCAACCTCTATGACCAAGCCATCAACCTTGTATGTTAAGTGTTGAGTGACCTTTAAGATGAGATGGAAGTCTTCCAATCTCAAAAGGTGTTTACATGAGGTTAATGAAATAACTTGGTAACCTCTAGAGGTCGAAAAGGTTACACATTCAATTAAAGACAAGAAGTTGTCTAACCTCATCAACATAAATACATTTAAGTATAGTGAATAGATTAATTATTCACACTAGCACCCCACCTTAAGTGATACTTGGGGAGATCACAGAAGTGCAATTAGATAGAAATGGGTCTCAGTTAAAGGCCATGTTAGGTACACATGTACAAAGTTTCTCATAAAATGGAGTAAAGGAGAAATCCTAGTGGGAACAAAAATCCTCTCCAAAAGAGAAAGAGAAGGATTTAAGACCTTTTAAAAATATGTCCCTTGATGATAGGAACATGATGATGAAGAACTCCTGCAACATGTAGGAGTTGTAAACTCTATCGATGATGAACTAGTGTCTCCTAGAATCAATGTATCTCCAAGAAATGTGGATTAAGATGAGAGATACAAAAACACTACATGAGTGAACATATGAACACTACTCAAACAATCTACACAAATTTTATCAAACTATGTGAAGTCGATAATAAAGATAGTATTGTGATAAGGAGTACTAGAATCTCAAATTGTGAGGATCACTGAATTAATATCCCATATGAGAGATCAAGATAGAACGTTCACGAGGCCTCCCAAAAGGAAGATTATGCTTCATTGAAAGAAACATTAGCATAACACATCATAGTCCCCCCTTAATGCTAAGAGAAATAAGAAGACAAACTAAGATCAAGAGTGTGTAAGGAATGTAGCTTGATGTACATGGTGTGCTCCAAGACACACTCCCATGAGGTGAGAATCACAATGATCCATGTTGTGATGGCATAGCCCCCCATTACACTTTATAATTTAGTGTATGCACATTATTTTCCCAAATTATCCCCCTAAGGAACACACGTTCAATTATTTGGCACTTTATTTGAGTGTATTTATAAACTTATTTTCTATTTGAGCTCTATAAGTTTATTGTCATGAGGTTGATTAAGAAGACAAGATTAAGTTATTTCTTGTAAACCTCAATAAAAAACAAAAATAGAAAATTAAACCCGCTTATCCAAGGAATGGTCCCCTTTCCCAAATTCATTGCAAAAATAATTGACTTCCTCTTTTGCAAATTTTTAACTTATGGCAAAATATTGCACCCCCCCATACAATTTCCTTTGCCAAATTCATTGCAAAAAGAATTGACTTCCTCTTTTGCAAATTTTTAACTATGGCAAAAAATTGCACCTCCCCCTTATCCTTTGTTAAATTCGTTACAAAAGAGAAAAAAAACGACTCTTCTTTTACAAATTTTTAACTATGACAAAAAAATTCCCCCTTTGCCATCATAGAAAAAAACCCTCTTCTTTTGACAACCGAGTTTTATGACAATTAGTGCCAAAAAATAAATAAAAAAATACAACAGTACAAAAGGAAGCCCGAGTCTTTAAGAAGATTGTTGTAGGGCGTCAAGTATAAAATCTGCACGCAAGTGGTGAGATCATTGACTGGGTGTGAAGGGAGTCATGGACTCGAGCAGGTCATTAAGTACACCAAGTCAAAGTCGTGCCAAATGGAAATACCATGGTCTATGAGGGGGCGTACTTGCTGTTGCTGTGTAGATTTATCTTTCCCACGCCAAGACCCATACCAACAGTAGAGACAAATCACACATCAACCCAAAAAAAAAAGAAGAAGGGTATCATGGGTCTTCAAGAGGTTGCGGGTTCTTGCAGAAATCCTCTTCGCAGCGTGAGCAAAATACCAAGAGTAGCACAATGAAACCCCCACACCTGCATTACAGGATGGGTTTCAAATCGTGAAAGGGGCCTGCAAATTGTGTGTCGCATGATGGGATAGGTGGCCTGTGCGTCGTATGGCGCCGGGTCACCTGCATATGATCAGAGCTTGCATGGAAGATATGTTATGCCCACGTGCTGCTTCACATTGCAAACCATAGCGCCAAGAGACCTTCTTCTGTGCCTTTGCAAACTGGTTGATACCTTGCAGATTTGGGCAATAAAAAATGGAATGGTCCTCGTCGCAAATGGTGATTTGTTTCACTACAAATGGTGGTCGAGCCAGCCAAATAGTGACCAACTTATGTAGCAAGGGCACGGGCTTGGTGGGCGGCTTGTGCAGCAAGGGCGCAGGCTTGCACAATGCCAAGGCCCATGGAAATTCTGTCAAACTGCCTATGAATGGAGAGATTCACGTAGGGGGTGGGGCTGTTTTCAAACTAATTACTATGAAATCATTCACTTCTTGGCTTATAAATCTCCTAATTAAGAAGATCTAGGAGATAAAATGAAAAGCATAAGTGAACAATGTAATATTATATTTAGATGACTCAAATGATAATGAGTACAAAGCCTTGCATATATAGGAAATGATGATTCAATCCATCTATGGGGTGAATTGACAAGTGCCCCATGAAGTGGCACAAAAGAGTAGACAAGTGTCCTATAGGTGTCAATCTTAGGAACACTTGGAGTGTGTAACCGAACAACCTCTACGACCAAGTAATCAACCTTTTCCAAGCGTTGAGTGACCTTTGAGGTAATATGGAAAGTATTCCAACCTCAAAAGGTATGTTCATGAGGTTAACCAAATAACTTGGTAACCTCTAGAGGTATAAAAGGTTGCACATTCGGTTAGACAAGAAGTTATCTAACCTCATTAGCCTAAATACATTGAAGCATAATGAATAGATTAATTATTCACACTAACACCTTTAAAATATATAATAAAATTACAAATAATTTGTAGCAATATATTATATATTCTTGGAGACTTTATACATTATTGGATCTAAGAATATTAAATAATGTTATGAAATAAATTAGAATAGTAAGGGAAATTTGATTTTGAAATTTGATGACCATGAATATGCAACTGAAACTTACATTCAAACCGGTGCCTTAAACATAGACTTCAAAGCGAAAGAGAATATAATTAAATCCCAAATAACAAATTTTAACCTAATTATGTGAATGCTTGTATATTAATGCCTTACAATGATATCTTTCATAATTTATAATCAATTATTCTTAAAAATCTCAGTATACATTCAAAACCATCAAGATTTCCAATACAACAATTTAATCTATTACTTGAATAGAAGCTAAAAAAGAAAAATTCATTTGTTGAAAAGTTGCAATGATGAAAATAAATGATCCTTGATCAATTTGTATTTGTATCTGAGATTAAGTATACAATTAAGGATAAAATTGATTGCAAAATTGTTTTTGAAAGAGGAAAAAACAAGTTTTATAGGGACCTGAAACCACAAAGTTTACAAACAAAAGATAAGATCGTTAAAGACACCAAAAGCAGAAAGGTTGTTAAAACAACAACAAGACAAGTCCACAACCACCAAAAAAGGCCAGCAAAGGCCACAAAACCAAGAAACCAGACAAAACACTAGCAACAACTAAATTTGGGCCTTTAATAACTCCACATTCTCAGCTTCCAAATCGTTCATATCTAAATTGATTGTGAAATTGTTACAACATTTATGGATATTCATAACTAGTACTATTATACAAAATTAACAATTATATTCAAAATTCTTCCTTGTAAAATCTAATCAGACTGATATAGACCTAGAACATAGAATCTTATCTTTACAAAAAAATCCAAGGCCCTTCACAAATGGCCTTGAATTCCGTTTATAGAACCTAGGGAGCAACAAGCTTTTGAGCATGGACAAATGTCACATTTTCATTTGATAATCTTACCCTAGGATCAAACAAAAGATGCATTGCTAGAGGAAAAAAAGTTAGAAGCACATAATCTTACCCTTTGTATTTTTTTATTTTGTTTGTTCTAATATTTACAAAAGTATCATAGTTTATCCAATAAATTGGATTGTTTAGATATTTTATAAACTATTTTAGTATTCCTACTTCTTTTTTTGAGAAATACTAATCTATTTCCATATCTCATTCTTTTGTGACCATTTTCTTTTTTTCTTCCACTATGTGAAATATTTTCCTTTAGTAAGGTGGAATTCCTGCTCATTTGAGGTAGTTTCTTCTTCAGTTGTGTCTTGTCTATCATTCAATATATCAGTTCCCCGTCTTGCTATCACCACTACTTTGTTATGGTTAGGAATCTATTTGTCAGATTTACTAGTCTCCACATCTTCTTTTTATAGTCTCCACCATCTATTTCTGCAAGCTCTTTTAGTACTTTTCAAAGTAATCTTTCCACTCTACATGAATTTAAGTTTTGGAGTTCATTGATTTTTTATTGTGAAGCTACATTTATATAGCAAGTCTAGGTTGTATCATAGTTAAATACATCATGTTTTGTACTTGTGCAGGGGCACCCAAGCTCTTTGAGGAACACTTCAGGGGCCAGGAGGTTGTAGGGGTCTTGAAGACCTATAAACCATTCCAAAGCATCAACTATAACATCTTGAAGCCTATAATGGATTTTGAAATGGATAAAGACATTAAAGGAGTCAAAAGTCCTAAGGGTCCTGATAAGGACCATAGGACCAAAATGCATTACAAGTGGACCAATAGTGTCCTAGGGGTTTAAATAGGAATATAATATTTTAATTAATTCAAATAAGGTTGAATAATGATATGTAATAGTTTTGGAAGCTTTATAGTTAATAGGAGTTCAATAAATTTCAAGTTGGGAATTCAAATTTTTGAAATCCAACTTTGGGCGGGTAAGTGAGTTTTAGGAGTTTAAGCAACAATTATGTAATAAAATAAATCCAAAATAGTTTGATCAGTTGGGGAATGGGTCTATAACCTTAAAGGAATCATTTGTATGGAGGTTGGTTGATTTTGGAAGTGATTGTACGGACTGCTACAGGAAAAATAATAAAACATCAAATTCTTGCATTTTCCTTGAGTCTTTTTGATGAATATCTGATTGTTATTGATGAAATGTTCCATTGAATGATTTAGAGACTTGTATCTACATGATTTTAAACCCTTGTATGTCCTAAAAGATAACAACAATCAGTTTCTTGTATTATATTGCTAACTATCCTTAAGAAAGTACAATTTTTTCACTAATTTTGAGGGTTTTCATGGATGTTTGATCCATCTCATGGAGGAATGTTTCTATAACTTGTGAGATGGATCCCTTATAACATGTATCATACAAAAATAAGAAGTTGATATGTAGGTAAGGAAGAATACTTGGGTGTACACCGAGTTTTCACAATGCAAAGTGCATGAAAATGGAGGCAAGGTATAGCAGTGGGAGTTCTTCCTGAACAAGGGGCATGATTTTGAGTTTGGATTGATTAAATATGTTGATATAATGGTGTAGAGTCAAAGAACAGGTTCTGGAAGTGTCTAGAGTGCTAGTTTTCAAGAAGCCCTAGTTTTGGAGCAATTTATTGAGGGTTTTGTGTTTAGGAGTATTAAAGGTGTCATAGAAGCCTAAAATATTGAAATTACTTAGTTTGGAGACATTTTAAGATAATTTTGAGAGTCTCATGGTCAGAGGATAAGAATGGAATAGGATTGCTTTGAAAAAGAGGGCTAACTAGGCCTTAAATTCGATGAAACAATAGGTTTTGGGGAGTCTGATCCAAAACAAGTGCCAACAAGGTTTTGGTATGTTGTGTATCATCACAAAATACATCTGAATCAGTCATTTATTTGGGGAGTCCTTTGGAAAAGTTGTGAGTAAAGTCAAGAAAATAGTCACTGGAGACCTAGTTGGGCTAGAAGCCTAGTCAAGGTGAAAAAGTGAGTTTGTGTCTAAGTCAGAGGCTTGGGGTTTTGTGATCATACAAGAAAAGTTTTTTTGAGTCTTTTAAAAGCTTTCCAAGGGTTTGGGTCCATAAGAGAAGGTGTGAGGTCATAAGTGCACTATTAAGGCTTGTCTCCTTAAGGTTGCCTAGGACAAGGTTTGAAATTGCGTCTTTGTAAACCTTGAAATATTTGTACTCTTTCAAAATCCCATACCCTCTACATCATAGTGGTATTAGAGTGAGTGAGT
>VDFB02058242.1:682876744-682899732 GCA_007258455.2 Sequoia sempervirens
CACTTTTGACAACATTTTTTATAAAAGATTAGGAAATTATCAATCCATGGTTGCTCTAGAATAGAGATGGATTCTACAATTACTTATCCATTAACAAACAATTTATATGATCATATTAATCCATTTTGTTTGAACACAAGCTTTTGGAAATTAATTTTTTGATTCATTCCCTTAAGTCTTTAGAAGATGAATCAAACAATATTTATTCTACAACCAATACGCATGGCTTACTTGGCTTCAAGCCAAAGTGAATTTAAATTTAAGCCAAGTGGATTAATAGACCTACCAATTTATAATTGAAGTTGTGCCTTCTCAACACATGCATAAAAACTTAGTGTGATCTCAAAGGTTGTTGGAAGGACTAGAAGTGGCATATATATACACTCTTTCATAAATACATTATAAAAAAAGGACACAAGTGGCTCTCTCCTCAATTACCCATGATTTCAAAGTAAAATAATAGATGATCATTATAATACATTGACTTCATCTAGGCTAAAATATTTTAAACAATCTAGAAAGCTATTGTGGAGCCTAAAAATGCTCATTTTCACTAGTGTTTGCTCTATCAAGGTCTTCCAATTGGTACCTATTAAATGCATCTCGACATCTCCAATCTAGGATGTCATTTTTGTGGGGAAACTAAAATCCTTCTCCACCTTTTCTAGTATTGGTCTCATGCTAAAAAATCTTGGCATTGGAAACATGTTTTTAATCCTTCAAGACCCGATTATTCACTTAGCACAATATCATTTTAGAAGGTGGAGCTAAATTTCCTATCGAGTTTTCCCATTTGTGGTATGTTTTCATTTTAGGGATTATTTTTTACATTTAGAAAGATATAAATTATGGTATTTTTCCTAATTTTGTTTTAGATAATAAGTTTTCTATTAACTCCAAATCATTGGTCATCTCTAATGTACTCATGTAAACTCAAGTTCAAGCCAACAAAGTTGCATTAGAGGTTTGATGTCTCCAAAATTTTCTTGATCACTAGGGGAATGTATCTTGCATTATGGCCCAAGTTCCATCTTCACTACCTTATCATACAAAATTTCCCCACTAAGATCAGGGGTATAACCACATGTAGTCTTCTTATTGTCACCCATCAAACCATCGAAGAGCCACCACTTCACCTTCATCACCACCAAGGAGACAATAATTTGATTGGACCCACCTCCATCTTAACCTTGAATACCAAAGTAGGTGGTCTCCACATCCACATCCTCTCAATGGTGTGGGTAGTCCCCTCAGTTTGTATTTGTTATTTTTCCACCTAGTTTTGTTTATAGTCAAGCATAGAAGGATCTTGAAGAAGGTGAAATAACTACTCGTGATGGTGTGAACAAGTTGTTGGTGGGAGGGATTTATAAGGTGGTGGTTGGGATAAATTTGATGGTCAAGGCCCCTCCTCATAGTAGTGTTTCCCTTATGGCTTAATTGTGTTGGTTTACATTTTATTATGTTAATCTTGTAGTTTGATGGTTCTTTTTCTTGTGGAGTTGTAAACATGTTCCATTTATGATAATTTCCATTTTGGGGATCGTAGACTTGTTTTGTTTGTGTCTTTTTCCCATTTTGGGTTCATGTGTGTGTTTTATCCCAATTTAGAAATTTTGACTTTGGAGCATGATCCCATGTGTCGATTATTATTTTGAGGATTTATATGCATGCTTTAATGCATTTATTTTAATATATGGTTTTTTCTCTTAAAAAATCATCTCAACTAACTAAGTTGTATGCTCATTACATGATTTTTTTAATTAAAGAATGAAAATTTTCATTTCTATCTTTAAACTTCATTTCCTATTAAATAGTTATAAAATAATTTATGTTTAAGATTATTATTTGGAGATCAATTAAGGGCCCCCAATCATTTGAAAATGCTAGAGAAACATACAAAACATAATATTATTTATGTTTACACGAGCTATCTCTTCAGAAGTATAGATAATCAAAGGAAGAGAAAACATAATATTATTTCCCATTTAGTTTTAGGTCCATTTTGATGAAATTTATTATTATAATTACACATTAGAAAGTGGCACACTCTTGTACTAAGTTTGACTCATGACCTAATACTTATCACCATTTATTTCACATTCATTTACACTTATTTCCTTGTATTCAACCTTATCACATCCTTACTTTTGCACATTATCGTATATTTTACAAATCATTTATTAGCCTACATTCACACCCATACCCACATGTTCATTCTTTGCCTTGAAAATAATACTTAATTTATCCTACGTCAATCCCAACTACATTGAGATTGACCATATTATTTAAAATTTATAAATCAACTTTCTAGACTCACAACCTTTCCTACTAGTCGTTGGAATTTGACTTAACAAACAAGTGTGCAACAATTGTTTCTTTGTATTTAAATGCATTCAAGTGTGATTAATTCATATGAGAAAACAATGATAAATATTTGGAGCAAACCTCATTTCCTAAAGGACAAAGAATCATTATATACAACATATAGGTCATTTACACGTTGGTGTTTGTTGTCTTCAAACATTCAATTAAAGCTCTAAAGTTGGTCTAATCAAGGGTTTGGCCTAGAGGAAATTGACAATAGTGATGGATGATAATCTCCCCTAAGGTGTTTGTAAATACCACAATCCTTACAAGCTTATCAAACATCAAAAATCAAGGTAAATAGGTTTTAGAAGTATGTTTTTTTAGTTGGAACTTACACATCACAAACCAAATCCACAACTCTTGAAATTGAGCATGTGGTGTTTGAAATTGGTTTTTTTAATTTTGATTTCATTTTTTTGCTTCCAATGCATATAAGAAGTTATGATTCTTGAAAATTTATGGTCAAAACACTAGACAACTATCTATTGATTGTCAATATCTAAGTGTTATGATTTTTATTCATTTTCAAATTCAAACTGTGTGTTCCATGATCTATCATATCTCTAAATTATATTAATTGATTATCATATTCATTAAACCTATTTTTAGAAAAGAAAGTATTTTATTTCTTTCCAAAAGTAATATCATGTCTTTTTTTCATTTTCTTTCCTTTGGTTTATTGTTTTGGTAATATATTAATTTTGTACAATTTAATGTGGTGTCCATCAATTAAAAAATCATTTAATTTATACTTTATACTAAGTGACTCCACTTAAAAAAATCTTAATTTTGAAATGTAGAGCTCATAATGGGTGTTTTTGCTAACCCTAAGCAAGGTGGTGTGGTTCTAGTTTTCAATGGAAAATTATATATAATGTTAAAGATGTGATTATGAGAATAGAAATTTTGTTGCAAAGGGATCTTAGGATCTTTCTTGGTACTTCCAATATCAGTAAGAGGAAAAAAACATTTTTGGTGATTGCAACAAAGAATGCTTCAAAGCAACCCTAGAGTGAGAAGGAAAGGAAGAGTGGTGTTGAGCAATGTGGAGGAATTTTTTGGTGTTTCTCACTTGGTTAAATATGTAAAGCTCTCCCATGTTGGATTTAGTAGATGAAGTGAAGAAAGATGCATGGTACTATGCATACATGGTGTTGATTTGTAAATTCATCTCTTTATGGTCTAATTTTCTAGATTTGCACAAATTCGTAAGAATACAAATTTTTCTTTAATAGTGTACTAGTGATTTATCCATGTTCTGAGGATTTTTTTATTATTTCTTGGGACTCTAAAATAGATAGAGAATATCCTAGCCAAGGGGCCAAGGTCTTAAGAGAATAATTATGCTCTTTTTATAAAACCCTAGTACTCGAATTTTAACCCTTTTTTATTTTTGTAATATATTAGCTACTTTGAGTTAGACTGCCAAATATATGGCCACACTTCTACCTTGAATTCTCTTTGGAGGATTTTGGAAACTCCTTAGGTAAATTTATTATTATTTTCAAAAAACCGTTTGCATTCTTATACTTCTTATACGTGTATTTTGGTTAATATGGGCTTATCTTTTGATCTATAAGTGGAGACATGGTTGAAAGTCAAAGAGTTCTTATGGAAGTAGATGTTGGAAGTGCCATGAGGTTGGGAAAATGTTTTGGTTATGTGCAAGAAAAAATGAAGTGGGGAAAGTGTCTTGGGGGTTGAATACATCCATGAAGTATTGGCTAGTTGGCAACTCTTTGGACGAGTCTCCATCTAACAAGAAAAAGAAAACTATAGGAAATTATGTAGAAGATGGGTGGAAGGAAGATTTGATGAAAGATGTAGAGATTTTAATGGCTAAATCTAGGTGATGATGTCAGAGGATGCTCTTAAGGTTTTTGATATTGGGGAGCTTCATAATGGAGTGCCATTGAAGGGAAATAATAATTATATTTAAATTTGTAGAGGGATGATGTCTTGAAGGATTCAATGGTGTCCTTGGTAAAGGAGTTTGAATGTTAAAAACAAAGATTTGAGAGGACCCTAAGGTTTTTTATACAAAGAATTATCTCCAACGAGGAATTGCTGATTCCCACCATGCCTTACCTCAGTCTTATTTTTAGAGTTGGAATTACATTGGTGGGAGCGAGAATAGATGAAACTAGTCCCTAGGGAGCCAGAGCCACAATAAGACTCCTCCATTTTAGCTTTCGGCCCAGTGATGAGTGAACCTTGGACCTATATAGGACCAGACCAAAGCCTTAGCTCAACCATACAGCCAGATTCAGGTACAGGCCGAGAACCAAGTAGCTTACTAGGATGTGATCCTATATAGTAGAAAGGTAGTTTTATTTTGCATGGATGAATAGAAGGAGAGAAGAGAAGAAAGGGAAATGGCTCCCTCCAAGTATAAGAGATGAACAACAATAGCTAACCAAAAATAAAAAATATAAGAAGTCTTTTATTTCCCAAAGAATATTAAGGTCACATAGTAAAAATAAAAGAGTTTTATTGTAAGTTGTCCATATGATTGTATTTTGTGTCTTTTGATGATGATACTGTAAGCAATAACTTTATTTCTTTCAAGGGTGAGGTCCCAATATAACAGGCTAGCTAATTTATCTAAAAATAAGTGCCCTTACAAATATTATATAGAGAAAGCATAAACTATTATATTTAAACAATGTGTAATGGTGAAAATTTGCATATCATGCCACTTCCCATTCACTTGTATGCCAATTTTGAGGAAAAGTCTTGATAGATACACATTGTGATAAATGACACAATCTTGTGCAATGTTGGGATCATTCTTCTATCTTTCAATCCATCTATCTAGATGCATATCCCTATACATTTAAGCCCAAACCATCCTTATGTATACACATTTCTATGCATTCACCTTAATTTCCCATTTATCATATTCATTCATACACCTACCTCCATTTATTTGTAAGCCAATTAGATCTAATTGCTTTCCTATATTGGGACATTATAGTAGTCATGATGGCAACCATGTTGTAGACTTGTTCCCTTCTTTTTGAAAGTTCAAAATTCACATTTTGGCTAATTAAACCCCTTTATTTTCCCTCTTTGAGTAGAATAAACAAATGTTTGACACAATTCAATGTTATGTGCTAGTTTTTAAATGCATTCACTATAATAATCAAGTAATCAAAATCCTCTCATCCTAAAGTATTAGAAGCAATTAATATCGACACAAATTTTGATTTGGTGCACTGAATCGAAATAAAAAAATCTATATACTTGGGCCCTTTCTTACAATTTTCATTCTTTGATCACTTTCCAAGGGTTAGTCTAGGAGTACTTGTCTCCTTATGAGAAATTGACAATCCTTTAAGGTATTTCTAAATACTATGAATCTCCTAGATCTTCAAGAAGAGTAGAGTAGACACTTATCCATTAAATGAGTAGATAAACGAAACATCACTATGTGTAGGGATGAGTTTGAATTCAAGGGACTAATATGCAACTATGACTTCATTCTATATTTGTGAACTTGTTCTCTATTAGAGCACAAATTCAATATGAACATTGAAGCATTTTATTGATAAAGAGACATGGTTTTTTGAAGTGTATATCAATCTAATACTTATATCTTCCACAAAGACATTCAATTTTCAACCATACAACTAAATACCCTATAGGTTTACATTTCCTAGAATAATAAATGTACTTTATCAAAAAAATTATTCTCTATCATAATTAATTAATCTAAATTGATTACACTTAATTGATTGTATTTAATTAATTAACCTAAATTAATCTTATTAACAAAATCTCATTTTCTTTTACATTATGAAATTAAACTTGTTTTTTTTTAATATCCCTACTTAAAATTTTCAAGTTTTACTCCAACCTTAGCATTACTATTTTTACTATTTTAAAGTAAAAATATGAAAAATATTTAAATAAATCATGATAAAAAAGATAAAACATTAACATCACTCAATTTCTAAAAATAACCTAGCTTCTCATGTAATTAGATTTTTTTTAATCCTAAAATTGTTAAAAAAACATTTTCAATAAACTATTAAAAATTAATTAGATAATATATATATGAAGAATAACTTTGAATAGATGTCTAGTTTTTCCTTTCAACCAGATATCTACTGGTTAACTTTCATTCTTGTAACTGCTTTGTACAGCATAAAAAAATAAATTTAAAAAAAAAAACTAAAAACTTTGAATAGATAACGGTCAACAGACACAATTGCTTAACAGGCAGGATTGACAGGCCCTGGTTTAATTTAAAAAGCTCAGTGGTGAAGACTTGAAAGCACATCTAAATCAAAGGACTGCAATTCAGAGGAAACAAACTACCATAAATCTGAAAGGCAAAAGGATAAATACCTGTGTGGCTTGCAATTGCAAACGGAACACAGCCTTCACCCTGTTCTTCTCTGCCTTCCATTTAGGTGCTCTGTGCATGCTGCCCCTGCTCTGCAATGACCTTATTGCCACCGTATTATCCCGGTCTTGGGCCGCAAAGCACACCAATTCAAACCCTTTCCGGTCCAAAGCTTTCACTATATCCTACAAAAAGCTCAAAATAAAGGAGCTGATGAACAGACCTTGAAAGAGTACTTGGATTTAAGCCCTAAAGCTTACAGCACATTCAGGCTCCAATCAAGGATTTCTGTGCATTAAATTTGGGGTTTCTTTTGGCCAACAGAAAAAAGTATAGATTTGCCTTGGTAATGTCGGACCCCGAAAAAGAACTAAAATCTAAAATTAGGTTTTTAATAAACGCCCCTGAGAGGACTTAAAAATGTCTGGTAATGTTGCAGTATGAATGCAAAATAATGGCCGCATTCATACGCTGACAGATTCTAGAACTGAGTAGTCATGACTATATTTTAATTAATACAGTCTTTCGCTTTACCGCTAAGACACCGGATAACAGAACAGTGCAGCGGTGGAGTGGAAGTAGTTGGCTTTGCTGATCAAAACTAATTATTAGTTAATAATTATACTTCGCCCTCACGCAATTTTAATTAATGGAGGTCCTGGTTCGGGTTCAACGTGGTTGAAACTAAAACGAAATCTAGGTGCGAGGTTATCATTGTTGAAGTCGGAGGAGATGTCCACCTCAATCGTGAAAAGGAAGGGAGAATATCCAGACTGAGTAATGGCTCCATCGCTTAGGTATAGTTTTGTGGATAAGAGTTGGATTGAGGGTTAACATCCTCTTTTTAAGTTTGGTGCCAACCTCACCTTGAGGATACTCATGAATACTCTCATATGGGTTGAGATTTTATTAATTTATTTTTTTTAAGGTTTTTTTTCTCTTTCTTTTGGAGGGTCTTTTTTTATGAGTTTATGAGTTAATTTTTGTTGGTTAAGGGTGAATTTCATCATTAGTTGGTATTATTATTATAAATTGGAGGAAAGGGTGATGGAACAATAGATTAAGACATCAATTGATAATTATTGTGAAAGGTGATATCAACTCTTCCATATTGTTGAGAATGATATAAAGGAATCGGTTTGTGTATTCTCTTGGCTATTTTTATGATGTTTGTCGTTCGTCCTTAATATGTACTTAGATACATAGTTTGTTGCAAGGTGTGTGCCCTTGGTCTCCTTGTGTTGTGCAACACAACGTTGAGGTTCGTGACATGGGTTAACCGCCTCTTGTGGATTTATAACTTTGGCGGTTGTATCGGGCATTAACATGTCGATCTTTTGGTGCAACGACAACTATCTTTGCAACAATTGGTATCAAAGCCTGGGTAATGGATTCAAACCCCTCGCTTGTGCTAGGGGAGATTGTTGCAAAGTGTGGTCCCCTAGTCTCATTGTGTTGTGCAGTGCAGTGCTCGGGTTCGTGACATGGTTAACCGCCTCCTGTGGATTCATTAACTCTGGTGGTTGTATTGGGCATTAATAGGTCAATTTTTTGGTGCAACAACAACTGTCTTTGCAACATAGTCTGAGACTTGGATCTTGGCATTCAAAGGGAATGCATGGTTAGAACTATGATTTAAATTTGAAACTTGCTTATGGTCACTAGAAAGTAACTAGAAAGAGACTTAGATCTTAGCATCCATTTTTGGAAAACGTTCACCAAGTTGATGCTACTTCTACCTATACTTCATTTAGACCAAATACACCTAGGAAGTTCACTAACCTTCAAAATTTCTTAGATGATGTTCTTCAAAGCTTGTTGATTGCTAACTTGATTACACTCCCTTTAGTTCATCCATTAGATTGGAACAAACCACTTCTTAGGACATATAATGACCAAGCATATTCTAACTTCCATAGAATTAAGGGCCACCATACCCTGGGTCATGCATAGGTCTTAAAAGTAAAGTACAAGATCTTATTGTTAACAACATGATCAAATTTGAAGTTATCAATAATAATGGAAATCCTTTCACAACCCCTATAAATAGTTGATTAGAAGTATGTACATGAATCCCTTGTCCCATCACACAAATAACATTAAGGTACATGATACTACACCTAAGGCTAATGTTGAACATGGGATTATATCACATGAGCATGCTTTAGTGGGAGTTATTTAAGCCAATGTTACATCTTCTTCCTCCCCTACTTCTCCATTCTTTACATTTTTTAACAAGGAGATCCCATAAACTATCAACTACAACCTATTATATGCCATTAAACAATAATGGATGCACTCATTAAGGACATACTCATAGATCCTACTAACCAATACAATATATGTAGAGAAATCTTCTTGGTAGAAAATCACACGAAACCAAGATCTTATGCACATTTTAACATATTAGTAAAACATGACTAATGGGTTATTAATTTGCACTTTAGGTTGCACCATACTACCAATCACAATTAGACCCAAAGAAGCACCCATGTCATGCCATGTTATCACTACTTTTGATAGGTTATCTTTTTCACTGGGTGAGCCATGATTAGAGCATTTATGAGCAATACCTTTGTAGTATATCAATGTATAAAATTCATTCATGAGGGTAAAGTTATCAAGGTTAACAAAGATGCATTAAGCCACTTCATTGTGGACACATACATGCCTACTTCCAAGGAACCTCCATACCATAGTGAAAACATCTTCGCAATGCTTATGAAATCAAATTCTATAAATACCAAATCAAGAGAAGTAAAAAGAGATAGGTTGCCAAAGATATGCCACAAAAACCCAAAGAGCCTAAATTTGAACATTAATTGCAAAAACATGTAAAAGAGATGATAACCAAAAGAATAAAAAGAAATAAACAAAAACAACAAAGGTACCAAAAATACTAGAGTTCCATGTTTGAAGGAGTACTTGGAAACCAAAACAAGAAGTTGTGGTGCATTCAATGCATATGATATTGCCACAACCACGAGTGAAGAAATAAGAAGTGTGGATAAGAGAGGAGATTCCCAATGTCACATCAATTGACCATGTGTTTATATCTAGCATGAATGAATACAAAGAAGAGACATACATAAATAAAAAAGCATGCAAAGAGGAAGGACAAGAACAAATCAATGAAGAAAAATATGCCAACTTCTAATGGGATGATGATGATTTGTTAAATAAGCATTTGGAGAAAAAGGTTGAACCTTTAAAGTTTGTTTAATGATTCATGAGCATCACCTTAGCATATATAGTTATTTTCTATAGCTTAGGCTTCTTGTTTTGGCTTATGCTTCCTTACTGCCTTCACATTTTGGGCTTTTTAATTATGCCTTGTTTGTTGTGCTTCACATGCCCATTTCACCTTCTATATTTCCTTGCTTGCTTACCCTCCACTATGTGTGGGGCATTTTCTTTTTCCCCTTTTTGACATCTTTATCTATATACTTGTTTGCAACTTCTTCATTCATATATTTTGTTTCTTGCCTATCACTTTAGTTGCTTATTTACCTCTTGTTTTACCTATTTCACCCTTTACATCCTTATATTTCCTTTGTCTTTTGATGGCATTCATTTACCATTTTGGTTGCTCATATTGTCTTTTTATTTCTTAATTACATCCCTTTGCTCAACATGGTGTTTTACCTGTGCTCATGCTTTCTATCATTCCTATACTTACATTTACTATACTTAGAGCACACACCTATGATGCTTATGTTTTATTCTACAACCATTGATTACTTGCTATGATCCTACATTGTCATACCTTGCTTATAGGGCTACATATTGAGCTTGTATTATCATATCAGACTCTTAGAGGTACCTTTTAAATCAGAGGTAGCATGACTTCCCCATAGCACTTGAGATTTTATTGCCACATCCTATTACATTGGGGACATCTTGTCTTCCCAATTTGCACTTGAGCTTCCATAGTCAAGATCTTTATGTTGAAGATATCATGCCTTCCCCATAGCATTTGAGCTTCATTCTCAAATTTTTACATTGCCTCATCATGATTTTAGCACTACTAATTTTGAGTGGGGACATCTTGCCCTCTCCTCTCCTTTCCCCATGAAATCATATGTTTATCCTATTACATTGAGGCATAATGTCTTCCCCACCATGACCTCTATATGACGTTCCTAGATCTATGTTACTAGTAGGCATATTGCCTTACCTTGATAATTGTGTGTTTCTTTTTTTACACCATATTGGGGGTATATGCTCATTCTAGTGCCTTATGTACCTTCATGAGTGTTTTTGGCTATTTAGGGTCACATCACCATTTTTCATCTTACCCATGTTGGGGGCAACCTTATGCATTGAGATGCACCTCTAGCCCACATGATCTACCATGCTAGATATTTTACATGTTTGTTACATGATGTGTTCATGACATTACTTTACATGATTCATGTGCCCACATGCTTATCTTTTTATTACAATTCTTGTACCATTTTCCCCTCTTTTCAAACTCTTATATCTTATGAATGCAACCAATTGTAGGGACATACATTGTCACCAACATTCCTATGATTGAGTTTTGAAGTAGTGACAAGTATTATATAAAAATTCATCAGCACTCGACTAGATGGAGCATTATCACATAGTTTGACTTTCCTTCATATGCCACATGCCAATGAACTTTTTGAATAGGGGAAATTTTCTAACCTTACTCATTTGTTGTTTTTCCTATTTACTAGACAATTAAGCAAGCTTACATTTTGAACCTAGCTTTCACTTGTGAGACATAGGCTATGTAATGTGTTTTTTTTCCTTTGGTTTGTAGGTTTCCTTGGAGTGTGCATGTCAAAAAATGAACAGACATGATAACATTCAACAAGATCAAATACGTTATATGAAATTCGATATTCTTTTATGTTTAAATTTTTATATTATATGTATGTTTATGAATGTCACATACTTTAAAACACATGATCTTTCTAATATTCACATGTACCGCACATTAGATACAAAATATATTGATAAAATTTATATACTCATACCAATTCATATTTAATTTTGTTGAAAAAATAACTTAAACCTAATTAGCTAGGTGATACCATAGGCTGTACTAAAGAGGGTAAAAAACCCACCTAAATACATAGTTAAACTCTCTTTTAATCCTTCCAAAACTCTTCCCTGCAAATTCCTTTCTGCCAAAACTATTTACTTTTTTAATGCCCTGACAAGGTAGGAGACGAAGTCCACTTAAGTCACATGCAATTCTGGGGGGACCGTCGCTCAGGGGTCTCTACTACGGTAGACAAAATGTCTTCACTTTTCTCTCATTACAGGTCCCGCGCTCGATTCTCGCCGACTGGAAGATTTTGCATGGGACGTTAGTGACTTTTCCCTGTAGAAAGCCCTAATCTACGAATTCTGAGACGAAAACAGGAACTCAGAATAATGTTGACATTGATGCCAGGCGGGCCCTTCTACACATGGCAAGGCTTTCACAAGCTTGCTTGATAAGACGTTACTGTGAACGTGTCCTTTGTATTTGGTCATGAACGTTAGATGACAGCTCAGCCATTAACATCAAATTTCTTTCCAGCTACGCCATGGAATATGTTGGCTGGAGCGATGGCACACGGCGATGTCGCTGCAATTTCTATTTTTATAGAGACAGTGATGTCCTACCAATTGGGAGCATGAATAAGAATAATTACTTTACTATCATATTCCTTGTTTGTTTCGTTGTGTGGTGGGACTGGGCAATGTCTCCTAAATTGAGTTGCAGAGAAAACGGATGAAATCATGGTTGGGGGCCCCGCCTCGCACCATACCAATTATGTTACTGACCATCCAACGCCCACACAAAATCCATCGTCATCATTCACTTCGTGGAAGTACGGTCACAATAACAGGTGTTGGGTTCGACTCCCAGGCCGAAAGTTTACCTCGGGCGAAAATTAGGAGTCCTGAAATATCGATGAGACAAAATCATAAGGTAACCTAAATCTTTAGGTCTAAAAAGTAATAGATTTTCCAAAGCCTAGCATTTGGCTTTTGTGATAATTGCTCGTGGCATGAATGACTTCATTTTCTTTTCAAGGACATAATCAATCTAAAAGCACGCTTAAAAATTGGGTCATGTCAACTTAGCAACTTGATAGTGTCATGTTAGAGGCAATCCAAAATATGATCAAAAGTTTTTCTATTTAAGATTTTCAAACTAGAGCATTCCTTCATTATTTTTTTCAACACTTTGGTTGTCCTTCCCTTAAAGTCTCACGATTTTGTTGTTTCTAAAAATGCCAATTCCAAAACCCTAGTTTGGATTAAGTTTCTTGGTTTACTCTTGCACCCATGTGGTTTACTCTTACACTCATGGGGTTGAACAAATTATTAAGTTACTAGATTGTTTTATATGTTATGATTAAATTAAGTTTTATTGTATTTGTTTGTAAAAACAGGGCTACGAAGTTGACGTCCACCAAGATCTTAATGAGACTACAAATATTTGAATAGAATATAAATTCTTGTTTTAATGTATGTTTTATACTAAGTGGTAAATGGCAAAGCCATTAGTAATAGCTCAAATATATGGATTATTATTAGCAACAAAAAAATCCAATTAATAAAATTACTAAGTTACCAACACCTCTAGTCTTAAGACAAACAGTTGGATGCATTTCCTTGCTCAAGTCTTCATTTTCATCACCTAGTTCTCAAGGCAGCACTCTGATATCTCACACTTCATAAGTAGTCATTATTTATTATCACTTATGAGATGGTTTCTACAACTCAAAATTTCATAGTATGTTCAAGAGGTGAATGGAGTAGCTTCTATGGCTCATTTGTTGACAATTCCTCACAAAATTGTCACCTACTACTCACACAGTCCTTTGCCATCTCCAAAACGAAGGAATACATCTAGAAAAAAAATTCCCACTCTAAATGGAAGACTTTGTGAAGGAAAATCATAGGAACATTTCAACCAATACTTATTCTTCCATCAATGGGTTGGATGAGGAGCACATGCATCTTGGTGTTTCCCTATGATCATTTATTCTTGAAATGTCCATAGCCTCATAGATTCAACTTGCACGGATAAACCCACAATAGTGAGTCCCAAACTTGGGGCATTAGATTTTTCAATTCATATGGGGTTGAAAAGTAGGAAACACCTTCATTCAAAGTTTTTTCAAGAAATATGTTTGAAGATTTTTTATTTGTTTGAAGATTACTTTCATTTAGAAGCATTATTATATTGATTTGGAAACAATAATATAATACCTTTGAACTGTTGGAGTTGACGGTGAACCCCATAGCTCCTATAAATCACCTGCAACCAAAATACCAATCACATCCAAAGAGAAAAACAATTGATTTTCTATGCAACCATGAGAGGAGAATTGATCAAAAAACACATGATGACTTATGTATTAATTACTAAATAACTTGGATTAGATAATTACAATAATGAATTATGAATGCTTATAAAAACAATAAAGAAAACCCTAGATGAAACCCTAGGTGAGGATTAGATTAGATCATGACAAGTGTCATCATTCTATGTCATGGAACAACATGACCTAAAAATAGATCAATCTAATAATATAAAAACACTTCTAAGTTTATCTTAGTTTATCTTAGTTTATCTTAAGTGAATAAAGTAAAAGGGGTCTAATAATTAATTATTAGGTGGTTTTCTTATTTACTCCAACACCCCCCCAACTTATGGAGAAGCTAAAAAACTAATGATAAATGTAATGATGGATGCATAATAGGTCATGGCTACAAGGTCTAATGAGGTACCCATGTACAAACAAATAATCTCTCATAACCAAAGAAAATGAGAAAACCACATGAGAAAAAACTCTTCTCCAAAAAGAGAGAAAATGAAATAAATGCACTAGTGAAAGAAGGAAACAAGGAGGACTCAATATGACCCCCTAAGATTACTTATGTCACATAAATTAAATGAATGTCCCCTAATAGGAGAGAGAAAATGAGGATATGAATCCCCCCATAAATAAGTAGCTCCTGTACTAATGATGAAATATTGAAGAAAAACATGATCCACTGCTTGCAAACAACATTTATCCCCTTAGGAAGAAACAAATACAATGGTGATTGGAGAAGCCATTCCCATCAGATGGATGAATCAAGAATTCAAATCCAAATGATGTGTGCCTCCGAAAAGTGCTCAAGTGACCACATGTCAAAATGAGATGATGTCAATCTAGAATATTATGAAGACTAATGAAAAACAAGCTCCAAAGAAAATTATGATGGATCAACAATGATGGTGTGGCTATCATGAAAGAGGAGATGAATATCCTCAATATAATCCTCTAAATATACAATATGAGACCCCACAAACAAGGATGATATGTTTGCAAGATACAAATCCCAAATAGCTATGTTTGGAAGATGATGAATGTATTGGTGCACTTAATCACTAGGGGCCATGGATGTGGAGATACTAAGATGATAAGAAATAATAGAATATGGAGATTAGGTCTCAATATGAGAAGTAAGATCAAGGATACAAGCCTTTGAACCATCGAAATATGCAAGAACTATGATATACTCAAGCTCCTCTAAAGTATCAGATTGTCAAAGGCTATACAATATGTGTCATTAAGGGGAATGAGACGATATATAGCAAGATCCCCTGAGAATAGAGAGATATGAGGGTCTTCATAGATTTTCCAAAGTTTAGTCCAAAGTGTGTGAGGATAATCAATGTTCGATATAACAAACATAGTTCCATGATCAACACTAGAACAAATCAATCCTACAACATGGTCAATAGTATTACCCCAAGTTGATCTACTTCTAAGCGTGTTTGATACATGTGTGAGTCCATACAGATAAGGAAAAATATTAAGCCACTTGAGATGTGTCAGAATGATGTTTCACCAAGACTCAAAAATTATCCTTTTCCAAGATGACCATACAAGGATGAACAAAAAAATCCATGATACCTTCTCAAATGATAAAAACAAAGACCAATAACCTCAATTCTTGTAAAGCAAATCAAATTAATCCATCCCATGCAAACTAATCATTTCCACGTGCCAAGATGTCCAAGTAATTGACCAAAATGTGAAATGACAAAAAAATGAATAAAAATTAATTAGAGAAATTTTTGGAAAAATTGTATGGATAGATATGAAGATCTTTGAAATACCTTTCCAACATCGCAAGAATTGAGAAATTTCAAGATATAGGGAAAAAATTATGAGATTGGAAACAAAAAATGATGATTTGACTTCAACAAGTGATAAACTATATCAACAAAAAAATATGATAATGAGACCTACACCATTAGAAAACACACATAACCAACTTTTTGATAATATCTCATTTTCTATATTGAACATCATAGGCCTAAGTTATAGAAAAAAATAAAATAATCACCCTTTAGGCATGATTAGAAAGGGTATAGTGGCAAATAGGCAACACCTCATGGGGTGGTGACTAGGCCATGTATTGGTGGTGACCAAGCTGGTGGCAAGTGGTGATTGGGTTGAATTTGGGCAGCAACACTTTAGGTGGAGGTTAGGAAGAGGAGAAATGCAAGCCCAAGAAGAGGCAACAAGTTTAGGAGGTGTCGTAAGTGGTACATTGGGATTTAAAAAAATGTTGGGTGCTAAAAAATAAAGGTGCCCCCGATTGTGGATATTTTTGGGGGTTGAAACCCGAGTGCCAATTGGGAATCACAAAGCATTGGGAAATAAAAACACGATAAAAAAAGTGAGTCGATGAAGACTATGACAATAGCGTTGCAATAGACTGGCGCATGCCAGGTACAGTAGGATCTATTGAATTAAATTTATCAATTTTTTTAAATATGTCATTGTGATTTTGACCACTAATGTGATTTTTCCTATACTTGTACACATATTAATGGCAGATTTTATGTATGATGTATGAACTAGTACATATTTATATGTTTATATGAATTCTATATAGGCATATGAAATTACATGCATAGATCATGATGCCCTAAATTTTTTTAATCTTTTTTTCAACTTTTCAAATTTAGGTGAATTGACAAGTGATCTTAGGGTTTTTGGTCATTCTGGACCCAATGGAATGATGTTTGTTTTCCTCTAAGATGAGCCAAAATTTCCCTCAAGGTCGGATCTCTCAAAATTTGGATAGGAAGTCACAAATTTGGTGCTTTGATACCATGTTGGAGTTGATAGTGAACCCCACAGCTCTAAAAAAGTAACTACAATCAAAACACCTATCACAAGGAGAGAAAAATAATAATTTTCTATGCAACCATGGAGAATTGATCCAAAAATAATATGATGGCTTATGTATTGATTACTAAATAACTAGGATTCAATAATTTAAAAAATAATAAATAATGAATGATTAATGAATCTAAAAAGAAAACCCTAGATGAAGCCCTAGCTGAGGATTAGATTAGATCATGAAAATTATCATCATCCTATACTATGAGACAACATGATCTAAAAATAGATCAATCTAATAATATGAAAAGCACTCCTAAGTTTAGCTTAAGTGAATAAAGTAAAAGAGGTCGAATAGTTAATTGATGATTAATTAATTATTACCTATGGTTTTCTTATTTACTCCAACATGAATGAAGGTATTATTTTATTGTTAAAAAAGTATTTTAAAATATTTTTAACTTGAGGACTTTCGTTTGAAGGTCTTTCAACATGAATTCTAAAAAATATTTTGGGCAAACAAAAGGATCTTTAACAAAAGCATCTATGAATGAAGGTACCTTTAAAAAAGGTCTTGTCTTTGTTCAAAGGACTTTGAACAAAGGTCCTTCATTGGCCTCTCACATTATATGTATCAAATTATCCTCAAAATTTTATAGTTTCAAGTTCCTCCTATTGGAACTTCAAATGGAATCAAATTTATAAGATAATTTAAAAGATCGTACAAGTTGAAATAAGCTTTCAAAAAAGTGTAATTATGATTATATTAAATTTGATTATTATATTTATTTTTTCTATTTTCTATTAAACATAGGTTTTTTTAGTGTTCATTAAGGCCTTTGTTCCATTCACATGGTGATGCCCTTGTTTCAACAAAATAATAATAATTTAAATCTGTCTAAATTATAATTAATCTTACTTCAAAAATTAATTAAAAAATACAACATAAAATTAAAAAAAAAATATGTACACTAGATATTAGTGTTATGAATCTATATTTAGAAATTTATAATTTTTATCCTTTCTATAAAAAAGTTATGATGTATGGTATAAACATCACTTTTCAAAATGTTGTCAACTATAAAAAAATAAGTTATTAAAAGTTATGGTGTAGGTACGAGTCCATACAAATAAGGAAAAAGATCAAACCACTTGAAATGCATTAGGATATCATTTTGCCAAGCCTCATAGCTATCCTTTCTAGGATGACCACATAAGGATGAACATAAAAAACCATGATATTTCCTCAAATGAAAAAATCAAAGACTGATAACCTCAATACATATAAAGCATATCAAATGAAGTCATCTCATGCAAACAAATTCTTTCCAGGGGCTAATACATCCAACTAATTGATAGAAATGTGGAATAAAAAAATTGAATAAAATTTACCTAGGGTAGATTTTGGAAAAAGTGCATAAATGGATTTGAAGAGCTTTGAAATACCTTTCTAATGCCGCAAAAATTATAAAAATCAGAGATACAGGAAAAAATTTATGAGCTCAGAAGCAAAAATGATTATCTAACTTTGAATAAGAATAAAACAAACCAACAACAAAATCTGATGATGAGACCTACACCACACGAAAGTACACAAAACCAAATTTTTAACGATATCCTATTTGCTCGATTTTGACATTGTATGCCCAAGTTATGGTAAAAATAAACAAAAATGCTCCTTTAGGGCAAATGTGGGCTAGGAGTGGGGCTGAGAGATAGACCATATGACTAACATTAACATGACATCAACAAAATATTCACCAAATATTCCTTCTTTTCCAAAAAAAGTCTAGTCGTTGATAAAAAGGATTGCCCAGAATATTCGAAAAGACTATCAAAATATTCTCCTGTACCATTGGTAGCTAGTGATCAAAATATGCTAGGAAATGCAAAAAATATTCTCTAAGGAGATTCTTGATCAGTCACTCGAATCTATTTGGGAGCCACAAAAAACTTTGTTTGGGTGCCACTGAGAGTTTGGCGGCTGCCAGAGCAACGATGATATGATATTGAGCTTTTCACCAACTATCAGATGATAATGTAAAGTCGTCGTCGGTGGTCAAATCAAGCCGCTACTTCTGGTGGCCCAATTTCAACGTGACCAATAGGTCAGGGTACTTTGTGCCCAAAAAATACCTTTTTTTAAAAAAAAAATTAAACTTTTTTTTGGCATTTTTTTAAATTTGTTTTTTAATATTTTTTATAAAAAAGAGTTAAAAACTTATTTTTTTTGTAGACCTGTTCACACTCGTTGAGAGGGATCCAAGTCTATATGGAGTCGTACGACCATATAAATTTTGTACGGATTCCATGGATCTAAAATTTTTTGCCTTTTTTTTTACTTTTCCAAATTCGACGAAACAAGTGATTCTTAGGTTTTTGGCCATTCTAAACTCAATTGTGATGCTTGTTTCACTCCAAGATGAGCTAATTTTCCCTCAAGTATGGATCTCTCAAAATTTTGACAAGAAGTCACAAATATGGTGCTTTAAGACCATGTTGGAATTGATAGTGAACCCCATGGCTCTGAGAAATCACCTACAACCAAAACACCTATCACAAAGAAGAGATTAAAGCAATTGATTTACTATGCAACCAAGAGAGAATGATTGATCCACACAGGCATCTAATATTTAGATTAACATGCAATTGTATTGAATAGAATGATTACAAAGTACAAATGAATACTTATAAAAGAAAAAAGTGCAAATCCTAAATAAGGATTTGATCGGATTGTGACAAGTGTCCTTACATATGCAATGAGACAAACTTGACCTATAAATACCCCAATCTAATAATTAAAAAAACACTTCTAAGTTTAGCTTAAGTAATTAAAGTAATAAGGGACTTAATAATTAATTAATGACTAATTAATCATGAAACATAGAAAAATGAGGTTCACCACAATGAAATAATGGAAAATAGGGGGTATGATGGACTTATTTCTCTAATTTCATTTAAGAAATGAGATTCAAACAATGAAATGACTAGCAACCTTGAGGTGAGTCAAATCAAGGAGTGAATTTGAAAATTTCCCTTTTATGCAAGGACGAGAGTCTAGGCCAAACAACACTTTGGGGAGAAATATTAAAAATAGTAAAACAACTCCAAAATGCAAGCTATAAAGTACATCTAGAAGATTAACCTCAATTTTGATGGAACCAGAAGCTAAAATGTAGATCTGAGAATGGGAAAGTGATATGTACCAGTCACCAGAAGTGCCTTTTCAAAGTAAACAAAGGACTCATTTTCCCTATGGTGAATGGGTCCAAGCTAGGGCTCTATAAAATCTATTTTTGGGTTCTCTTTTGTTGTGTCTACAAGTTCGCATATTCTCAAATATCATGTCAGAAAGCCGAAAATAAATCCTATAGGTCAGTTTTCGTGAAATTGCAAGAATGGTGACAACAAATGCAACTTTGACAACTTTGCAATTTTGCTTCTCCAAGAGATCTTCCACCTAAAATCTACAAACACACATCAAGAGGGAAAAAAATTGTTTTGTTAGGTGAATGGGGGTTTACCTTGGTCAAACCCCATTTTGGTAATTAAAACTTGTAATGAAATGAAATAGCATGAAGGAATGATGAATGAACAAATGCAATGTCACAACTCACCAAACCTATGTGTGAGTACTAACCTACAATCTTGCTCAAACAAAGGAAAACATTAGCATTAGTCAATCTAAACAAGGCAAATAGAGTACTCCTATGAAATACTTGATCATGCTACTTATGCAAACAAGGAAATAAGAAATCAAAGAAACTAAGTGAAAGCATAAGAAAGCAAAATCAAACCTTATCCCATAGTGGGAGTGGTGCTCCTTTGATGTGGAAAGGATGCCCTTTCCTACCCCTTGATAAGCTTCCAATGTGATGAAGATGCAAATATGAGTGATGAATGCAAGATGAATGTGCCTATAGTGAAACTGCATATGATTGTGGATGATTTCTTCATAGAGAATCCCTCTATAAATAGGGTTGAAGGGTTGAAGAATGAAGAGATTGGAGGAATGTGGGACTAAAGGAGAGCCAATGAGATTGTGACACTTGTCACAAGGAAAATGATTGAAGTTGGAGCACATTTTGGGAAATGTGTGAGTAAAGAGGATGTAAGCAGAATAAATGCATAGGTTGAGGATTTGAAAGGATGCGGGTGAAGATGTAAGCAAGATTAATGCATGTGGTTGAGATGTAAGAGAAGTTAATGCATGTGGTAATAAATTCAAATAAGTGGAGTTATTGGATGAATATTCCCAAAGCATATGCTTTTGTGAGGGAAAATGGGGTAATTAGTTAATTAAAAGAATTTATTTTCATGTGCAAGTGGGTTAGTTAATTAGGGGTTGGGTTTGAACAAGGTTGAGTCAAAAGCTAGAGAATGGGTAATTATGATTAGTAGTTAATTAATCCAAAATTAATTAACTTGGAGGAATTAGGGGATTTGACATTTGATTTAAATCATTTGGTTTATTAAATCTGATGAGAGGATTTTTTTAGGATTTTAATTAAATAAATTGATTTATTTAATCAAACATGATGGACATTAGTGGATTAATCCAATAAATTGCTTTATTTGATTAATAGTAGAAATAATGTTAATCAATCGGATTTAGATGCATAATATTGATTAGGATTATTTGCATGTCTACATTTTTCCCCTCTTTGAAGCAATGTACCTATTGCGTTGGTTCAAAGATTGATGCCACCAAGATCGAAACTCAATTTTTTTTTATTTTTTCGTATACCGCACTATTGCCCCAGTGGAAAGTACACTGGTACACTACACCCTCAAGAGATCGGGCAATTTTTTTGATTTAAGGTCAAGCTCATGACAAATATGCTTTATGGATGTATGGATGGTTATGTTATGAGATGCTTAGACTAATAGATCGATATTATGATGATGATACAAATGAGATAGTTTTAAGATGCTTAAAATAACAAATCTATATTATCCTAAACAACTTAGCTGATGATGCAATGCATGTGAGATGTATGAGTATGCAAGATGAGTATGTTGATGTTTTATGAATGCAAGATGGATGCATTGATGTTTTGGTGAATGTCATGATAACATGTTAGTGTGAAAGAGGATAGAAGAATGAGAGGGATCAACCCTTGAGTCTGAGATGATGCAAAAGTCCAACAAGTCCATGAGCTGTCAAGACTTTATTAGATATGATGATGAATGATGACGATTTTATTATCTAGGGATTGGGATATGAACGGCACAACTTTCCTTATGTTTGGTAACACACACATACATGATACATCAAGGTATAGAAAACCAGGATGGCATTGTACTTAGTGAGATGGACTTTGACTCGACAATCAGATAGTAGTGTCCTTGTTCACACCTGACATACAAAACCTTATTAGGATGTACTTCATAAATTTCAAATATCTCATACCAAAACACAAAGAGGTAAAACCTCCCAATGTAATAGTCAACAAGATATCCAAAACATCCTCCCTACACACCAAACAAAATTAGCATGACCAAGGTTATATTACAAGAATATCCAGCAAGCACAACAAACAAAAAATGATCAATGCCCCAGTCCTTTCTCCCTAAATAATTTTGATTAGACATCATTGAGAGGTTGTTAAAATGAGCGCAATAAGATAAATCAAAAGAAAAGATCAAGTGAACAAACAAGCCAATGTTCTTCACACCTCTAGCCAAAGGGATTTGTTTTGAGGATAAGAATCCAAAGTGTTTTGCCAATAGATAATTCCCATTGTAGGAAAGATGCATCCTAGGACATGTTAGTGAATGGTGGAAATTTTATAGGTTGTTTGAAAAGGTTGTTGATATAAGGTTCGATTGACATGTTTGAGAATGATCAAGAGTTTGATTTTGCGTTTAAAAGTTTGTTGTTTCGATTTTGATTTTGTGTTTGAAGTTTTCTTTTGTTGATTCTTGTGGTTGTATCTATTTGTATTGCCAAAGGATGAAGGTGACGATTGATTTATTATGGATGATTAATTATCATGGGTGAAGCAAAATGAGACAGATGGATTTTTTCAAATATTTGGATGTTTTTGATGTTTTTGAAATGTTATGAGGCTATTTTTTGGATTTTTGGTTATTTAAATGTTTTT
>VDFB02058242.1:682899832-682937195 GCA_007258455.2 Sequoia sempervirens
TATTTTAATAATTAAAATTTTGGTTTCGATCCTTGGAGATTTAAAAAGGATCCCAAGTCGGCCTATATCCAAAAAGTTCAATTGGGATACATATATAAACAATTTTTCCTCTCATTTGAACATTGGAAAGTAAATAAACATTATGAAAGAGGCATTATTATGATCAATCATGCTCTTATTATGAATATTTATATGAGTTATCCTCTACATGCTAGCTACAACAATCTATTGTGTTATGTGGATTAACCTCTTGCAATTCTTCAAGAAATTCAATCATCCATCAATCAAATATTTTTGGCAACTTATGGTGTGAACATCACTTCAACGGATATTTCATACCTAAGGTAACATTATCCATTATCATTTGTTATTACAGTCAATTATTGTTTATTTGGAATTTTCCTAACCTAGGGTAAACCCTCTTTACCATTATCATTTGTTGTTTATGGAGGTGGAAACACCAAAACGGGGTTTGACATGCAATCCCCTATACAACACAACCTTTCCCCCTCTTTTTATGTGTGCAAGTCTGATCCAAAAGTTTCATCAACAAAAAGTTGTAGGAAAGTGCAGAGAAAACTTGTACCCTCAGATCCAGACTTCGAGAATTCAAAAATATCCATTTCTGGTCAAAGGAACCCTCGCTCTTGACCCTCAAAATAAGGCTCAATTTTCATTTGCATTCTCCTCCTTGTCCTCATTTCTCAAAGCTATAACTATTTCATCAATTCCATTTTCATTTGTGTGATAAGTTATATTTTCATATCTAGGGTTTGTGTCAAATAGGCTAATTAAAACACACATCAAATTTCTCCTCTTTGCAATACAAAAGAACCAAACCCTAGAAAATTGTCTCTCCTTTGAGGCATCTAGCCTATCAAAAAACCCTAGTTGGTTTGTGTTTGAATGTGAAGGAAAGAAAAGAGTTGCTCCTAGTTAATCTACTAGTTATGTATAAAATCTCTTTTCCCCCTTTAAATTTCCCAGGTAAGGGATCCTTCTCTATCCTCCCTAGGATAAAACAATCATTTATATATATATATATATATATATATATATATATATATATATATATATATATATATATATTTAAAAACAATATGTAGAAAGTGACTACTAGCAGACATGCATTTTACTCATGGACCTAAAATTCACTAACTGTGTGCACAATAGCCACACTATAGTCAAGAAAATAAATATATGCCACACACAAAATAATCATCAATATTTTTTCCCTGTGTAGTATTCCTCATGCTCACTTTTACAGGAATAGGCAAAGCCAAGGGAGGTCTTGAAATTTTATTTCATTCATTGTACTTATGCATAACAATAATTACCATTTCTAAAGCTTCACTAGGTGTTAAGACTAGGTGTGTCATTCACTAAGTAATACCTAACTCTTGTATGTAATTTAACACTTAGATGATAAGTAATTTATAATCTACATAAATCAAATAATGGACAACACTAGACTTGTATTGTATTTGAAAATAGCCACACGTTGGTGCTTTTTAGCATCGCTCAACAAAAATCAATAGACCACACTTTAACCTTATCTACCATTGAGCTATTTAAAACTACTAACATCATTATTTTAGATCATTTGTGCTTTGCCACTATGTAATTCTTTGTGTTCTAGTTTTTGTGTAAGGGTTCAACTTTGCTTGGCAAGATAACATGGGTTCAACAACACCCTCTCCTTTTAGTGATAAAGTATAGGGACCAAATTCCCTCAACATATGAAAACATGCATAGCCAAGACCATGACTCAAGTAGCAATCATGTCAACCTACTATATGACTTCATTGGTTCCTAGGTAGGAGTTTTTCTCTTTGGTATTTCACATCTACAAATCATCAACATAAATTTGTACAAGGCATTCACCACATGTAACTCAAAATAATGCACTAAAGTTCACCTTGTCTCATTTATAATGTTTCCGCCCCAAGATATATTCCAACACAATGTGTACTTCAAATTTATAAGAAAGGGAAAACAATCTAATATACAACAATTAATTTTAAGTTATTGTAAACTATAAGTAAGTTTCTTCATCACACACACTAGAATAAAACAGAGAATATTGCTCTACAAGAAAGGGAAAATAATCCTAGTACATTTTTTTGCAACTCACAAATCTACACTTTGATTCAACATCAACGCATCTTATTATGTAATCTTTCCTTGAACACACATGCGACACCAAGATGTGTCACTAATAGATAATTTTGGCATCATGGATTTGTGCACATATATGTAAGCATTGATTATAATCAAATCTACACAACACAAGATATCCATGCATGCACTCTTTAGTCATGGCATGCAAATTCATGCCCATTCGCCATGTCAATATCCCACACATTATCTTTGATAATAGCTTCACTAGACTCCTTGAGCACATATGTTTGCATTGTGTGTGAGCCCACACATGGGCACATATGACATCCAATGTAGCACTATACACATCTAACACATGGTTATTCCTAGTGCTACATAATATTTCCATCTAACAAGTTCCAAACTAGTCTAATATCTATCAATTACACATCCACATGTAAAGTGGACCATACACACATTACAATTGTCAATACATTGTAGAAGGTCTAGTTGATAGCCATCAAGTATAAATGTGTATATTACATAGATTATAGTTAGAGGTCTATGTAGAGAATCATTAGTTCATGTCTACAATTGCAACCTTTGTAGAAGGCCCATTATCATGGATTGTACCTCTCTAGCATGCCTTGGAAAACTAGGTGGAAGCATTTTGTGCTTGATCATAGGGACCTACTTTTCCTACCTTGACCTCTACAAATGTATTAATGCACTATCAATGAATAAAGGATAGCATCTTCCTCATGTGACTATCATGACATGCTACTTTCCGCATTCAAACTCTCGATAGACATAAATCTATTACCATTAATGTTGTTACATAATCTTAATAGTATTTTCAAGGTTGTCCTTTAGTTCTTGAACCAAAATTAGACCAAGGCGTATTTGATTTTGTTGATTTTTTGTTGTTTATGAATAGTTTAATTGAATCATTTATCTATTCAAGGGAAGTTATACAATTCAATCAAAAATATTTTTTAGCAATAGAATATTTTTGTGCATAAAGTGGATTTGATCGAGTCCATTCGATCAAGTCCACAAACAACATAAATGTTCCTTATACATTGGGAGTTAATAATAACTAATTCATTTTTTATAAAAATGTAGCCAAATTTGAGAATCTAAATGATGGATTGAAGTTGAGATCTTAACAAGTGTTGTAAATTAGTTTCGGGGTGTTCAATTATGATATCTATTTTTGTTAACAATCAATTTTTATAAAGCTAGCAAATTAAGAAAAATAGTGGTTATATAGATTGTTTGGGGTTTTAACACATATTAGTTGTTATACATTGGTTGTAAGAGAAGGGTGGAAGCTTAGGATATTCTCTAGTTGAAGTATATATAGGAGGGTTATAGTTTAGAAAATATAATGGAGAATCAATTATGGTCCCATAATAAATTAAGCTCCATAGTGTTTGTTTAAGGTATAGATCAACTAAATCAATTAAGTTCAATTTTCATGCAATAGCTAGCAAAGCACAATATCAATTTGTCTATATACAAAATTATATTTTTGAGTTCTAAATCCTTACTATCATGTCATTTTGAGTTCTTAGTTCACTAGCTATGAACTTTATAGTCAACTTCATTTGATGGAAGAAATAATTATTATTACCCTTGATATATGTGGATATACAAGGCATATAGTTTCATCCTTAGGATTAGGTCAATTGGGAAGTTTCTATAAACTTTCAACTTAAAATATGAAAACTTAGAGTACAAAAATTTAACTATAGATAGGTATATCTATTTTTATGATTTTTCATTTTCTAACATAATTTCATTGCAACTTTAAAATGGGAAATCATAATAGAATTATACTCAATCATATCTACTAAATTATATATTGATGAAAATCACAATTCACATATATAAAGTTATTCAAAGGAATACTACCCTTATGAACCAAACAAATCATTTCAATACATCTTAGCTTTCTAATCATTAATTGTTAGGTGGCTGTGTAATATAAATTTAATCTGACTTTGATCATTTTATAGTAGTGTTTACACATTTTTACTACACAATACAATTGAGACCCGAGGAAGACTATATCATATGAAAAGGGAGATAATAGCCACAAAAAGAATTGTTTGATAAATAAGGTCAACTATCAAATTTAGGCCCTATAGATCATAGAAAGTTGGAGAAAATATTGAAACATTAACCAAGCTTAAAGAACCCATAAGAGGGAGCTCCTACAAGTCACTCTATAACTAAAAAAATCATCTTATCTACTAGCTAATGAAATTTTAAATTTCATTGTGATTATGCAAATTGTTGAGGATAGCAATCAACAAAAAACTATAAAGATAACCTTTCTTCTAAGTTTTCACAAGTTTTTTTATTCATTTGTAGCCTTGTTGGCTCCCAAATGATATTATTAATATGAAATTGTATTCTCTCATTATGGTCAAATTTCCAAACAAACACAACCATTTCAAGAGTGATATACAATTTTCTAATGATCTAACTCATTGCAAAACAATAAAAGATTTAACAAAGATTATCTTATACATCTCTCACATTATTTGGGAGTAGCATGGTGGACACATGTCTTAGAATTATTTCATTTACAATAATTTATTTGAAGCAAAGTAATTGTATGTCAAATATGTGCATATGGGGATTTTTTCTTTCTTTGAAAATTACCATGTTCTAAAGTGTTTCTTATTGTTATATGATGTGTTATTATGGTCACAATCGCATAGTTTTGAGTCAATCTATATCAACACGTAATTCGTTAGTAGTGGTTCACAAGAACCTATCTCATACAAGTATGAATGATCCACTCGACACTTATTGCATTTAGGTGGTGCTCAAAAAGGTGAAGCATCAAGACTACTGAGGAGGTCGCCTATTCAAACACTATGCTTAACCATAGATTTCCCCCCTAAGATTAGCACAATTAACTTACTTCCCCATTCACAAAACATTTACCAAATGTTGTACCTTATGAACCATTTCTTGTAGAACTCTCTAAATAAAAATATTTTTTACCAATCAAAACACTTGGTGATAACAAATTTCCACAGTCCATGAAGATGTTGCTAAGTGTTTTTGGATTAGATTGTGTCAGTATTTTTGCATCAACATTTCAAATCCCAATGATGGATCACGGAGTGTGATCTAACATGTTGATTGAAAAATACTAACACAATCTAATCAAAAACACTCAACAACATAATCAAAACACTTTTTTTCACAATTAACCTTCACTATATTATTTCTTACTATGGAAAGACTTCAATTCTATACTTTCAAATAACATATTTTAATTATCTCATTGCAAATTGAATGTGATTGTAGTAATAAAACATGCATATATGTTGCTAGATGGAACCTCCTTAAGACAGGGGAAAACCAAAAAATCTTGTCTTGATTGTGAAGACTAATGCAAGATTTGATGTAAGATTGCCCCTCATTTATCGCCTCTTCATAATGGTAAATTAGGCCTAGTGGAGTGAAGTCCTTTCACACACTCAATTTCTATTTCAGTAGAAAAACGTGATAGAAGTTTCGAGTGACAAGCAATTATAACAATTTTCAATTCTAGTGCCACCCTCGTGATTTGGACACTTATGACAAGACTAGAAGATTTAATCTTGACTTTAAAGCGGTACCCACTTTTATTAGGTTGCCTTTCCTTTATTACTATTATTATTATTTAACAATTCGAGAGAGCCCTTGGTCTAAGTGCTAAAATAATTAGAGCTGTAATGGGGTGTGATATGAAAATCTAAGATTGATTTTGGATGAGAAATTTTTTTTAAATATTAAGGTTTTTTTTTTTTTTTTTTAAGTTTAATTTAAACATGTTAAAATTAAAGGCATGTGTATTTAGTTGACGTTAGAGTGGTTTGAAATCAATATTTTATTATGAAGAGAGTTGCATATAAAAGAAAGAAAATGTGTGGAATATGTTTTCTGCACTAATCTATAAGAAGAGATATATGTAAAAGTTACATTGATCATATAATTAGAAAGAAATAAATATAAAAAACAATATAATGTAACATAGAGATGTACATGAGGAAAACGCTTTCAAGAGAAAAACCCCACGTTCTAAAGCAGCGTAAAATTATTAGTAAATAATTAATCGTTGTAATAAACTTGCAAAGTCTAACTCTTTACAAGAATACTACCAACAAGATATCTTGAGTAAATTTGGCAACAAAACAATACTTATAAAATTGCTATATCAACCCTTGATGCATGTGTGAATATTAATAGGCACATAAAAAAGGTACATTTACAATACTATGTGCACCAAAACCATGGGCCAAAAAACAACACCAAAAATACAAAAAAATTATTAAAAAGGCTCCCAAAAAATTGGAGCACTATACCCAAACCTCTACCATTGGGGGAGCCTTCAACTCCATATGGAGGGCCCTTTGGGCCCACTTATCATGGAGAACATATATTACACATAGGATTACAAAGTTGAGATGCATATTCTAACATTCTCGCACTTGTCGAACACCTTGCAAGATTAAGGAGAATACCGACACTATCAACTACCTACTAGGGTTTGAGAGACCCGTAGACTCATTGGACCACCATAATTTCTATGTGCTAACTAGATTTGTTAATTTGCATCTGCAACATTCTACAAAATGTTAACTTTCCCTAACATTACCATCCCATCCTCTATCACATATTAAACAAAATGAAGTAGACATTAATATGCTTCGTCCTTGCATGAAAGGTTAATTTCTTTACCAAATAGATGGCACTATGACTATTACATTGAATTATAATATTTCTCTAACTTAGTCCCACATCCAACTATAATATCATAAGCCAAATGGCCTCTTTATAAGCATGATTCAATGTCATGTACTTTACATCTAGAGTTGGCAAAATGACCATACCCTACCACTTACTCATCCAACTCACTACTCCACCAAAAAGGTGAAACACATATTCCTAATAGATCTCTTGCTATCAACATTCCCTGCCCAATCTAAATCTTCATAACCTTGTATGTCCACTGAGTCTTAATCTCTTGAAATATGACCATGACAATAAATAGAATACTTGGAAGTACCCTAAAAATACCTAAAGGCACTCTTCACTGCAACCAAATGTTCATGCCTAGTATGATGCACACCATAACATACATCAATCTACCAATTATATTAGTGTAAGGAACCTTAGAAATATCCTCCATCTTTATGGGTTTCATAGTTAACTAATCAACTCAAAGCTCAATTCCCACATAAATAGGAATAGCTACTAATCTACTTTCTAACATACTAAAATGATGCAATATAGAGTTCACATATTTACTCTGTCCAAAGAAATTTTGTATGTTTATTTATTTTCCTCTAGTCTTCATCCCTAAGATACACTAAGAATTCCTCAAGTCATTTGTCTTAATTTGTGCCAAAATTTGAGACTTCAAATTGGGCTAATCATATCTTTATTTTTACCAAAAATAACATATCATCTATGTGCAATATGATAACAAAGAAATGATCATCTTGTTTGTAATAAAGATGATTTTTTTTAGATATCAAACATCTCAGTCTCAACATAAAAGAATCAAATTTCTAGTACCACATTTTAGGAGATGGTTTGAGACCATACACATACTTTTTCAATCTACAAACCATCGTCTCTTTATTTCTTCAACATAATTCTTTATTTGTGTCATATAGATCTTATCCTCACTGTCACCATATAGGAATGTTGTTTTCACATCCATTTTTTTTTATCTCTAACTCTTTTTTTTTGCTACAAATAAAAATATCTTAATATATGTTAGCTTAGTAACTAGGGAAAAAATGCACCAAATTTTATCCCCTCAACATGAGCATGTCCTTTTGTAAATGAACTTGCCTTGAAATCTTCAAAAATTTCATCTTATAATTCCTACACATTTGTGCCTTGATTTGGTTGTTTTTGGCATTGTATTTCTGACTGTATCATGGGATGCATAGGTCATGCTTATGTATGTTACTTTGAGTGTTTATCAATGTTTCAACTTCATTATTTTTCTTAATAGATATGGTTATGATGATCGCTTATACATATGATATTCTCTATAATGTTAGTAGTAGATGATTTGCAAGAGATATGGTGGTTGGTATTATGTTGTGATATGTTGTACATTGATTAGCATGTTCACCATATGAGATGTATTATATGTATTTATGTCATGTATTTAGACCACTTTCATCTTAGAGATGGTGTTTGGTTTTGCATGCATTGTGATGCATGTATGACAATGTGATAAGTTCCTTGCAAGGACTTGATGTATTTGATTATGTATTGTTTATTGCAATGAGGGTGTGAGAACTCTTATGTATTGATTTTGTGTTTGGTAGTAGAATGATGTTGTATACATTGAGATGCATATTTTATTCTTTCTATGACTTGATCTGTTTTACGAATCTATGACAATTGCATTAAATGTGTAACAATTACAATTTTAAATCCAACTTAATTCAATAGAATTAACACACGAAAATAAAAATAATGGAAATAACAAAGTGATGAAAAAAAAATGAGAGAAAGAGAGAGAGAGAGAGAGAGAGAGAGATGCAAACAAAGTTGATAATGAAGTTCGTTGGAAAAACGACTGTCTCTGGGCCCCTCTCCAATGAGTGGACCAATTCGATTACTTCTCTAGAAAATTAGTACATGTCGACATAATCTCCCCTTGGTTTGCAAAGAAATTTGACAAGCCCTCCTTCAAAGTGTGCAAGAGCAACCTCCTGAATAGCACGGAAATCGAGCAAAATTTCTCTAAGGAATTTTCTTCTCCCATCAACACTTAGCCTTTCCATCCTACACTACCCCCTTTTATACACCAATATTACCCCAATTGGTTACTAACCAATTGATTTTACAGTATTTCCCACACAAGTAAAAATCTCCCATAATCTCCCTTTTTTTACATATGAAAACAATAATCCCCCTTAAAATAATCCTCAAATCTTCAATAATTCACTAAAGCCCTTTAAATTGGTCATATTTGGGCTTTTATCGTTTAGGGAGGTTATTGTTTAATCCTTTTAAAACTTAGAAGATTTTTCTTCTTTTAAAAATGGGGTGTTTGTTTTAAAATTAAAGGCAACTAGTTTTAATGATTTAGTAAAACTGACCGATGCCATATATATTTCTAAATCCATTTGATGGATTATTGGTAGCTTATCCTTTTGTTAAGCTGGTGGTCGGGGATTCAACCTCGGCCACTAGATTTTAATAGCCGATTTGCAACTATTATGTAACAAAACAAACCGGGCATAGCATATTGTTAAATGCATTGTTTATGGCATAACGGTGAAGGCCTTTGGTTTGCTCACCGGTGACTGTGGGTTCGAGCCACATGTGGGTCATTAAACCTTTTTATTAACAAATATAACCATGTTTCCAATCGTCCATCGGAGGAGGGGTGATGGATCGCCACGTGTCCGCCAATGGTTGGTCCGTACTCGCTGACTCAGATGCCATGTGTCTGTCAATGGTTGGTCCAGTCTCTGTCCATACCGTATGGACTGCCACATCAGCATGTTGACGTCAACACTCGTACGGTCAAAATTCAACCTTCTCTGCACGACCTTTGACTGCTCGTAACTCAGGAAAATAGACTCCAATTTGCGCGAAACGAACATCATCAAAAAGCTCTTGACAAGCTCTTCACGATGATGTTGACTTTGATCATTTTTGGCAATGTCAAATTTTGACCTTTTTCTCTGACCTAAGCCTTGAGTTGAACAAGGTTTGACCAAGCATAACTCGAGCTCCGTAGCTCTATTTCACTCCATTCGAGTTGCGTTGGAGTCAAAATTTTGAGCTCTTCCTGGTGATGCCAATTCTGGAGACAAATGAGAAACTTCAAATCTTAACGAAGATCCTCTAGGTCAGTCCTCCCCACTGGACAAATTTTGGACCTCCAAAAGATGGTTACTCAGAAAGTAAGTGAGGGTAAATTTCCCTCACTTTACCAATCTCCATCCATCTTGTCTTGCTTGGATTCATTCCCTTCAATCCCACTCTGAGGTACTCAACTTCGCCTCTTCGTGAAGTCCTAATTTTTCTGTTTAAGACAACATCCTCTAGCAACTCTAACATTTACTCTAGTGAAAGATCATCAACTGATGGAACCTGAATGTTTGTGTCTTCATCTAGTATCATTGGAGGCTCATACAACTTCAGATTCTCAACATTGACAACTGAATAAATGTGCATGTTTGGAGGAAGATTAAGGTGGAAGGTGTTAGTTTCGATCTTTTCCAAGATCTCAAAGGGACCATACCGAATCAGTTTGAGCTTCCTTCTTTCGCCTTGCATTCTTTCCTTGTTGATATGTAACCAAACTCTGTCTCCAACCTAGAAATGATGATCGATGTGATGCTTATCATGGCGAGCCTTGTATTTTGCTTGGCTTTTCTCCAACTGTGCTTCTACTGCCCAATGGATTGCTTGGACTTTTTAGATGAATTTTAAAGCCTTCTCTGAATCATGGCATCCATCTTCAACATCATCTTTCCCAAAATAAAAATCCATTGGTGTTTTGGGCACATAATCAAAGCAAGTCTCAAAAGGAGACCTCTTTGTAGAAGAGTTTCACATGGTTGTAAGCATGTTGCACATAATGAAGAATCTCATCCCACAACTTAGGATGTTTGTTGCAATAACCTCTAAGTAGATGCACAACTGTCTTGTTTACTACCTTTTTTTGTTCATCGATCTGTGGATGGAAGGTTGTACTCTTCTCTAGTTTGGTCTCCATGAGTCCCCACAAAGCTAACCGAAATTCCCCTAGGAATCGAGAATCTTGATTCAATACAATAGAAGTAGGTAACCCAAAATGAACCCATACAAATTGAAAGTACATCTGAGCTATCAATTCAACAGTGACCTATTTCTTACAAGGCATTAGAATACACATTTTTTTGAACTAATCAACTACTACATACAAATAATCATGTCCCTTCCTAGACATGGGTAACCCCCCGACAAAATCCATTGACACACTTTCCCATGGATCAGATGGTACAGGTAGAGGTGTGTACAACCCCAATTTTTTGTTACTAGGTTTACTTGTTGCACACATAACACAACCTCTAATATACTTAGTTACAGTTTATTGCATACGAGGCCAATAACAATACTTTTGCAACTGAGTGATTGTCTTTCTTACCCCAAAATGTCCTAAAATTAATGAGGTATGTGCTTCTCTAATTACTTGCACTTGCTTATCTTTTGGAATACATAACTTTCCCAAGTGATACAACAATTTATCCTGCAGATAATAATCTTTCTCTTCCACATGTTTTCCTGCAATTAGAGTTGAATAGATTTCCTTAAATTTTTCATCGTTAGCATACTGTTCCTAAAAAAATTCATGTACCATGGAACTACCTTTAAGGATAATCAAAGCATTCATAACAAGAGGCCTAGATAACATATCTAATACTTTATTATGGACACCTTTCTTGTACTTAATTACCAAATGAAACTGTTGAAGAAAACCCATCCACCTAAAGTGCCTACTTTGTTGCAGTTTAGACTATGAGTGCAAGTACTGAAGTGGTTGGTGATCAGTGTGGATTACAATTTCCTTTCCCATTAAGTAGTGTTTCCATTTTTAAACACTATGAACTAATGTATAAAGTTCCTTATCATAAGTAGGATAGTTAATTACTGCACCTGAAAAGGTCTCAAAGTGATAGTAGATTGGTTTACCTCCTTGCATTAGCACTGCTCCCATGGAAAATCCACTCGCATCTATCTCCATCTCGAACGGTTGGTGTAAATCTTGTAAATCCAGAACTGGTGATGTGCTCAACTTTTCCTTCAAAGTGTTGAAGGCCTTCTATTGTGGACCTCCCCACTGAAAAGTTGTCTTCATATTGGTCAATGTGTGCAATGGTGATGCAATGTAGGAGAAGTTTGTAATGAAATTTCTCCAGTACCGGACTGCACCTAAGAAACTTCTGACTTTTATGACTGTACTTGGCTTAAAGGCCATTTTACAATAACTTCAACCTTCACAGGGTCGACTTTCAATTAACCACCACCTACGATACAGCCTAAGTACACTAAGGATGTCTTAGCGAATTCACAATTAGACATCTTTATAAAGTTTTTCTTTTCTCAATACATCAAAAACTTTCTTTACATGAATTACATGATCTTCCCAAGTTCAATTGAATACAAGAATATCACCTAGATAGACTATGACAAAATCATCAATAAAAGGACGAAAGACATCATTCATGACTCTCATAAATGTAGTTGGTGCATTACAAAGCTCGAAGGGCATGACCAACCATTTGAACAGTCCTTGTTTTGTCTTAAATGTAGTTTTCCAAATGTCATCTTCTGCAATTCTTATCTAATAATATCTGCTACACAAGTCTAACTTAGTGAAATAAACTGCATGTTTTAACTGATCAAGTAAATCATCAATTCGGGGAAGAGGATACATGTTCTTTACCGTTATCTTGTTCAGAGCTCGATAGTCAATACACATTCTCCAAGACCCATCCTTCTTTGGAACCAACACAATTGGAGAACCACAAGGAGATGTACAAGGATGGATGACTCCTTTTTCCACCAACTCCTGAACTTGCTTTTTGATTTCCTCATTCTGCAAAACTGATAAATGGTGCATGTCGATGTTTGGAAGAGGCACATCTTGCTGCAACTGAATTTCATGTTGTATCTCTCTCTTAGGTGGCAACCCCTTTGGCTCCTAAAATAAGTCATCATAAGCATAAACTATTTTGACCATCTCAATTTTACACTCTGGATCACACCCTTTAAATGCTTCATATTTTTCATCCTCTTTGGGTTTTACAAGAATTAACACAAATTTCTTACTAGAATTGACCAACCTTTTCATTTGACCAACATTAACTAGTGTAAGATTAGTCTTAACTTTGTGTGAACGTACAATGTATTCTATCCCATCCTTAAAAAGATGATACTTATTCTCCCCCATATAAAAGATTTCTTTTTTGTCATACAAACAAGGACTCCCTAACACAAGCCCAAAAATATCCAAAGGAACAATATCTACCTCTACCTCATCAACAAAGTTTGCAGTGATAGCAAATCTCAATTTACACTGTTTTGTTACCTGCAGTTGAGCATCATTGCAAACCCATCCAAGCAGATATGGTTTTGGATGAGGTGTTGTAGCTAGATTAATTTTCTTTACCACCTCTTCAGATATTAAGTTGACTTGAGAACCCATATCAAATAGTGCGTCAATCTTAATGTGCTTAGTTACAACTCAAATATGAAACAATTCATTCCATTGTTTATCAGCTTTAGGAGGAGTAGATACTTTACTTGTACTTTAATTTGCATTAGAAGAGAGAATTATACCTTTCCCTTTACCTTGGACCCCAGCGACATCAATCTGAGTTTCATCTCTAGAGTCGGATCCAAGATCTTGTTGAATCATTGCAGCAGTCTTTTGCTTTCCTTTATTGCCTCTGTATCTTTTTCGCCTTAATTCGGGATGTAGGTTCCAACACTTCAAATCATCATGCCCCTCTTTCTTGCAATGGGAGCATGTGGGCTTATCACCCTCCTTCTTAATTGTAGTTGTCTTCTTCCCTTTGCCTTTGCCTTTATCTTTGTCTTTTTCTTTGCCCTTAGACTTCCCCTCAGACTTAGATGGTTTCTTTGAAATAATCATCACTAAAAGTGTTCTTACCCCTAGACTCTAAATCAGTGGCTTGGACTAACACTTTGTCCAGATTACTAGGACTCAACATTAGAATAGTATGCCTTAGGTAAGAATGCAAACAACCTATGTACTTAAGTAATGTATCCTAAGTATACAATGGAACATTTAAAGCAATAGCCCATTTTCTAAACTCATGGGTGTAATCTTGGACAGATTGACCCTTACCTTGCCTAAGGTTTTCCAATTCATTGTTACTTGTTGCATATAACCTAAAGGATAAAACTATTTTTTAAGGGCAACAACAAATTCCATCCACGTCATATTAACCTTACCATGGCGAGCAATTTCCTCCCAAGTCCTACTCTCCCACCAGGTGAGAGTTGTACCTCCCAACCAAAGAGTGGCTAACTGGATCATAGAAGCATATTTTGCTAGGCCTTGAATCCTACAATACACTTCTACCTATTAGATCCAATCATCTAACTTTTCAGCATTTAACTCACCATAGTACTTAGGCAATTCAAATTTTACATCTAGTTTAATAATAGGCTTAGACTTGTTCTTGAAAGAATTAATGGTAGTAGAAGAGGAAGAAGAAGAAGGGGAAGATGGACGAGACGGAGCTTCTAGATTTTTTTCCTTCTTTGTCCTTTCAATCTTCCTTCTTTTCTCGCTTTGAAGAATCTCCCTTTTTGCACTTCTTCTTTTCTGCATAAATTTCTTCCACCATAGCCTTCATGTCAAGAAAGGCTCACTGAAAAGATTTATCATTAATCTCTTGCTTAGTACTTTTCCCAGCTTTAGTTCCATCCATCTTTGATAAAGTCCTTCATTTTTCGATCTCAGGATTGTATTCTTCTAGCTCGCCTTCACCTCGCTATTTCCTAGATCATGTTAGCATCCACTTCTACAATACTAGTCACACAAAGCTCTGATACCAAACTTGATCTATTTTACAGATCTATGACAGTTGCGTTGAATGTGTAATGATTACAATTTTAAATCCAACTTAATTCAATAGAATTAACACACGAAAATAAAAATAATGGAAATAACAAAGTGATGAAAAAATAATGAAAGAGAGAGAGAGAGAGAGGGAGAGATGCAAACAAAGTTGATAATGGAGTTCATCGTAAAAATGACGTCTTTGGGCACCTCTCTAATGAGTGGACCGATCTGATTACTTCTCCAGAAAATTAGTACAAAATGTCAACATAATCTCTCCTTGGTTTACAAAGAAATTTGACAAGCCCTCCTTCAAAGTGCGCAAGAGCAACCTCCTAAATAGCATGGAAATCGGGCAAAATTTCTCCAAGGAATTTTCTTCTCCCATCAACACTTAGCCTTTCCATCCTACACTACCCCCTTTTATACACCAATATTACCCCAATTGGTTACTAACCAATTGATTTTACAATATTTCCCATACAAGTAAAAATCTCCCATAATCTCCCTTTTTTTACATATGAAAACAATAATTCCCCCTTAAAATAATCCTCAAATCTTCAATAATTCGTTAAAGCCCTTTAAATTGGTCATATTCGGGCTTTTATTGTTTAGAGAGGTTATTGTTTAATCCTTTTAAAACTTAGAATATTTTTCTTCTTTTAAAAATGGGGTGTTTGTTTTAAAATTAAAGGCAATTGGTTTTAATGATTTAGTAAAATTGACTGATGCCATATATATTTCTAAAGCCATTTGATAGCTTATTGGTAGCTTGTCCTTTTGTTAAGCTAGTAGTCGGGGGTTCAACCCCAGCCGCTCGCTTTTAATAGCCGATTTGTAACTGCTATGTAACAAAACAAACTGAGCATAGCATATTGTTAAACAAATTGTTTCTTGCATAACGGTGAAGGCCTTTGGTTTGCTCGCCGGTGGTTGTGGTTTTGAGCCCCGTCCACCAAAGGAGGGGTGAGTGGATTTCCATGTGGCACACCAAGGGGGTGCCACATGGCACGATATCATTCGCTGACGATGACACCTCATCTGCTACGCAATGCTGACTGGTTTGCCATCTATACTTGTTGACTAGATAGGGATGCCACGTGTCTGTCGATGGTTGGTCTATACCCGCTAACTCAGATGCCACATGTCCTTCAATGGTTGGTCTAGTCTCTATCCGTACCGTATGGACTACCACATCAACATGCTGACATCAGCACCCATACGGTCAAAAGTCAACCTTCTCTACACGACCTTTAACTGCTCGTAACTCGAGCAAATGGAGTCTGATTTGTGTGAAATGAACATTGTCAGAAAGATCTTGAAGAGATCTTCATGATGATACTAGACTTTGACCACTTTTAGTGATGTCAAATTTTGACCTTTTTCTCTTACCTAAGCCCTGAGTTGACCAAGGTTTGACTGAGCATAACTCAAGCTCTGTAGCTCCATTTGACTCTGTTCAAGTTGCATTGGAGTCAGAATTTTGAGCTCTTCCTGGTGATGTCAATTCTGGAGACAAATGAGAAACTTCAAATTTTGACAAAGATCCTCCGGATCATGACTACATTATCATAGTTTTGTATTAAATGATCTTAGTAGTATTTATTTTAATTTATTATCATGTTTCCATGTTTAGATGATGTATATTGGTATTGGGTTATTATGGATCATATGGTTATATTATGTATAGGATTTTGTGTCCCATTAAGTGATATTGCATTGCTTCAACTATTATATATATGGTACAAGTACACTTGATGTGCGAATTGAGTATGTAGGTACATAGTTATTTCCTCACCTAAATATGTAAGTCTCTAGTTATATCAAAAATGTCGTATTGGGCCTAATGTATTTTCTAACTCCTCACATACTTGAATTGAGTGTGAGATATGTCTTATGAGACACTATGCAACTTTGGATCTAAATCACTGGTGATTCTATAATCCACTTGTGTTATAGTTTAACCATAAATATGTGTTGTAGTTATGTTTTATTGTTGCCATATGAGATGTATCATATGAATATATATTATGTGTTTAGACCACTCCCATGTTAGAAATGGTGCTCCTCTACATGTCAGTTGTTGGTTTGGCTTGCAATGAGATACATGTATGCCAGTGTGACAAGTTCCTTCCAAGGACTTGATGTATTTGATTATGTTTTGGTTGTTGCATTGAATATGTGAGAATCCTTATCCATTGTTGTTTTGTTTAGTATTAGGATGATGTTGTATACATTGAGATACATGTGTTATACTTTCTATAACTAGATTACATAGTATTTTATTCCATTGTTATTGGTATATATATCAAGATTATAGATGTGATTATTAAATGGTATTAATATCATGTATTTTAATTAGGCTATTTGGGATGGATGATTATATGATACATATGACATTGTGTCCCATTGAGTGATTTTATATTGCTTTGACTATAACATCTATGGTGTAGTTTTGCTTGATGTGTGAATAAACCTACACCATAGATGTTATTTTCCTATTTGAATATATAGATCTACATTATCTCCCCAAAGATGGTTATATAAGATTTTTTGCATTGGACTTAATGTGCTTTCTAACCCCTGTCATACTCAAAATGAGTATGAGATCTGTGTCTTTTGAGACCTTGCATAAATCTAGATATGAATTGGTGGCAATTTTAGAATCTTCTTGTGTCGTGGTTTAATGATAAATGTGTTTTATAGTTCAATTTGATTTTTCACTCATTGTATTTTTCATATTTTGATGATTAAAATCATTATATGTTAATCATATATGATGCTTTTATGGAATCAAGAAATTGGAAAAGAAAAAGAGGAATTGCTATTCAGTTGCATTGAAAATTATATGAAAATTAATTAATAAAATAAAATATTCCCTATTTATAAATTCCAATCAATTACTTATTATTTCCATAATTAGGGAAATTATTGGACCATTTAGCTAAACTACACTAATGCTAATTTAAAAAATAGAAAAGGTAAAGGGGAGTTAAAAAGAAAAAGGAATGTCTTATTTTCAGTATTCTCATATATTTTTAAAATTGTTCTCTCAAAACCCTCTCCCTCTTATTTTTAAAATGGTATGATTTTTCTTGATTTAGAGGATTTTTTTTTGGCTTGGATTGATTTGGAAAAAGGAATACATTGATGGTGTGCTTTCATGGTCTATGAAGTTTCTCCTCAAAATTGAATTTTTCCATGAATTTGGCATGCTCCAAATTGAAGGGATTTTAAATTTTTTTTCTTTTAAATTGTTTCATCTCATTATTTTCATTCTCATTTATGTGGTATAATATGGATTTTTTTCCAATTGTGAATTCTATAGGTTGTGTTGTAACATTATTGTTTTGTAAAAAAAATGCCATTGTAGAGCCAAAACTATGATGATATGTATTATTGTTGCATTGATTTCCATGCACATTCAATGGTGATTAGTATGTTGAATTTAGAATAATTTTAGATGAATTTTAATAGGAGAAAATAAGTTCCCTTAGTTTTTGTCTATTAGACTATGTCCAATTTGTTATCCCACTCTTTGTATATTGCTTCTTGTGTCACACACAAACTATGATTAGGTGTGAGTAATTTATAATTTAAGGTATAGAGAGTTCAAAAGGAGTGACTCTCAATGATGTCCTATATCCACAAGTTTTTTAAGGCTCCAATGTGTGAGAGTTATTAATCAATGATAATTAAAATTACATCAGATAAATAAAATGAACCAAGATAGTAATTTTGTGACATACTCAAAGCACATGTAAAGCTTGAATATGGATGCCAAGATATTTATTGGCATACCTTATGTGCTTCTAGAGGTTTAGTATGGATTCCAAGGGAATTCCACCCTCTAGAGTGTTGGGGGTCAAGGGCTACCCTTGTCTCATGATTGGAACATGTACTCCATCTTATAGATTCGTAAGCTATTGTGATCAAACTCCTTGCCTACCTCTAGGATCCTCATCTTGTGATGGAACATATTCCAACCATTGGCTATCATCAATACAAGAGAATATTTTTACAAGCTTTTGGAATATTTCAACCAATCCTTTTTTACCAACGACCACTTTTTTTCCAAAAAGGAAGGAATATTCGACTAATATTTTTTTGATGCCATGTTAATGTCAACATGATGTTAGTCGTACGACCTATCTCTTAGCCCCCCTAGCCCCATTTGGCCTAAAGGAGCATTTTTTTGCTTTTCCTCATTACTTAGGCATACGGTGTCGAAATTGGGCAAATGAGATATCATAAAAAACATAGTTTTGTGTACTTTCTAATGATGTAGGTCTCATCATAAAATTTTGTTGCTAGTCTATTTTAAATTCTTAGTCTAATTCATATCATCATTTTCTACTTTTGATCTCATAACTTTTTTCCTGTATCTTTGATTTTCGTGATTATTGCAACGCTAGAAAGGTATTTTAAAGCTCTTCATATCCATTCATGTACATTTTCTAGAAATCTACCCCAAGTACATTTTATTCATTTTTTGTGATGTCACATTGTGTAAATTACTTGGATGTCTTGGCACCTCGAAAGAATTTTCTTGTGTGAGATGACTTCATTTGATCTGCTTTATATGTACTGATGATATCAATCTCTGTTTTTTTTATTTAAGGAAGTATCATGGATTTTTTGTTCATCCATCTGTGGTCATCTTAGAAAAGGATAACTATGAGTCTTGGGGAAATAACATGCTAACACATCTCAAGTGGCTTAATTTTTTGACTTATCTATATGGAATCATACCTACACTAGACACACTAGGGAGTTATTCAGCATGGGGTATTATTAGTGATCATATTATAGGAGTGGTTTTTTCTAGTGTTGATCATGACAATATGTGTATTGTATCGAACATTGATTTTCCTCACACACTTTGGACTCGACTTTGGGAGATCCATTGAGACCTTTATATCTCTCCATTCCTAAATTATCATATTGCAAATTATCTCATTCCTCTTGTAGATGCAGATTGTATACCCTTTAATGATGATACTTTAGAGGAGCTTGAGTATATCATAGTTCTTACATGTTCCAATGGTTCAGATACTTATCTTCATGTTCCCACTTTTCATATCGAGACCCAATCTCCATCTTTTGTTATTCCCGATCAGCTTGGCATCACCATATCCTTGGCCCCTATTAATTCAATGTGGTGGGACATTCATCATCTTCCTAACATAGCTACTTTAGATTCGTATCTTACACATATCATCCTTGTTTGTAGATTGCTATATTGCAAACTTGGAGTATTAATTTGAGGACATTTGTCTCCTCTTTCATGATAGCCACATCATCGTTGTTATCCCACCATCATCTTCGTCATCTTTGGAGCTTGTTCTACATCAGACTTCATAATTTTTTGCATTGAAATCATCTCATTCCAACATGTGGACATTTGAGTAGTTTTCAAAGGCACAAATCATTTGGATTTGGATTCCTAATTCTTCTATATTTTGGGAATGGCTTCTCCAATCACCAATAGATTTTTTTCTTCCTAAGGGGAGAAATGTTGTTTGCAAGAAGTGGATTGTGTTTTGTCTTCAAGCATTCATTATTAGCACATGAGCTCTTTCTTTATGGGGAAAATTCATATCCTCATTTCCTCTCTCCTATCCAAGGACATCTATTATACTTGTGTGAGATAATCAATCCTTGGGTGGTCACATTGAGTCTTCCTTCTATCCTTCTTTCACTAATGCATTTATTTCATTTTTCTCTTTTAGAGAGGAGTTTTTTCCCATTTGGTTTTCTCCTCTTATCTAGATATGAGAGTTTCATTTTTTTGTACATGGGTACCTCATCATGCCTTGTTTTCAGCACTCATTTATGCATCCATCATTACATTCTTCATCATGGTTTTTAGCTTCTCCAGAAGTTGATCTTAAGGGGGGTGTTGGAGTAATTAGGAAAATCATTTAATGATTTATAGTGTAGGAAAATGTATCCCTTTTTCACACTTAATTTGGGAAATAATAATAATAAAATAAGCTAAATTATGCCTTAATTTAGTGTTGTAATGTGTATTTTACATATTCACATTAAGTTTAGGGCCTTATTAGCCAGTATTGGCATGGTTTGTTGGTTTAAAGGTGGCATTGTTGTTCTTTCCACCAAGGTTCAAACCCCATTGGGGTGGTATTGTTGAATGGTAGTATTCTGGTTCATAGCTCTGATTCAAAAGCGTTTACCCCTTGAATAAAAAAATAAATTAGGGCCTTATTAATTAAAATGGACTTAATTGTGCCTTATTTATGGTGTTGTAAGGTGTACCTTTACACTTTCACACTAATCTAGGGAATTATTAATTAATTAAGGTTAATTATTCCTTAATTGGCCCCTTAGTTCAAATCCAAGCCTAATTAATTACAATTTTTGAAGGGTAAAACCCAACATTCATAAATTCCATGACATAACACTTAACATTGGAGAATGTGTGCCCTAGTTGAGTGACCTAGGACCCATTTTCCCAAGGGCGAATGGGTCCTCACTTAGACCTAGGACCTAAATTTCAAATATGTTTTTGGTGGTATTTCAATGATTTCAAATGTGTATTCACATGTTAGCTTGTGTTATTTGAATTTTTTGGAATTCATGTTAACATATGTATAAATAAGAGGTCATTTCACTATGTTTCATCTAAGAAAATCCAAGACTTTAAAGCAAATCTAAGACTTCAAGCATTCTATAAAATTTATGAGCAAGTGTGATCAAGATCATTTTCAAGGCTTTCAAAGGCATATTTATTGAAGATTATTGCAGCAATCAAGATCCATTATCATGTCCAAGTCTTCTTGTATCATGCATGTTATTTGAACTAATATGTTGATGTAGTGTTCAAGATACATTCAAGCATTCAAGGGCATTATTTCAAATCAAGTTTCAAGATCAAGATCCACATCCATTGAATCCATTTCATGCAAGTTGTAGATCCATATTCCAAGGTTCAAACAAAGGTTTGGTGAGTTGTGACATTGCATTTGTTCATTCATCATTCCTTCATGCTATTTCATTTCATTACAAGTTTTAATTACCAAAATGAGGTTTGACCAAGGCAAACCCCCATTCACCTAACAAAACAACATTTTTCCTCTTGATGTGTGTTTACAGATTTTAGGTGGAAGATCTCTTGGAGAAGCAAAATTGCAAAGTTGTCAAAGTTGCATTTGTTGTCACCATTCTTGCAATTTCACAAAAACTTCCCTATAGGATTTATTTTCGATTTTATGACTGTGAGATTCTAGAATATAGGAGTGCAGACACAACAAAAGAGAACCCAAAAATAGATTTTACAAAGCCCTAGCTAGGACCCATTCACCATAGGTTGAATGATCCCTCAGTTTGCTTTGAAAAGACACTTCTCATGACTGGTACACATCACTTTCCCATTCTTGGATTTGTATTCTAGCTTCGGGTTCCATCAGAATTGAGGTCAATCTTGTAGATGCACTTTATAGCTTGCATTTTGGAGTTGTTTTACTATTTGTAATCTTTCTCCCCAAAATGTTATTTGGCCTGGACCCCCGTCCTTGCATAAAAGGGAAATTTACATTCACACCTTGATTTGACTCACCTCAATGTTGCTAGTCATTTCATTGTTTGGATCTCATTTCCTGAATGAAATTAGAGAAATAGGTCCATCATACCCCCTATTTTCCATTATTCCATTGTGGTGAACCTCATTTTTCTATGTTTCATTTTGGTGAACCTGAGTTTGATCATTGCAATTTTTTGATTTTGGAGTCCATTTTCACCCTAGATTTAAATCTTGCATTCATTTTCACTTCATTACATTTAATTGAGTCTCATTTAGGGTTGCTCAACTTGCATTAACTTTTCATTTCATTTGGGGTTTTAGGATTGCATCTTTGCATTCTCTGAAATCTAAAAAATACAAAAAAAATCAATCATTTTGCATATCATTTACATAGCATTGCATCATCATCCATTTGTATTTCAAAATTGAAAAAAAATTGCACATCAAATTAGTTCTCCTAGTTTTTTATTTTGTCACATTTTGCACTCACATGCAACATTAAATTCATAGAAAATTCAAACTATAACTTGCTATTTCTAATCAGAATCTAGAAACCACTGAAATCATCTCAAAAATCTGTAAAAAAGAAATTAAAAACCCTAACCTAGGACCCATTCACCCTAGGGAAAATGAGTCCTTGATTAGGGTCATTTCCTAATTTTTTGGGCACTAAAACATCAATTTCTGCATTTCATTTTTTTGTTTTCAATTTTCTATTTCAGTTTACAAATTTCCTGTTACTTGGAATTGATCATATTTAGCTTAATTTGATAAAATTAGTGCATTGTGTGATTTCAAAATTGTATTTAGAAGACATCATTTTTCAGGTTTTTGCATTGTGTAATCAAAAAATTACCTTGTTTATAATTTGAAAAATTGCATTTAAACATATTACATTCTAGGTCATTGCATTGCATTTCACCCTCTTTCCATTTTGGGTTTACATTGAGTTTGTTAAAATTGTATGAGCTTTACAACTTGGTGTCCTATTAGCAATATTGTTGTGAGACGTAGTTTGAGACTCATGTCATCCCACGATACACCATTCGCTATGGATCTTGGGTTTTCTGACTCTTTCACTAATAGTGTTGATAATCAACCCGCTATGGATCATAGCCTTCATACCTCATTTCCAATGAATTCCTTACCTACAACCAATGTGCATGATGTTGCTAATGTACCACAAGAAAACATAAGAAGAATGCATGAATACATAGAAAAGTTGCAAAACTTTGTGAATATTCAAAACATTGATACTAGTGGCATTCCTACTTTAAATAATGTGAGGAAAATGCTTGAAACTGAACATGGAATAGAGATTGTGTGAATTCTAGGTCATCTTGCTAATAATAACATCCCCACCATGACTAGTCGTGCTCAAGATTTGGGGTACACTCAAAGCCAAGGTGGAAATTCCATTCCTCCCTCCACAACCCTCACCTCTATTCCTACATACACCAGTACTCATGTTACCACAACTATTAAACCTACTAGTAATGTCAACACTCCTTAGGTATTTCCATTGGGAATCCCTCTACCATTGTGCATTCAAATATCATATCTCCTCAACCACCCCCTCACAAATATACAATTCACTTGCCCTCCGTAAACATACACCACTCCACCTTATTCCCCTCCATCTCATAATACCAACAATGATCCAATCCTTAACACACTTTTGAAAAACAAGTCATCCCTTCAACAACTAATCACCACCTTAAATAAAAAAAACAATGGCCAACCTTCACAATACATAAAACCAATCCCTTATCCCTGGAGATATTGAGAACACAAATGCCACAAGGTATAGAGGTTCCTAGGTTTGAGAAATATGGTGGGAAAGGAGATCATGTTAGTCATGTTTCTGCTTATACTTCCCTATGTAGTGACTTCATTTTTGAAGATAAACTCTTGGCTAAACTATTCCCTATATCCTTGAAAGATGTTGCTTTAGAGTGGTTTTTCTCCTTACCGAATAATTCAATTGGTTCATTCAATGAACTTATTGATGCATTTTACAACCACTTCAAAATTCACATGGGTCCCAAGATGACCTTAGCTGACTTAATGACATGTAAAAAAAAAGGTTGATGAAAAAGGTCATTGATTTCAGAGTGTGATATCAAATGCTCTATTCACAAATAAACATTAAGATTCTTGATGCCGACCTTTAAAGAATGTCTATTTTCAACTTGCAAGATAAGATCCAAACTAAGCTTGAGATGTTGAGATTCCCTTCCTTCACATAGTTATGTACATCCCTTTGTGATTACCAAAATTTGGTTAGTAGTCGTGAAGTGAAAACTCCCTCTAATCGTCCTAAAAAGTATGAATCCACACCTCAAACCAATTACCAATCTTTCAAGAAAGAAAATAAGGGTTTTCTCCAACTTAATGCCCCTCAATCCAATCAAAATATTAACACCCAATTGGCTGCTATAAAGACAACAAAACCATATTCCTTTGTAGATATAAATAGACAATTTACACCTCTACCCGATACCCTTCATAATACCATGCTACAGCTCTTAGAGAAGAATTTGATCTCCTTGCCTCATATTAAAGGTCATGATCCTACTAAGTCTTTACCTTCAAACTATAGACCAAATGCCTATTTTCATTTCCATCGACAAAATGGACATGATATAGAACATTGCAAGCGTCTTAAACATCTTGTGCAAGACCTCATTGATTATAATCATATCCAAATTGGAGGTGTAAATAATCAAGGGAATAAGTCTGTAGCGGAGTTTGAAGTTTGAAGCGTCATTGTATGGTGTCGTTGGGCTGATAGTGGCATTGTATGGCTTCGTTAGACTGATAGTGGCACAGTTTCCTGTCGATACCAAAAAATAGAAAAAAGCACAGGATTTTGTTAAAAAACGTGATTAGAACTTGAGATTTTCCCTCCTTCTAGTGCCAAATGTAGAACCCCAATCCTAGACCTACACAAACATAGCAAACAAATACAATGTTAGATCCATGTGCAAGTTAGAATTAAGATTCCCCATGAAATTCATCTACAATGCTCAAAATAGGAAATGAATGAAGAATACAACAAAGAAAGCAATTAAATCCTATTAAAGCATGCAAACAATCAATCCCATGGGAGAATTGGTGTCATTTTGATGTGGAAAATGGTCCTTTCCCAATTCCTTGTAAGCTTTGTGATGACTTGATGAAGATTGGATGCTTCCTTGATGAAATTCCTACATAGCCTAGCTATGAAAATGGAGATTTGGATGAAAATCTATGGTAACTTGGATGAACTTGCATAAATTGATAATGTTGCCTCAATCTCCTCCTCTCCAAATGAGCATAATGATTGTACATTGATTGTGGCTCCTTCAAAAAATAGAGAAGGCCTCTATTTATAGAAAGAAGGATGGAGGATTTGAAAGATATGGAGGATGTGGGACAAAAGATAAGCCAATGATAAAGCGTCACTTGTCATCATGCTAATGGAAAAAGGTTGAGCACATTTTGGAGAATGTGCAAAGAGGGGGGAGATTCAAATTCAAAAGATGGCTTGAAGGATGAGGTGAAAGGTGAAGTTAATGCCACATGGCTCAAGAAAATGACATGTAAGATTTTAAATGCTCTGTTGGATATACAAACCCTTTTGGAGGGATTTTTCAAATTTGGGGAATATTCCAACCATTGATGCCTTTTTGAAAGAAAATAGATGATTTAATAAATTGATAAATTGATTTTCATGAGCAAGTGGTAAAAGCTAGAGGATTTGATGGATTAAGATTAGCATTAATCATAATTTGATTAATTTAAAGGAGATTAGCTGATTTGACCATTTTGACTTAGATTTTAGGATTGATTTAAATCAAAATGAGAGGAATATGATTTAGACTTAATTAAATAAAGATTTTGATTTATTTAATTAAAAGGGGATGATGTTAGCTTTAAATCAAATAAAGATAAATTTATTTAATTTAAATGAGATGACTTTAGAGATTAAATAAATTGAATTATTTAATTAAAAGAGGGACGATGACTTAATCAGATAAAATTGATTTATTTAATTAAGAGATGAAGAGTGATGAATTTAATCAAATATAGATTATTCGATTAAATGACTAGCAAAGAAGATGATTCAGGATGAAATGGTGTTATTAAATCAGGATCAAGCATATAGGATCAATTTGGTACATTTTTCGTGTCTACATTTTGCCCCTCTTTCAAGCAAAGTACTTGTTGCGTTGGTTCAAAAAATAAACTGTCTTGATCAAAATTCAAAAATTCTCTGATTTTTTTGGATGCCCCACTACTGCCCCAGCGAATGAAGAATTACGTCGGTATACTGCCCCCTCAAGAGATCGAGTGAAAAGGTTCAATTTTTGGGTGATCTCGCGACAAAGAGGTTCAAGATTAGTTCAACTCGAATGTTTTATGTAGACAAATTTAATGATGTAGATAGTCATCGACCATGGGTAGCCTCCTATATACTTTGATATATTACACACACTTGATACTGATTTAGAAATGTTAGTAAGAAGAAATGAGATGATGACAAGAGGATCCAACAAGCCCATGATCTACGAGACTTTATTAGAGATGATGAGGATGATGATGATGCAAAGCTTATCAAGAATTGGGATTTTAAAAGGGCTATTTACCTTATGTTTGATAACACACATAGGTATGATGCATCAAGGTATAAAGAACTAGGATGGCGTTGTACCTAGTGTAATGGAATTTGACTCAACAAATAGATAGGAGTATTCTTGTTCACACCTGACATACAGAAACCTTGCTAGGATGCACCTAACAAAGAAATTATTCACCAAGTTATATTACAAAAACGTCCAACAAGCACAGTAGACAAAAGATAATGATCGATGCCACATTCCTTTCTCTCTAAATTGATTTGATTAGACATCATCGAGAGGTCATTGGAATGAACGCAATAAGATAAATCAAAAAGAAAAGATCAAGTACACAAACAAGTCAATGTTCTTCATACCACTAGCCAAAGGGATGTGTTTTGATTAGGATAAGAATCCAAAGTGATTTTGCCAAAAGATAATGCCCATTGTAGGAAGGATGCATCCTAGGACATGTTAGTGGATGGTGGAAAGTTGATAGGTTGTTTGAAAGGCTATTGATATAAGGTTGATTGACATGTTTGTGGATGATCAAGAGTTTGATTTTGCATTTAAAAGTTTGTTGTTTCCATTTTAATTTTGTTTTTGAAGTTTGCTTTTGTTGATTATTGTGGTTGTTTCTGTTTGTTTTTCCAAAGCGTGAGTGTGACAATTTGTTTATTATGGATGAGATTATTGCGGGTGAAAGGGAAATGGGATGCATGATTTTTCAAATATTTGGATGTTTTTGATTTTTTTTGAAATGTTTTGAGGCTATTTTTGGATTTTTTGTTTTCATATGCTTTGATTTTCAAAATTTCTAATGTTTTTGAGATTTTATGAGATTTTGACCAAGATACTAACCTAAAGACCTATCCTAGGGGCCTTGGGGACTGATCAACATATTAGCCTTGCCTACATTATACACGCAGAGACCACATAGTTTGACTAACATAGACTCGATTATTTGATGAGATATGAACAAATGGACTGCCAGTTTATTATGATGGACTCCTAAAGGACTGCCCTAAGTGTCTCAGGGGATGATCAAAAATCAACCTTGCTTACGTTCAAAGCTCAGAGACAACATAGTTCGACAAGATGACTCTATTTTTGACTTTTTGATCAATTTTTGACCTATTTTTGGATTTTTGATATGTTTTGGATGTTTTTAGATTTTTGCATGATTTTGACAATTTGGATATGGACATGTGTGATGATATCAGTGCTCTATTTTGGTATTATGTTGAAAACCAAGCTAAGGTTGATTGATTTGATTGATGGATTGATGATGATAACATTGTTGAGGATACACAACAATGCAAGGATAGTGTTTAAGCAACATGAGGATTGGGATGGATATCCCGAGGTGATGATGATTGATTGGATTTGATTTGATCAAGATTGATGAAGCTTGGTTTGGAACAAAATTTGTTTGAATTATTTGATGTGACATTGATGTGCAAGTTAGATGCAATTGATATTGATTATTTGGATTGATGTTAGATGAAAGATAAAGCTTGATAAGGAACGTCTTCTTGTCAAAATACGCCATGGGCTAGTGATTTGGATTTTTCCTCACAAGTGTTGGCCTAATTTGATTTCACATTTTCCAATGTTCAGATCACCACATAAGTTGGAGGATATAGATCAAGATTTATTCCCGAAGCAAGATGTACATACCTTCCCCAGTGTCTAGCAATGTATGGAATGCCATGGATGGATTCTTGGATAGGTGTATGGATGGATGGATCTAGATTATCTTGCGATAAGATAAGGTGTTTGGATAAAGAATGCTCATTTGGATAATGCTTCATGGCTCTGATAACGTTGGGTAGGATAGGATCAATGAAAATGACCCATGTCAAGATGTTCATCATAAGCAAGTGTATAGTGTGCACAAAACTTTCATCAAGATCAAAATAATTTAGAATATGGATAGAGATGGATGGTAATGGATTGGATAAATGGTTCATGGATAAATGGATTTATTATGGATGACATGGATGGAATGTTGGATTTATTATGGATGAGATGAGATGCTTTCACCTGAATTGGTGCATGCAGATGCTCGATTCTACATGTGATGCATGTTTGTCAGGTTTTCATCATGGTACCTGTCCAAAGTGCCACCGAAGTGGTTTTCACTAGAGGAAGATATTTTTTCTTTACTATTTTCAATCTTTTTTTTTATTTTTTTGGATTTTCATATTTTTTATTTATTTTATTTATTTTTTTGTGAAATATATTAAGCTCATGTTGAACCACCTAGTGGTGTCGATGTAGATGCTTCTGTCATAATGTGCCATCGATATCCTACCTGAAGAAGTTGCTTCGCCAAGATACGTGCACTTGAATACAACTTTTGAGATTCCTGATCTACTTTATTGATACCAGAGTTAACTCTATCTTTGTGCGCACATCGCAATAGAGTTCCTTCTAAATCCTTATGATGAAGGGTTGTTGCCAATGCACACTCAATGTGAGAATTGGATATCATGCGTGGAGGCGTGGATGGAGTGTGTTTAAGAATAGAAGATGGATTGGTTAACAACTTGGAACCTTTGACTCTCCAAACTTGGGAAGTTGAGCAATGATGGGTGGATACAAAAGTGTATGTGGAATTAGGACCAACTGCTTGATATACTTTGTATGTCGCTTGAGAAGCCTTTTTTTGCTTTTGTGGACATCTTTTATGGATACTTTTACATTTTTTATTTTTCCCCATAGTTTCTATGACTGATGGAGTTTGATAGGGATAATCTTTCTTTGTATTCTTTGGTATCCATGTGTATTTGATTTATCCATTATGCTCCTTGGCTTCTCTTCTTTGATGACATTCTTCGTTATTTGATTCAAATCTTTCTTTTGGCATTGGTCCCAATTCATCGATGGGATGATGGGTGGATGAAGATTCGTGACGTGGATGGTTGTAGTATTGACATTGGTTTCACCATAAGGACTCTTCATGCTCCCTATGTTGATGTTTGCTTGAGACATAGTTGCCCCTAGTATGGTGGTAGTAGCACATTTGTTCCTTGATTCTTCCTATTTTGATATGTCTTGTTCAATAAGAATTCTCTGATAAATGACCACTGCAAATGGCATTATTTCAATTTGTTATTTCTATCTGACCTATTTCCTTGAGTGGATATTGTTAGATATCTTCATACATGATGTCCTCAGTCTGAATTTGGGATATATCTGATCCTGATGTTGACAAATCTGTTTGACTGTAGGAATCAATAACCTGCTCTTTTTGTGTAATAATATTGGGAGTAAAGGAATCTTGTTCTGAATGAAGATCATCTACGTGTCCATCCACAAAAAGCATCTCATGGGTAGATGGAGGAGTATGTGCTATGTGGATATGATCATCTTGTATAGATAGGAGATCATCCATTAGATCATTGTAGTAGTTCAGAGATACAAATTCTTGATCTTGAATGATTTGGGAATTGCTTTTGACATGCTTTGGATCAAGTTCTTGACATGTGTCAATTTCGAAGGATGGATTGCTTATAAAGGGTTCTTGGATATCTTCATTAGGCATGGGAAGTGGCTCAATATCCTCTTGATCTTTGATTTGACTTGGATCAAATGTTGAGTTGAGGATTCCTTCAATATCTATAACCATGAGGTCAAAGGATGTCGATATGTATTGGAAAGGACCATTGCTAGACTTTGGTGAAAGATGTTGACCATGCTTTGGAGTGAATTCTTGAGATATGTCCTCTAACTCATTGGATGATGTAGAGGCATATTTACCATGATCATAGGTCAATGGATTGTGCATTATGTCAATAGGATCAAATAATTCTAACACTCCTTGAAATAGATGACTAAAAAGTGGCTCTTGATGTATGGTGAGTTGATCATCGGATGGGGTAGAAACATCTTCAATGTGCTCATCAATGGATAGATCTTGATCATCGTTTTCAATAATTATGGTGGAGAGATTGTCAATGCTATCGCTAGTGGTTGAATCCTGATCATTGTCCCCAATAGTTATTATTTTTTAATCAATAAGGTCTTGGATGATATTTTTGAGTCGAATACAATATGATGTTGTGTCCCTTTATTTTGTGAAAATCACAAAGGTGATTGTCATTGTACCATGGTGGTTTCACTAGGGGATCTTGATAGTTTTCATAGATGGGGATTTTGATGAGATTTTCTTGTACCAACTGTTGCATGATCAATTTGATGGGTCCCCCAAGTGGTGTGTATTTTTCGTTTGTTACCTTGTGAGGTTTGTACTTTAACTTGACCTTGTGATGATTGATTTTGGAGATGTGATGATTAATCTTTGAGATGTGGTGATTGATCTTCGAGATGGGGTGATTGGGTTTATTGTTGATGTTGTTGATCTTGATATCCAACCTCTTGACATTGGAGATATTGTTCTTGATGTGGTTGTGGACATAACTCAATGCTTTGATGACATGGTTCAACCAATGGTAGAGTGTATTTATTTTGGAGTGAAGATGTCTCTTGGCTCAATAATTCAATTAGTTTGGCAAGTGAAGCAATTTTATCTTTATTTTGATCTTGACACCCTTGATATAGTTGATTTGGATTTTGTTCAAGCGGATTTGGAATGTACACTTGTGGTGTTTGCATGGGATCATGGACAAATTGATTTTGGATAATGTTCTGATTTGGGATGATGTTTGGATTTGGCATTATAGGTTGAAATTGAACATTGTTGTGGTTGGGAACCATATTGCCTTGATTTAGGAAACTTTGATTTTGCATGGTGTTACCTTGACTTGGATCAACACATGGAGTCGTTAACATTTTGTTTGGACTTTGAACAACATTTGTATGAGTTGCAACATATCTATCCCAAATTTTTCCAAGTGTGAATTTGAAATGTTCATGTTTGAAAAACTTGTACTTGTTATATTCACATTTGGCATGTATGGATTTGGTGGGATGATTTTTTGTTGAAGACTCATGCATTGAGTGTTTGGTTGATAGATTTGTAGGTTTGAACTTTGATTTAAATCTACCATAGGGAAAGGTGTTCCAAAATTTAGATTGGGCATACTCACGTTTGTTGTACCATTGAGGTTTGTAGGAGATATTGATCCAATGAATGGATTGTATAAATGTGAGTTTTGATAATCCATCAGCATTGTAAGGCCTTGAAATTTTGGTTGATTTAGGCCACTCATGATGTATGGATCAATTTTATATTCCATGTTTTTCTTTGTGTTTTGAACTTGTTCAACTCTAAAGGATTTAGGACCAATGATGAGATGAAGGATGAAAGGGGTGAATGATATGGGTATTTGAACTTTTAAAACCCTTGGAGGAGATACTAGACTTTAGCACTTTTGGATTTTGGAATTTGGATTTTGGATTTGATTTGGATTTTGATTTGGATTTTGATTTGGATTTTTGATTTGGATTTTATTTTGATTTGGATTTGATATGTTGTCTTGGAATAAAATTGTCCATAAGATGATAATTTAACTAAGTGTATGAGGAAGGATTCATCCACACACACTTAGCCAAACAAGGAGATTTTTATGTTGATTTGAAGGATTTTACAAAAAGTATAGTATGAATGATTTTTCCAATGGTTCAAAAGTTGTTTGTGAGATGGGATTTGATTGATGTTTGAGATGGATGAAATGATTGGTTGTTTTGATCCTAAATGAACCTAAGAGAGACTTGTTTACAAGACCAAGGTTTTGAAGAACATGCTTGTCCCAAAAAATAGTTCAAACCAAAAGACCAATGTTTGCGTGAAAAACCATATGACAAAAGATACACAAGCACATGTGTGGGGTTCAATTGAATTCATCTTGATTAATGAGTTGTTTTTACCACACACTTTCTTGATTAGATTTTTAAACTAGATGTCCAATGTCTTAACTGCCTCTCATCCCACAAAAGTGGAAATCAAGGAAATCAAGGAAAAGGTTTCCTATTGTCGACTTTAGTGAGAAAATTGAGATGTAAATTCAAATGCTTAGAAACCTCTAAGGATATAATCCCAAGGGCAAGCAATAGCACTTAAATTCTATCTAAGATATTTGCTTCCATAAAGGGTTTGAAATTTGATGACAATGTTGAATATGTGTTTGTTTTCCCAATGTTTAAGATCCAAGAAAAATGTTTTGATTTCAAGAACATCTACAACCCTATAGATATTTGAGACAATATTTGTTGAATCCCCACTTGGATAAATCTAGCTACGCCTACTTTTAGCAGGTGATTAGATGCTTGACCACACAAGCTCCCTCTTACAGTGCACTCACTTCTTGGGTCAACCAAGCATCAATACCCATGCATCTCCCATGGCATTCTTCTCATCTCTACTAAAATTCATAAAATTGTGGGGCGGCTTCAGAACGACTGTTCTTGCACCAAAAAATAGATAGGGATTTTGGATTTTTTAAACAAGGGGTTTTAATGTGGGCATTTCATTTGTGGGGGATCATCCATGCGGTGAGAGACCATTGTTTCCCTTCTCGTCGGAACAATCCTCGTGATAATTTCCTTTCCTCAAGTACCCACACTTATATCTTGGGTGGAAGTCACTTGACTTTAGCGTGTTCCCAGTTGGGTCATTCCCTTGGGTGATTAATTTTTCCCACAAGGCAGGCCCTCTAAGATAAAACAAAAGTGAGCAAATACATTTCTAGTTCGATCAATCTTCGTTGAGAAACAAAGAGAGAACACATGCGATATGTTCCACTCACACTCGCAAGATTTGTTCAATTTTTAATCCCAGATGAAATGTGGAGGCAATCACTTACACAACTTAAGATCACAAAAATCCTTTTCATTCTCAAGATCGTCGTGAGGCACGAGAGAAGCACATACGTCTTTTTGATGGTATTATTTTGGGTAAGTGATTACAAAACAAAGAAACACATTTTCATTTTATCCTTTCAAAGAAAGAGTGACTTCTTTTTAAGCACCAAAGGAAATGTGAGATTTTGATTGTTCAATTGTTGATCTCAAACAAAATCTAGTAGATTTGCCTAAAGTTCTTTTTAACCTTTTGCCTTGTTCATTTTAAAACCAAATTGAAACTTAGTGAGTCCTAAAAGATTGAAGAAGTAAAATCCTTAAATTTGGAATTATAATTGCTTCCAAAAGTGTCTAAAGACACTTGATACAATGGACAAATAACGATATATTTCAAACTTCCTTTTTCTCCTTCCTTGCTTCCACCTAAAAAACTGATTAATTCAAGAAAATAGAGGTAGAAAACCAGTTAGTAACTCCAAATGATCAAAAGCAAAAAAAGCACATGTCAAAAAAAAATTGAATTTTGACTTTTTGCTCCACCTAGCAGTGCAACCGACATATGCGGCACTGTTTGAAGAAATCAATGGCGTTGTATAGTGCCGCTAGGTCTGTAAGCAGTGCTCTGCAGCAAAACAAAGAACATGATAGCAGTGCAATTTTACTCAGCAACGCAGTTTGAAGTTTGAAAATCCTAGTGCCTGAGAATTGAACCAGTGTCGCAGTTTGAAGATTTGAATTTCTAGGTGGGAAGGTTACAGCGGCGGATTTTGGAGTTTGAAGCGTCACCATATGGCACTGTTGGGTTGATAGCGATGTTGTATGGTGTCACTGAACTGATAGCGGCGTAGTTCCCTGTAGACACCAAAAATAGAAAAAAGCACAAAATATTGTTAAAAACATGATTAGAACTTGATATTTTCCCTCCTTCTAGAGCCAAATGTAGAACCCCAATCCTAAACCTGCACAAACATAGCAAAAAAACACAATGTTAGATCCATACGCAAGTTAGAACTAAGATTCCCCATGAATTCATCTACAATGCTCAAAATAGGAAATGAATGAAGAACACAACAAAGAAAGCAATTAAATCATGTTAAAGCATGCAAACACTCAATACCATGGGGGAATTGGTGCCATTTTGATGTGAAAAATGGGCCTTTCCTAATCCCTTGTAAGATTTGTGATGACTTGATGAAGATTGGATGCTTCCTTGATGAAATTCTTGCATAACCTACCTATGAAAATGAAGATTTGGATGAAAAGCTATGATAACTTGGATGAACTTGCATAAAATGGTAACTTTGCCTCAATCTTCTCCTCTCCAAATGAGCATAATGATTATTACATTAACTGTGGCTCCTTCAACAAATAGAGAAGGCCTCTATTTATAGAAAGAAGGATGGAGGATTTGAAAGATATGGAGGATGTGGGACAAAAGATAAGCCAATGATAAAGCGCCACTTGTCATCATGCTAATGGAAAAAGGTTGAGCACATTTTGGAGAATGTGCAAAGAGGGGGGAGATTCAAATTCAAAAGATGGCTTGAAGGATGAGGTGAAAGGTGAATTTAATGCCACATGGCTCAAGAAAAGGACATGTAAGATTTTAAATGCTTTGTTGGATATACAAACCCTTTTGGAGGGATTTTTCAAATTTGGGGAATATTCCAACCATTGATGCCTTTTTGAAAGAAAATAGATGATTTAATAAATTGATAAATTGATTTTCATGAGCAAGTGGCAAAAGCTAGAGGATTTGATGCATTAAGATTAACATTAGTCAAGATTTGATTAATTTAAAGGAGATTAGCTGATTTGACAATTTTGACTTAGATTTTAGGATTGATTTAAATCAAAATGAGAGGAATATGATTTAGACTTAATTAAATAAAGATTTTGATTTATTTAATTAAAAGGGGATGATGTTAGCTTTAAATCAAATAAAGATAAATTTATTTAATTTAAATGAGATGACTTTGGAGATTAAATAAAATGAATTATTTAATTAAAAGAGGGATGATGACTTAATTAGATAAAATTGATTTATTTAATTAAGAGATGAAGAGTGATGAATTTAATCAAATATAGATTATTTGATTAAATGACTAGCAAAGGAGATGATTCAAGATGAAATGGTGTTATTAAATCAAGATCAAGCATATAGGATCAATTTGGTACATTTTTTGTGTCTATAGAAACAAAGAATGATGTGATGAGTGTTGATACAGATGATGAAAATACAAATGACAATGAGAACAACCTTATGGATGATTTAGTTGCTTTTATTTATGCTAAACCTTGTAAGGGCCCAACTAAATGTCTCTTGATATTGCTTTCTCACAACAAGATATAGTTAATAATGCACTCGATGGTCCTCTTTACATAACTAGAAGAATCAATGACAAGACTACTAATGGGATATTAATTGATCCCTTATGTGTAGAGAACATAATCATGAAAGAATTGATATTCATACATAAGCTCTATCAAGATACATATGAAAAACCAAAAGCATGGATCAAAACACATAATGGTTTTGTGTGCCCTACGAATGGCTCAATAAATATCCCTCTAAAGTTGGACCGAAAGAATTAACTATCTCATTCACCATCATCCCATCATTAGACCAATTTTGTGTGAAGTTAGGCTATCCATGGCTTCGCTCCATGAATATCGTCCCATCGGTTGTGCATAAATGTTTAAAGTTTCCATTTGGCAATGAGATATTTATTGTGCATCATAGTGGCTTTAATCCTATGTCTTCCTGTGGGAACTTTTTCATTGGATTTCTTTTGGCCCGAGCCTATTGAACTTATTAGACCCTGCAAAGACTTCTTTTTTAAATCCTATCAAAAGTTTAAGGCAAAGCACATAGAACAATTATCCCTTAGCAATATGCCTCAACCCATGATTGAGCCACCTATCCTAGATGAAAATATGATTAAACCTAAAGCCCTTCCAAATATCCAAGAACAACCTATTACAAATCCTTCGCCCACTTCATATAAGAGACCACAAGATAACCAAACAAATCTCGTTGTGCCTCCTAAAGTGAAACAAATTTACAAAGCTAAAGAGAAAGTGGTTGAACAACCTCCCATGGTTCCTTTTGTTCCTCCCTTAAGGGAAGAAAAGAAACCTATGGTTGATAAACCCTCTCCTACACAAACACAACTTGAAAATAGAATGAAAATAAATCAAAATGCTAGAGAGCATAGGCGTAGATGTCATGCTATTTCTCATTTGACGCAAGCAAAAGAACAAAAGAACAACATAGAGAATCAAAATCCAAACTTGTCTCCAGGAAGGCATGATGCCTCTCCACCCTTGCCACAACATAAAAAAACCTCTATGGATATCTTCATTAGACCTCCCGTTGTGATTAATCTCGATGATGACATTGAAATTGCTAAGAGGGTGTGTGCAAGAAGTTGAGCCCACTTTTTGGCCAAAAAGTGGAAGTGTTTTTTCCTGATTTTCAGAATTTCACACATTTGACCTTAAAATTTGAAGCACTTAGAGATGAAATCTTTAAAAAATTCACTAATCATAAAATGTGCTCGGAGTCTAGTTTTCAAATATGTAATTTATTTCAATACCCAGATTGTACAAATTGAGTTTTAATAGGAATTTCTAAAAACCACTGTTTAAAAGTCATTTTTTTTACCACACCATGCACGTGTACAACATCCATATTTTGACTTTAAATTATCGTGATTTTTCTAA
>VDFB02058242.1:682937295-683090347 GCA_007258455.2 Sequoia sempervirens
ATGGAACCCCTCAAAAAAATCTTGGTTCCATTCTACTATCATGCAAAATTTGGCTCAAACCCTCATTTCTAGCTTAGGGTTGTGTTCCTTATAAATGTGTTAGGGTCCTATGATTTAAAACCCTCCAAAATTGGCCTACAAACTTTGAAAAAACCCTTGGTCATTTTAAATTTGTATTGACTTGATATTTCTGGTTGTTGGTTGTTTAAGACATCACTTATATCGTCAAGGTTGTTATTTTTACCGGCCCCTTGATTTCAGGTTTCTCGGTCACCTTGGTCCTTCTCAGTATTAATTTTTCCTGTGGTCGAAGCTTAAACTTTTAATGACTTAAATCCTTAGCCTTTTTCCTTTATGGGTCAAGTTCTCATCTCCCTAGTTGTGGTCCCCTTTTTAAGATTAACTTTTGCGGCATGTGCAAAATTGGGATTTCATGTTGGTCGTTCGATCATTAGAAGTTGATCCTAGTCATTCCCCATGCGCCTGTGCTAATTTAATTCCTCTTATTTTATTCACATGGGCTAGTGTCCTTCAGGCACGTGTTACTATCAGATGGTGGGACTGGTGTCTCCACAAGGCTGGCAGACATGATTTTAAAAAAGATCAACGGTGGACACTATAACACGTGTTCTCATCAAGACCGTTCCCCACACACCCGTCCATCGAAAGCAATAAGGATAGTTAAACAGGCTAGCGGGTGCGGTGACACCTGTTACTTATTGAGAAACCCACCAAGCTCTGATGACAGTGATTGCTTTGTAGGGAAGGAAGTCGATGGTTGATGGGGAGTGACATGGGTAAATCTTGACCACTCCCCACCATCTCGTGAGGGCCCCACTTGTGTCTTGTATTCTTCAACAGGAACAAGGGCAAGTTCCATGTGAACTGTTGCATTAATGGACTTAGAAGGTTTCTGGTAAAGATAGAGGCTACTAGAGATATTGGCCGAGACCGTTCTAAGATAAAAATGATGCTAAATTAGAACTAATTCTAGGGCACACATGTGATATTTGTAAACATTTTTGTGGCTGTCAAATCTGTCAGGAGCTAGTACATGTGGGAAGGTGAAATTGAAGTAAGGTAGGGTATGGGCTGATATTCTGAAGATAAATCATGACCGCTCCTCGTTGTCTTACTATGATCAATTGCAAGAAAATTAATTCCCATAGGTGAGCGAGTAAATATAGCACGACAGGTTGGTTAAACACTAAGTGTATGGTTAATGTGTAAATTAAACCGATGCTTATCTCACTCAAATTTCTTGATAGGGGACAAGTATCAAACACATGCTTCTAATCTTTTCATAATTAATCATCCATTGATTCACTTCAAGGTATGATCGATGACTGAGATTCAAAATCAGGGTAAACGATTGCTAGTGCTCTGGCACAAGCTTTCCTGGAAAATTAATGCAGACACACACCAATTGATCTATTTAATGAAGATCACCTGCTTGATTATTCTCACCATCTAATTGTTTATGAGAATTAGAAGTCTAAAAGAAAGTGTGATTTTGAGCTTGATATTTCTGAGTAGGGTGGTGTCTTTGTTCTGGGAAAATTTGATAAGTTTCTAAGTGAGGAAATGGGAAAGGTGAGTGTGAACATCAGCTTGGTCTGTAGGTCAAAGAGGCTTAGTTGTCTTGAATATCAAGGAAATTCTCCCCAAGGTGAATGGGATATGCCAGAAATCCCTATGACATCAAAGAAGAAAGCAAGAGCTGCTAAAAATTATGCATGGGGTGTGCTCAAATGTGCTTATCACTTGAGATGATGAACTGTCTTAGAGGAATTAGTTAAAGGAAATGAGAAGAAATTTGATAGGATAGAGATGAAATCTGCAAGAAGGAATAGGTATCACCGAGCTTACATGGGACGTCATCATTCTCGCATTGAAGTCTCGAATGATTCCTCTGACAGTGGAGACAAGACTAATTCTGGTTATCATCAATGTCTCATGGCTATGAAGGATTGGGTTGATTTTGAAGACGAGGTAGTGATGGCTACTCTACTTACAATAAGGACACCCAGCAGGCACACCTACTTTGTTGATAATAAGGCAAAGTAGCACTTTGTTCTCTCTCTTAATGGGTGATCAGGGTTTTGTCCTTTGTTTTATCTTGCTCTCTTTGGCTAATGTGTTATTATATGGGTCTTTATTTACTTTTCCCTTTGCTGTTGATGGTAACATTTCTTAGGTTGGAATGAACTTACATGTTTTTGATGCTGCAACGACACTTCTTGAAGAATGGTGGGTTTGCTCTGGTTAACAGTTTTTTGGCTTTTTTTTGCTCTCCCCTGATATACACATGATTTGTTGCAACCAATTGGGGAATATTTCCACTTTCTGTTGAAATTCATTTTGGAATGAAAGTGAAATGTAAGTGTAATTCAACCAGGTGCTTGTTGCTCCCTTGTCTTATAAAAGGTATTTCAACGCTGGTTAGATAGGGAGGTCAATAGGTAGTTCTTTTTTGAAAAGGTTATACACAAAAACAAAATAGATATTGAACTTTCCAATACGGTGTTCTAGGAAAAGTTAATCAATATGTATATGGTTTTGATAATGACAATGACAATACATATAGCACAATAGCATAAAATTTATATATATTACTCTCCTATGTATAAGTTACACAAACTATGAATAATATAATCAATGGTTATCTTATTTTCCTTTGTTGGTTTCCAATAGATGTGTTTTTTTATTCTTGCTTATCCATTCAATGAATGTATGTAAATGCTTGAATGTAACATTGGGTTTGAAATAAATCTTGTGTGAGGATGCTAGTAAGAAGTAAATTATGGAAATGACTGGTGGGAGTATTGTAATGCAATGTTTTCGAAGCTTTGGGTATTGTTAAGTACAATTTTATTATCAAGTCATATGGGTATTTAGTTTGACTCTATTCCAAGAATATGGCACTGGTTTTAATCATACTCCAATTGTGGTAACCAATTCAATTGTTGATCACAAAATATAATCAAAACACTTATAAAGCTCTTTCTGGGTGTGTAAGATTTAATGAATTATATCTTCTCTTGTTTAGGTTATTCACTATCTTGAAAGTTAGCCAAACCTTTAGGATTTTGTTTCTATCAAACATTTAAGGAGAATTATCTATTCATCCTATGTTTGATACTACACACTAGTATCTACAAACACATTGATTAGTATTACCCTCCTGGGTTTCATAGAGCCTGAAGTGAAGAAGTGGAGACCTAAAATCCTTTACTTATGTGTTGTCCAATCCTTACCCTTACTAATAATTTTTCTTGGCAAGTTCATAGGTTTGTGGTAAGAATAATTTTGGTTCTATAAAAATAACCAACACAACCTCTAAAACAATTGCCTTGTCCTTTATCAAACTTTCGAATGATTCAAAAATTAATATCATATAACCTCTAATGCATAATGATCCATCACCAATATATAATTTGCACTTTTTGAGCCATCAAACCATCAAGCCAATCATTACCATCATGCCCATGGGAGAGGAGCATAAAATCCTTGCATGTCCTAACATAAACCTTTAATGTACATTATTTGTCAAATTGTCAGTCCATTGGGATCCCTTTGATTTGCATACCTATTGGACCAAGGATGTGGGAATGTCCACCTCACTTATCCCAAAAAATCATGTATCCATTGGAAAATAGGCCTCTATTGAATAACTTGCCATGGGATTGGGGAATGAGATGCTTCCAACATTTTGAAACGATGATGATATCAATAGAGGAAAGACAAACCCTCAAGGTATCAAGATTGGAAGGGAAAGGATGAATGGATGGGAAACCGTGAAAGTCCAAAAAATAAGTAAAGGAATTTTGAAGTAGACTAAGGTAAATGTTAGGGTATCAAGGGAATATATTAGTGGGTTTGAAAGTTAAAAAAACACAAAGGACTTGGGATTTTAATATATTTTTTGAAATTTGATGCTCGGGAATTCCAAATGAAAGGTATCCAGGGATGCAGAACTTTGAGAAAACAACACTTAGGAAAAAATTAACCCTCAAGCTTTATGGATTGGGAGGTACAAAATGCAAGGAAAACCTTGATAGCTTGAAATACCAACAATATTGAAACTTATCCACTTTCACAAGATTTTTAGGTGGGGTTTCAAGATCAATAGGAAAGGCATGCAATGATGGATTCCCTCAAAACTCTAAAAATGTGACAAAAAACACTTAGATAAATTTTGGAAGGATTAGAGTGGGGATTCGAGATTGGTAGGGAATGTTTGTAGGCATGAACAACCTCGAAACTCTAAAATCCTAAAAAACTCAACACAACCTTTTTTTTATTTTTCAACTTGGGTATTTGAGTAAAACATGAAATGAGAGACTTAATACAACAGCTAGAGGTACAATTTTAATCAAAATGACCCATCTAGAATCCCTCAAATTAGTTATAATTAATGGGAAATTAAAGACAAAATTTAGACCTTTAAAGTAGAACAAGGAAAATTAAGACACAATAAAATGAGGTGCCAACATTGGCTCTAATTGGGGATGTGTGTCTTCTATAGGAACAATGAGAATCTATATCTCCAAGATTAAACCTAAACATAGATAAAATGAAGAATAATACTAATTAAACCTCATCATGACAAACAATAATCATGACTACACAAACAAAACAATATATACTAGACAACATAATATGTACAAGGAAGGAAAACAACTTGTATCCATTGATATGAAGGAACATAAATTTTAAGATATAGCTACACAAAAACTTACCACTTTATTTTATAGGTCAAACCCTACATGAATACCCATGTTACATGGACATGAACAAGCTACTACATCAACTTTCCTTGATCAAATACAAGCCTGCTAAAGGATTTGATCTATTTTCAACCAATATTGACTCCTTCAACCAACTAAAATAAATATATCAACCTTTTTCTCACATGCAAAACCTTGTGATTGTCATCAAAAGGGTGAAGGAAATATCTACAATTAACCTTTACATTGCAAGCTCACCACAAAAAATAAGTCCCTAAAGTAGGTCATGATATATCATTGAATTTCAAAGCATTGAGGTGTACAATATGAATAATAAAGTCAAGCTCTAAATAAACTATGGTATTTTCATACTTGCTATCATCCTCATGTGAATTAAGGAAAAACTAAAGCACCTCCAATTCAAATGGAAATGAAAAATATGCATCTCCATCTTGTTGATCTACAAAAAGAAACGCATCCTCTAGTAGCTCAAACTAAAACAATTGAAGCTTAAGCATACAAGAAACTTGAGTAGCCTATTGAGAAACAGATTGATCTTCCTTTTGGAAAATGTGTTTTTCTCAATGCTATTACCATATGTATGTTGGTCCCATAAAAATTATCACAATATATGAAAACCATCATCAAAAATAATAGAATTATGAACTTTAAAAAGAAAAGCCTCATAATCAACATTATCTTTATTAATCCCTTAGATAATAGGTGACTAGAATACATCACTATCACATATTTTGATGCAATATTATTAGCATGAAAATCATCATCTTGAGAAACTTCATGTGAATAACTAAATTCTTCAAATTTTCTCTTGATTTCAAACTTGTTTTGACAATCTTCCATGTCATATATGTTGTTAAAATCAAACATATGATGCTTTTTATTTAACCATAAAACAACAATATCTAGTGACCTTATTGAAGAACACTCTACATTAGGAAGACAACAAATCTTACACCATATAAATAGATTCTCATATACATCTACATGATCACCATCTTTTTAATCTTCAATGGAAATTTCATCAAACTAAAAGCATTGGAATGCCCTTTAATTTATTCCAACAACCTCATCACCAATTCTAAACATGTCTATGTCATTCTCATAAAAACAAACATTAGTAGATTCATTATCAATAACAAGGACAAAGAAGTGAAATACATTAAACAAGAAATTATTTTCTTGATTATAATTGATTTCATAAATAGGTACACACCCCACATAATCATTTTCGTGAATTGATTCACTTGACCATTCAATCATACACATATTCCTCTTTGTCTATAAATTACATTTCTATTGGTTGGGGAGAAACTAATTTTACCTCATCATTGAAATTTTCCCCTCTTAGAAATTCAATTTCATGAGATTTCTTCTTCATTATCCATTGCCACACTAGATCCATCTTTCTCTCTACCACCTTCTTCACACACATTATTTTCGCTAATCTTGTCTTTTGTCATTGTGATTTCTTATTTATTCTCATTGAAATTCCCTTTGATGTAACTACAATATCATTATTTAGTGTAGAAACATTTTCAAATCTTAATTGATACATTTTTTACCTATACAAATGCTACATCTGGTTGAGATTTCATATCTTCACATGGTATCTTGGACTATAAGGATGGATGGGTGAGTTCTTTAGGGTGTTCTATGTGTTGATAAAACAACTCATATTGTTCATCAACACTATGCATATCCTGAAAACCCAAATCACTGGCATCATAGTTATTATATTCATCTTCTCCATTCACAGATTCAGGTAGGATAGACCTCCTTCTCTTATAGCCCTACAAGACTAAGGGGGGTTTCTATAAGGTACTATAATAGATATTAACACAAGAGTACAAGAAACACTGTGAACAAACCATACCCATTGCATAGTGCACCCTATTTCAATTATCACTTTGTGCCTATATGCTAGCTTGGGGGACTCAAGGTTAAGAATATTATTAAAATATATGATCTACCGCATTAACCATCAATGAGTATGTTTTATGATAATCCATTTGATGTTATGGATATTCAAGCATCGTAGTTGGAACATGTACTAAAGCTAATAAAAAAAGAAAATATGTTTAAATTTATGTATATTGAGTGTGTATAGGACCATGCAGAGAAAAAGATAGAAACAAAATAGTGCCTTTATCTAGCTGAGCAATAGAGTCTTTGAATTCATTCAAACATGCAATAATTGGAACCAAACACATCCCAACATAGGATCATTCAATGAACCTCTCCAACCATGTGTTGTACTCATCTTCAGTGGGCCACTTCATGTCCAGCAAGGTCTGCACTTTTTCACTATGTTGAGCATACATTGCATCAATTAATGATCTAGCTTCTTTAACAAATACATCCATTCTCATTTCAACTCCAACCATGCTGTCAATATGGTGGTTTGGCATGGAGTAATCAATTAAAGTTAACATCCCCTTAGCCTAAGGCAGCCACTCTCCCAACTCATGCTTCCATTTAGAAAACTTCATCAACTCACCTTTATCATCTAATATTTTAGGCATACCATGCTCTTACATATCCCTGAACATTCTCAATTTTTTTTGGAATTGCATCCATAACTTCCCATGGAAAGTGGTTATTTCATTAATTAAATCAATGGCTTGCAATATTTCAAAAATATGAGTAGGGGCTTCATGATGTTCTTGCATTTTGGACATCATCTCTTTCAGTGTCCGTACCCTAGTACTCCATTTGCTCCACTCAGTTTGAAAGGCTCTCTGAACCTGCAAATGTTTGATGTTAGCCTCATGGATGTCCTTGTAGGAATCCCACACATCATCAGCTATATTGACCAATTTGGTCACTCTATGTCTCAATACATACTAAAAAATGTCATTTACCACTTTACTTGTCTCCAGTTTGGCTTTCTTTGTATTTTCCTTTTCTGATTTCAAGTCTTGATTTAAACTTTGAATTCTCAGTGACCGAGTCTCTTTGTCCTATGTAGACAAGTCAGTGGTAGAACTTGTTGGAAATGGCAGACCCCTTTGTGTTGTAGCAAGAACCTTATTATGTTCATCCATCATTTTTTTGTATCTATCCAACAACTTCTTGTAGTTAGACTTTGTAATATGAGCAGCATCTATAGTTAACATTGCATCATGCATTGTCAATTGTGCAACTACAGTAGTAGTCATTTTTGTTGCTCTTCTAACAACTACTGCTCTAATCTCCTTTTCCATAGATTTTATGACTTTAGGCTTCCCCATGTTTGGTGTCATACACTAGATGGAAAGTGTATGTAGCTTGGGGCTAAAACCTGAGCCAAAGACCATATAGTCAAAAACCTCCTCAGAAACAAAGGCATCAGGGTCCTTCCTAATTGCATCTAGTGCAATAGTAGATGATATGTCCCATCTGGGAAATAAGAGTGTCCCAATCCCTTTCACCAATTTTCTTGCCACATCAGGTCACATGCTAGCAATTTCTTGTATTATTTTATCCTCCTCCTCCTTCTAAGCTTCTTCTTGTAGGGAGGGGTCAACTTTCTCTTTTACTTCTCCAATCCTTCTTTTAATGTTAGAGCCTTTAACATGGATGACAAAATCTTTGAATTCTTTGGTTTTGACAAAAGCATCATCACACATAAACTTTGCACAAGCCTTTATTCTGACATCATCATCCTCAGCCTCATTGTATTCCCACTTTACAATCTTGCTAGGGGGAACCACTAAAATCAAGGCATCATCTTTGTCTTTAGGGAACTCATGATCCACCTCCTACTCCATGGGAATGTGCACTCGAGATTCCTCTAGAACTTGAGCCTCACCAATCTGTTCACTTACTGAATAAGTCACTAATGGAGTGATTTCAGGTTGTCCACCTATCCCTTTGGTTCGCACATGGATGCTTGGAGTGGAGGATTTAGCAGGCTGACTCTTTAACTTAACATCATGATTTTTTGTGGCCACTTTGGCCTTAACCTCATCTTTCTTTACTTTCTCAAAGAAACTCTTGTCACTGAATTCACCAAGCATTTATTTTTCCTTCACAAGTTTATCCTCCACCTCTAAATAGCAGCTAACATAGAAAGCGTTTCCTTTCAAAAAAAATTCTACAATTGCACATACCCTTCTCCATGCATTTTTCCTTGCAATAAGTTCTTCTAAGGATAAATTTCTAATCACACCCTCCTGAAAAAGGAATTCATGATACTTTCCTAACAGCCCTCTTTCTTTTCTTTTAGAAGAAATTACCCCCTCAGGGTCATGAAACCTAATGACTTCTTGATTCAACCTATAATTACTTAACATTGAGCCAAATATCTCAATGCCTTCCTTTGAGGTGCAACTAAAATGTGAAAATTCACAATCAGGGCTCAGAAGGGATGCCTTTTTTTTCTTTCTAAATTTTTCTTTGTACATGGCATCTATTTGCCACACTATTTCCATAAACGCTTGTCTATCCATCACATATATTAGCAACTTGTGAGGTGGCGATAGGGTTCCATAAATTCTATATTTTGTGTGATTTGTATGAAGATACCACTCTCCCCAATTAAATTTGTGTTTAGTGTCCTCCTCATACTCTGAGGCCTCAACTTATCCTTGATACCTTGTGAAATTCTATGCATGGGCCTCAAACCCAACTGCTCTAGCAACAAGAACTTGAAAACATTGCAAAACATAGTATAATCAGAATGTGGGAAATGTACATCCCAAATATGAGTCCACATCTACATGGGAAACTCATTGTCCATATTATCTATTTCTCTTAATCTTATATAATTCCTCATCACCTTTTTTATCTTCCATAGCAACAAATGCACCAATAGAGAATAGTTTCTGCATGACAATGGAGGAGTTGCATCTTTCAATTTCATCGGGTCCTCATGAAAATGCTAAGAAATTTAGGAAGCATAATTCCAAACCGTGTTTTAATACTTTTGTTGAATATCAATTGCCAAGGTCATCAAGGCAATATCCATCTTAATTTCATACTTCTTATGTAAGACCTGACATAGTGCATAATAGGTATTTTTGAAGTAATCTTCAAAGTCAGCACAATCAAATGGTTCAACTTCAAGGGGGCTAAAAGGCACACCATTCTTCTTCAATTCATGCCTCCTCTGTATAGGCAAGACACCCTTCATGTACCCAAAATTATTTTTCTCATATTAATTGTACAACTTGCGGAAGTTCATGGACTCAGAGGTAGATGGATTTAACTAAAAAGCTTGCATTATCTGGTTGGTGGAGATTTCTAGCATAGGAACAAAATCCAAAAATCTCTTGACTGTTCTATCAAGTGGAACATAGCACCTGGCCAATTCCAACATTAAGTTAACCTTGACAAACACATTTGGGCATACCAAACTGCCTATGTCACAAGTCCATAAGTTGTAGGTGGGGTGATCAACAATTCTCCTTTTGAAAGCATAGTGAAACAAATCCCAACCACTCTCTGGAAATGATGCATCACCAATCCTAGAGGCATAGTCCTCAAAATGAGTTGTCAAGGAACCTTCACCAATTTTTCTTTTCCCTACCTTCTTAATTTTTGTAGCTGGGTCCTTAGGGGGTTCTTCCATAAACCTAGGATGATCTTTCTTTACAGTTATTTCCTTTTTAGGTTTTTCCACTACTTCAGGTTTGGGCTAGTCATCTTGGGGTTTCGGTCTTTTAACCCATTTCAAAGTATGTTTTCTTTCAAGTTTAGCTTTAGACCCACTAGGTTCACTCATGTTTACTACACAACAAAACTAAGGTTTTCAAATAACAGGGAATTAAACATTAAGCTCTTTAAAATCATAGGGTTTGAATTAAAAAAAAAACAACAATTCCACCTTCTTTACCCCAAACCCTACAAGTAATGACTTCAATTCCCTTTTCTAAGATGAAAATGATAATTTTGAACACAAACCCTAGTCACTTCCCCAATTGCCAAACTACACAATGCACAAATCACCCACAGAGGCCAGGAAATTAACTTACCTGAAAAATAGCTATTTGTTCCTCAGGGTTCACCTTGCCAATATCTTTGCTTCCTTCACTTCTTCACTTAGTTGGCTCCTCTGCTCACGACGAATGAAATTATGAAATAAAAGCACTCAACAACCCTCTTAGTACCTTAGAATTGAAGTGCATCACCATTAATGGTTAATGGATTGTTCGCACAAGCAAACTGACAAGGAACCGTTCCAATTCAAAACCTAGTCGTTGATCTATTTGGATTTAAACACGATCAATGATCCTCCTCAACCATTGCCACATGATTTTTACAATTGTGCTTGAAGACGTTGATGATATCTTGAGAAATTTCCACCTAGCCATCCATTAAATCACAGCACACTTCAGACCCCATCGCTCATCATAGTAGTGCCTCAAAGTTATGTCCATATTTTGCAAATGAGCAACAACAAATTCATAAGTCATCACACATTGCAGTAACTAACTGGGAGTTGAGAATTCTTTCAATGATGGGTAAACCTAGTGATAGCACCAAACTTAGACACGTGGAAAGATCACACCACTCCCTTCAATCAATGCCTGTCGCTCATCGTAGAAACTAAGAAAATCCATGAAATACTTCCACGATGTTGCAACACAAAGAAAAGACAATGTCTATCGCTTATCATAGTAGAGGTGATGGGAAGCTGGAACATTTCAGTGACAAACAATACACTAGGTCCATAGTCATATCACTCATTACAATAACCAATCATGAAGGTCAACAATCTTCAACGGCACGTGATGCAAAGGAGAAACATAGGCCCATCACTCATCGCAGAAATGACCCCGAAAGCAAGAATAACTTTAGTGATGAGTGATCACTGAAGTGATTGAAATTTGTACATACAAATGAGATGTTTTAAGAAAGGGGATCTCCTAGGACAATGCATGATAAGGTCTCAAAAAGACATAATAGCATTTTAGCAAAGGATGTAAAGGAAAAACAAGACTAAAAGATCAACCTTATAAAATAAAGAAATTTCGAGGACCTAGGCACCCGAAAAGGTTTAGTGATGAGTACCAAGAGATCATAACCATACAGGGCCGGTTACTCAACAGGTTTTAATGACTTAGGTTGTTTTTACATGACCAGGAACCGATCATACAAGGTCAACACAAGGATAGACTAAAATACCAAAGTTTTAGACAAAGGAGAAGATATTCAAAGCCAAATAACTCCCACGTAAAACCCTAAACCCTAATCCCTAACATACCAAGAGAATACCAAGGAAAATGCAATTTGAACTAGTCGAACATGAAATTTTTTTTAGGGTTTCAACAGTGGTTCTAACTAGGGATGCATGCCTCTCACAAGCATGGTGAGATTCCAGATCTCATGGTGAAGTAGACAAAGCACAGGGACTTTCTCGAAAAAGGAAAGAGAACAAGACCAAAGCAACCACACCTATATACAATATTTATAGGACTGCACAATGTACATGGAAAAGAACATATTTCAAGAGAAATATAGCTTCAAGAATTGTCCATGTACTGGCAGTTCAAGAAGTTCACCTGTTAAGCTTTGAAGGAAGTATGAATCTTCCCCATGTGTGTTGGCTATCAAATAAGGGCCTAACCACAATGCTTCAAAATTTCCATGCTTACCTTTATCTTGAGCCCTTGCATTCCATACCAACACCATACTACCCACTTCAAATTTCCTGAGAGAAGCTTTCTTTTCATGCAAGTGTTTGAATTGCAGTTGTATCCTTGCATTTTTGTTATGAACTTCCCTTCTAGTTTCATCCAGGTGTATAAGATGATCAATCCTTTGTTGCATATCATCACAAATATCCTTATCATATTCCTGAACAAACTTATACATCTTTAGTAGGTTGTTTTGTGGTAGCCTGGCATCCAAACCATACACTAAACCAAATGGTGAATGACTAGTAGCTTTCTTCATAGTGACCTTGTCAAACCACAATGCCAATTTTAGCTTTGAGTCCCAAGCCTTCTTATTCTTTTCAATCACCCTTTTAATAATCTTCATTAGGCTCTTGTTGCTAGATTCCACCTGACCATTTCATTGCAGATGGTAAGGGGAAGAATAAGAAATTTGTATGTCATGCTTCTCACAAAAAATAGTGAACTCTTCTGACCTGAAGCACATTCCATTATCAAAAATGTTTTTTTCTAGAACTCCAAATCTAATGAGAATGTTGCTCATTAGGTAGTCTATCACAACTTTACCCATTTCCTTCTTTGTGGGAATTGCTTCTACCCACTTTGTGAAATAATCAGTCACAACAAGGATCCATGAATGCCCTCCACTAGACTTTTCTGATATTTCGCCAATGAAATCAATACCCCATTGTTGGAAAGGGGCCTGAACAGAAATGGGCCTAAGTGGAAAGCTCCCTAAGAACCTCAATTTTCCTACAAACCTCTGGCAAGCATCGCAAGTGTTAACAAACTTGTGGGAATCTTTAAAAGTAGTGGGTCACCAGAATCCTTCCCTTAATATCATATGAGCAGTTGTCTTAGCCATGTAATGGCCACCACACACTCCATTGTGCATTTCTTGCAACAAGTCTGATGCGTACTTGTCATCCACACATTTGAGCAACACACCATTTGGGTTTCTCCACCATAGTTCATTATCAATGATTACATACTTAATGGCCTACAAATTTACTGTTCTCTTCTCATTATCATCCATATCCGCAGGGCATTGTAAAGTATGTAAATATTGAACAATCCTTCTATACCAGCCACATGTTTGCATGTCACAAATGGGTGCAACATCAACAGTATCCATTTGATTTATCTGATTAGCCTCCAAGTTAGCTTCTTCCATCAACATGGCTATACCCTGTCCTTTGACTAACTTGGTAATTTGTACATCAATGTTAAACTCCTAGATCCTATTGATCCATCTGCACCTCTTGCCTGTGGTTTCCTGCTAAGTAAAAATGTCCTTCACAGCAACACTTGGTACAAAATTTATAACTATAGCTCCCATCAAATATGTTTTGAAATTATTTATAGCCTTGACTAAAGCATACACCTACTTTTCAATTGTATCATACTTGAGTTCTATAGCCTGTAAAGACTTGCTAAAGAATGCAATGGGTTGTTCAAATCCCTCATCATTTTTCTATAATAACACAACAATAGTATGGAAAGAAGCAAAATAGAAAATGTGCATTGGTTTGGAAAAATCAAGAGACTTCAAAACTAGCACCTCTTTGACAACCTATTTGATGCTCTTGAATGCCTGACTAGGCTCCTCACTCCAAACAACCTTTTCTCCCTTTTTTAGCATCTTGGAGATAGGTCTTTTTATCTCTGCAAAATTGGTTACAAATCTCCTCAAGAAGTTGATCTGGTCAAAGAATGACTTAATGCCTTTTACATTCTTTGGTTGGGGGATCTTGTCTACGGTAGCTACCCTCTCAAGTTCAATTCTAACTCCCTCCTTGGACAAAATGTTCCCCAACAAATTTCCCTTGGTAAACCCAAAGGCACACTTTTTGGGTTCAATGAGATTCCAAATTCCAATGCCCTAATAAATATCTTCTCCAAGTGTATGCAGTGAGATCTTCTTCCTTCTTGGAGTAAGTTGTCAAATCATCCTGGTAAATTGCCATGAACAAGTCAATAAAATCAGAAAAGTCTACATCCATAGCCCTTTGGAAAGTGGCACTTACATTAGTTAAGCCAAATGGCATCCTTACATACACATAGGTTCCCCATGGAGTTGTGAATACAATCTTGTACTGCTCATAATCCTTTACTTTCACTTGGTTGTATCTAGAAAAACCATCCATCATGGAAAATAGCTCACAACCAGTTACCTTATGTAGCATGGCTTCCATGTTTGGTAATAGATAGTTATCCTTTAATGATGATATATTCATATTTCTAAAATCCACACATAACCTTATATCACCATTTTTCTTCCTAACTGGAACTAAGTTAGACACCCATGAGGAATGCCTAATAGTCTTTATGATGCTAGCATCCCTTAGCTTAATCAATTCCTCCTACATTTTTGGAGCTAAGGTTGGATTGATGGGTCTTTTCTTCTGCCTAAAATGCTTGGCACTTTCTTTCAAAGGTATCTCATACTAGAATAATTCCTCTATATATGCTTTCAAGTCATCATACGACCAAGCAAAGACATGTTTGTATTTTCTCAATAAGGAAATTAATATTTCCTTGATCTTAGGTTTCATCTTCTTTCCCACATATACCTTTTTAGGAGAATTTTCAATCCCAAATTCACTTCTTCCAGATCCTCTGGATGGGTGGCATTTGTTTTAACTTTTCTCTTATCCTGATTATCAAAGACTCTCTCTAATGCCACAAGGCCTTTCAGAATCTTATTTTTCTTTAGCTAAATAACTTCATTTCCAAATACTGTATCCTTACCATCTATATTCTCAACAAAAGCACCAAAATCAATCTCTTGACCCTCATATTCATCAACACATTTTAAAAAATTCAAAATATCTTCATCATTAAAGATTTTCCAATTATGTACATTGTCAAGGATTGATGGCCTTGCTTGTATCTCAACCTAAGAGATACCTGCAAAAGTGATGTCATCAGGTCTGAGTGCAATTTTTGCAAGCAAGTTTTCCACTCTATTCTAGCTTGTTTCCATCTAGTCAATTATGGAAGCGTCAAACTGCTTAATGGAATCCCAGACAACATTTATGTATTGTTTCAATATATTATTCTTGCATGTGTATCTAGATCTCACTTGGGATATCACTAACTCAGAGTCAGTTATCACCATTAACTTCTTTATCCCATGATTTTCAGCTAGCATCAATCCTAGTAGCAATGCCTCATAATTTGCCACATTCTTTGTACAAAAAAAGATAAAGTGAAAGAAAAATTATAAGTGTTGCCACTAGGTGACACCAATAATATACCTGCACCAGACCCCTCTTTAGAACTTGCACCATCAAAGTACATCTTCCATAATCCATCTTTATCAAAAAATATTGTGACTTCATGGTCTATAGGTGCAGGTTCTTGGTATAATTAATATTTAATTACACTTTAGCATAAGTTTACTTCGCATATTTAATTCCAAGTTATAGGTTTTCATCTTTATCTTATTGAGCTATCTTGTTGCTCAAGATAAGATTAGGTTTATGCATCTTTTCTTTTATAAAGAAAATTATCTCTTGTAATTAATTGTACTTTGAATATATCAATTTGCACATCTTTTGCAAATCTCATTTTCTCTCCGTTTCACTCCAAGAAGCATATCTTTTGACTTGCTTATCCATTTTTCACAATTTTCATGGCGTTGGAAAGCTGGTTTCGGCCTCTATGTAGATCTGAGGTCATTTACAAGAATATGTGTACCTTATTTTATGCATGCATTCATTTTTGTTTCATGCACTAGGTTTGCATTTTCGCTTATGTTTCTGTAGTTTTGCATTCTCTCCTTCTGCAATCATTGGGTATTGTAATAACGAACTGATATAAAGCTCCATTAAGGGGGGTTCTTGCATCCATCTTTCATATTGGTGACAACTCGCATGAGTTTGTCTGGTTTCCTGTTGTTTCTTTTAGCTTCTTTCTTGCTTAGCTGGACACATCTTTGGTTTGCATTGGTTCACACTTCACATTGGGATTTTATGGTTCTTTATCCACATTGGTTCAGATCTTTCTCATTTGAGGGCCATGTTTTTATGGTTAATATTCCAGAATCTTGATGGTACTCATCCTATGGGTAGTTTTAGTTTTAGTTTGGCATTGGCTTCGAGAGACACAACTTCCAGATATGTCATCATTATGGGTCCTTTCATCCTTTCATCTACTATTGCTTACAGATTCCAGGGTTGATCCAGTATGTGAGTTTCCAGTGTTCCTTGGCATCGGTTTGTTGTTGCATTTGTGATTCGATATGGTATTTTGCAAACAAAAGTATCTTTCCTTTGTCGGAGTTGGGGTTCTGTTTCTTCATCAGTGTTCTTCTAGTGCTTCTTTGTAGCAGTTCATCTCATTGAGGGGGTTTTCCTTGGGTTTCTATCTCTTTACATTTGTACATGGGTGTCTAGTCGGCCTTTTTTTTGGGACCCATCTTACATCATTTGCATAATAATCTGCTTCTCCCTAAGTTGCACTTATGGGGGTGTTGTGTAATTAATATTTAATTACACTTTAGCATAAGTTTACTTAGGCATATTTAATTCCTAAGTTATAGGTTTTCATCTTTATCTTATTGAGCTATCTTTTGCTCAAGATAAGATTAGGTTTATGCATCTTTGCTTTTATAAAGCAAATTATCTCTTGTAATTAATTGTACTTCGAATATATCAATTTGCACATCTTTTGCAAATCTCTTTTTTTGTTTTTCTCTTCTATGGAAGGTGATTTTTCTGGTTTGCAATCAGATCTTGGTTTCTAACAGCCACCTTTCACTTTCTCTTGTCATCTCTTCCACCTTGAACTCACTGATATCAAGATCTATAAAAATAATTGTATCATCCTCAGAAGCATGTTCTAGCATATGTGGCACTTTTGGCTCTCTAACCACCTTTACATCCCTATTATTAATAGGAAAAGTGGCATAAGATGTGTCACACTACATGCTACCCCCCATGGAAGCATTCCACTTCCTAGATAGTAGCATTCCATAGTTGGGTGGGATATCTACAACCACTACACTCATCTTAAACTCATTTTCTGGATATGTAGCTAGTCTATAAGGAAGTTCATTGATTACACCATTCATAGGGACTTCCCTTGAATCCATAGCATAACACTTACCATGGATACTATAAAATTTTAATCCCAATTCCTCCATGATCTTGGTTGGAATTATATCAGTGGATGCTCCAAAATAAATGATACAATTTTTCAAAAAAATTCTCTCAACAATTAGTGTGAGGAAGAATTGGTCTATCTTTACAAGACAGGCAGTCACTAAATTTCCTAGAAAAATGTGAGGGATTTCATCGATTACTCCCTCAACTTCTTTATCTCTCTTCTCCTTTTCACTCACTTTGGGTGGAGTGGAAACCACTACTTCAGTACAGGTTGTTGTAGCACCATTGATAAGGGCTATTGCATTTTGTTTCTACTCATCAATTCTCATCATCTCAAGCAAAGGAACAAAAACTTTCACTTGACTAAGCAACTGAAACATATCAACTAGAGTATATTTAGGTAAATCAACTGGGATCATACCTTGTTATATACCACTCTCATTTTGTTGATTCTTTTTTGTTTCAACTCTAAGCTTGGAATCTTTTCTTGCAGCTTCAAAATTATTCTTTTGTCTTTGTTTTTGCAACAAGGGATTTGAGCTCTCCATCTACTTTTGGTTTATCAACTTTCTTAGCCTAAATTTTATCTCCCCTACTTTCCTTAGCTTTGAGTGCTTCCCCTATACCATCATATTTTTTCTCTTTACCTTTCACATTTTGTTCTTTGATAAAGAGTCCAATAGGGCTTCCTTGGTCACCACCATTTGTTCTATTCCTCAGATGATATGAATCTCTGGCCTGTGTAGCCAAAGCCACTATATATCTTGCAATTTCTTCATTTGAACCTTTCCTTAGGGACACATTGCCTTCATCTTCTTCCAATGTGTACACTTCATTATCACTATCATCATCTTCATCAGAGAGAACTTGCTAGTGATATGCACTAGCAATATTCCTTTGGTCTTCCACATCCATTTCATGAGACTCCAAATCAGATGAGCATTCATTATCAGGAAAATAAAAACCATCCATAATCATATTAATGTCAACATCATTCTCATTGGACTGATCACAGTATTTAGGTACATCTTCAGCCTCAACCATCTGTACAACTACACATTGATGAGGATAATGTGGCATTTGACAAACCATGCACTAGGGGTCTCATCAGCAAAGTTGCTTGAGTTTTTCTGTAGAGGATCTGGAGGAACCTTGTTTTGAACACCCTTCTGATTGTTAGGGATGGGCTTCTCATTATTCCAATTTTTGTTATATGGATGATCCTATAATTGAGGAGGTCTTTCATTCTTATGATAGTTAGACCTTTCATTTGTTAGACCTTTCTCTTTCCTGGCAATTATGTTGCTTAGATCCTTCTTGGTACTAGTAAAATTGTCAATTTTATCCTCAAGAGAACCTCCTTTCACACCATATTTTTTATCCTCTCTCTTCAGATTCTTGAGGATATTTACATCATCCCTTCTCCCAACTTTTCCAGTTGGTCTAATGATACCATCAATATGGATGGTCATCTTATAAGCCTTTCTCAAAGTCTGAGGATTTTTATCTCGCAAATGATAGCTCATGTTTGCATCAAAGGCATTGCAATAGTTCACCAGGCATACATTATCATTCAATCTTAAATGAGGAGGTAATTGGTTCATGGTCTTTGGAAATATCACATTAAAATCAGCTACACCCTCATTTGAACTTTTAAAAATATTATTAAATTGATTCAAAAGAAACCTTGAATCAGTTTTATCACCATATTGCTCTCTGAATAGCCTCTTAAATTCCTCCCAAGATCTAATACTCTCATTTGGTAAACTTCTATACCACTCTCTAACATCCTCAATGAGTGACTGCATGAATAACTTAGTCATCATATCCTCATCCTCTACTTCAAAATCATCCATGACATTAGCAAATGCTTTGAGGTGATCCTCACCACTTAAAGCATTGTTACCAGAGAATCTAACCAAGGCAGGCCTAAAATCCTCAAGAAATGGATTAGGATACCCAGGAATCCTAGTAAAGCACAACTATTGATACCTCTCCACTTGCATTGGTCTCTTGGTAGCTCGGTCTGTATGAGAATTTCTAGGCTCATCATCCTTTTATTCATCAAATTGATTCTTATTTTTACCTTTTCCATCTCCACCATTGCTACCACCTCCCTTATTCTTTCCATCATCATCTTCATCATAGTAATTCTTGTTTTTATCATTTCCACCACCTCAACTGGTAGTATGCCCCACAGACTTTTTCTTTTGTAAATTATTCTTCGTATGTCTAGAACTTGAAGCTACTGGATCAAGTATGGAGATCTTAAGGAAAGATATCTTCCTGGATATTTTTGCATTTGTAGGTTCAATTTCAGCTTTCTTTACATCTTTCTGCAACTAGTCATTTACTAGTTGCAACCTCAAGATCTCAGGGTTTGGAGGAGCGGTTGATGGGGTAGGATCAATTTTAACATTTTGAGTGGAATTATTACTAGATGAAGTATTAGTACATGTATTGGTGTTGGTATTGAAGGTATTAAAGGTAGTTTGCTTTAGTTGATCAATGGGCTTGTTCCCATGATCTATAAATTGTGATTTATTAGTGGCAACAGATAGAATTGAGGCTTTAGTGGTTGCAACAGATGTTGTATAAGTATTGGCAATAAAGGTTCCCATTTGAATGGTCACCTTAGGCAGATCAGGTGTCATTTTAGCAGCAAACTTAGAAGCATTTTCATAAAGTGTTTTTTTCTTTGCTTCTTCTCTCATATTTTCTATTCTTTACCTCCAAGCATCTCTTTCTTGCATCTTAGCCTTGATTCTATCGTCCTTCTCTTTTTAATCCTTTTCTCTTTTATCTTCCAACTCCTTGAGCCTACATTCATCTTCTTCCTTAAGCCTAAGCTCTTCCTCTTCTAAGGCTTGCATATCTTTGTCTATGTCTTCTTCATCTTCTAAGACATCTCCAGCTTCGCTCAGCTCAGGAGTATAGAAGGTTTGATTAGCAAGTTCTCCTTCAAGGGAAAGATGCAATTCTATATTAGGGGATTTACCTTGGGGCATAAAATTACCACCATTAAAGACAAATCCAACTCCAGGAGTTGAAGGATCTAGAAATGTCTTATGCTTTTCCCAGAATTCCCACCTATCTTCTTCTCTTGAGACATCAAGTTCATTATCAAAGACTTCCTTACCGGGAAAAATCCCATTATTTCCATTAGGCACCTCAACTTCACATGCTTCTTCATGAACATTTTCACTATTTACTTCATTATTAAAAGTAGGAGATGCATTATCGGGAAGTTCAGTAGACTTGCTTGATTCAGCATGTTTCTTCACCCAAGTTGGTTGGTTCTCCTTTGAATGCTAGGAATCCATCTTCTATTCAAGATACTTCTTTGTGTAACTTCTGGTCTTCCTCATGATGTCAAATTGTATCTCGGAATTCTCTCTCATTTTCTCTCTTGGAATTTATTCTCCCACTAGCACGAGAGACTTTAGATTAGCCACCCAGGATACTAGGAAATAGAAATTTATTACACTTTGGATTTACACTCGCAATATCTAAGAATACTTTGAACATAACCCAACACAAGATGTAGGAATGAACCAAACTTTGAAGCATAAAACTAGATGTGACTTATAGGATGAAAATTTGAATCAATTGCTCTCTAAGCAATGAAGAACAATTAAAATATTTGACTCTAACTATACCAGATCTGAACTAGAGACATTGGAATAGCAATGTCCCCAACGGAGTCGCCAATCTGTTGGTTTTTTTTTAGAACCAAACTTGATCTCACCAAATGCCTATGAATTTTCCACAATTCAATGATAAGCAAAGGCAAGGATTGGCCAATGAACAAGTAAAGGATTGGTAAACCTCTACTTATACTTTTCAGGGTTTGTGAAACCTAAGGAGGGTGATCCTAACAATGTTTGCATGATGCTCTCTTGGCATTTTATCATGAACATTGAAACAAATAAAATGTATTCTCATCAGATGTAAATAGACAAAATTCCTTCATGATTTGACTGACCCTTTAACGAATTAGTATCTAAAGCTAGGAATGAATGGTACTTCCTACCATTTTACTGCAATTACAGGTGTGTCAGAAATTGTAATTAAGGTTTATGTTCTTTGTCAGGTGTGTGCGGGCTCACTAAATTCAAAGATAACCAAATAAATGGACTATTGCCTTATCTATGGGCAACGGACTCACACTTGCACTAAACTATAATACATCAGAAATGGAAACAAATATTTAAAGACTATTGTGCATTAATTTGCAACACACAACTTGATGCATCTAGAAATAGGAACTTCTTAATAATCCTTGAATTTCACTTACAAATCTATGATCTCATTTAAGAAATTATTTAGCTCTTTGAACTAAGGTAGAAACGATATCACACATTCAATCAAAGTGATTGAAGACAAATAAAAGAACCTTGATCCATTTATTCATAATTTGAAAGGAAAAATACAGAGAGAAATTAAGTCCAAAACTTTCAATTATCCTTCACATTACATTGCTACTATCAAACCATTATGCTCATTACAAATCTAAATGCATTCCTAAGGCTAAACGTTGATCTATTTCTTTGTGCTTGAAAATACAAAACAACTCTTACATGAGCTCAAAATTTTCTTAACCATCAAAAGGCCCATGTAATTGGCCTTGATATCCCATTTATAGAAACAAGGGAGCAATAAGCATCAGGAAAAATTACAATTAAAGTCACATTTGCATTTGACATACATTTCAATTTTAATTTCAAAATTCCCCAGATAGTTATATTTGCACTTTGCAAGGTGGGGGAAACACATAAGACAAAAATTATGTTCATTTGTTGAGGAAGATGCAACTGCCTTCCAAAAGGAACCTTTCATTTGTTGTAACAACATCGAAAAATATTCCTCACAAGCCAAAAGTGTTAACCACGTACGCACCCAATCAAAAAAATATTAAAACATAAAAAGCCATAAAAGAAGGAAGACTGACCCATCCAAGTCAGCATTCATGCCACCAATATACTGATGGGGAGAGAATAATATTTTTCAATACTTCAACAAAAGTCTAATTTGCACTATTTCCAAGCTACACATTGTTTCTCTCATGTCTGTTATTCACCATGTTTATCATCACCTTCCCAACACAGGCTCATTCAATGAACCTCTCCAACCATGTGTTGTACTCACCTTCAGTGGGCCACTTCATGTATAGCAAGGTTTGCACTTTTTCACTATGTTGAGTGTACCTTGCATAAATTAATGCTTTGGCTTCTTTAACAAATACATCCATTCTCATTTCAAATCCAACCATGTTGTCAATGTGGGGGTTCAGCATAGAGTAATCAATTAAAGTTAACATCCCCTTAGCCTGTGGCAGCCACTCTCCCAACTCATGCTTCAATTTAGCAAACTCCATCAACTCACCTTTATCATCTAATATTTTAGGCATATCGTGCTCTTCCATATCCCTAAACATTCTCAATTTTTTTTGGAGTTTCATCCCTAACTTCCCATGGAAAGTGGTTATTTCATTAATTAAATCAATGGCTAACAATATTTCAAGAATATGAGTAGGGGCTTTAGGATCTTCTTGCATTTTGGACACCATCTCTTTCAGTGTTCCTACCCTAGTACTCTATTTTATCCACTTAGTTTGAAAGGCCCTTTGAACCTGCAAATATTTGGTGTTAGCCTCATCGATGTTCTTGTAGGAATCCCACACATCATCAACTCTATTGACCAATTTTGTCACTCTATGTCTCAATACATCCTCAAAAATGTCATTTTCCACTTTACTTGTCTACAGTTTGGCTTTCTTTGTATTATCCTTTTCTAATTTCAAGTCTTGATTTAAACTTTGAATTCTCAGTGACAAGGTCCCTCTATCGTGTGTAAACAAGTCTAAGGTAGAACTTGTTGGAGATGGAAGATCCCTTTGTGCTGTAGCAAGCACCTTATTATGTTCATCCATCAGTTTGTTGTATCTATCCAACAACTTCTTGTAGTTAGCCTCTGTAATCTGAGCAGTATCTACAGTTAACATTGCAGCATGCATTGTCAATTGTGTAGCTGCAGCAGTAGTCATTTATGTTTCTCTTCTGAAAACTACTGCTCCAATCTCCTTTTCCATAGATTTGATGACTTCAAAATTCCCCTTTTTTGGTGCCATAGACTAGATGGAAAGTGTATGCAACTTCAGGCTAAAATATGAGCCAAATACCTTGTTGTCAAAAACCTCCTCAGAAACAGAGGCATCAAGGTCCTTCCTAATTGCATCTGGTGCAATAGTAGATGATATGTTCCATCCGGGCACTAAGAGTGTCCCACTCCCTTTCACCAATGTTCTTTCCTCAACAAGTGACATGCTAGCAATTGCTTTTATTATTTTATCCTTCTCCTCCTTCTCAGCTTCTTCTTGTAGGGAGGGATCAACTTTCTCTTTTACTTCTTCAATTCTTCTTTTAATGTCAGAGCCTTTGACAGGGATGAAAAAATCTTTGAATTCTTTGGTTTTGAAAAAAGCATCATCACACATAAACTCTACACAGGCCTTTATTTTAACATCATCATCCTCGCCCTCATTGTATTCCCACTTTACAATTCTACTAGGGGGAACCACTATATTCAATGCATCATCTTTGTCTTCAAGGAACTCTCGATCCACCTCCTGCTCCAAGGGAATGTGCTCTTCAGGTTCCTCTCGAACTTGAGCCTCACCAATCTACTCACTTATTGAATAAGTCACTAATGGAGTGACTGTAGGTTGTCCACCAATCCCTTTGCCTCACACATGGATGTTTGGAGTAGAGGATTGTGTCGGCTAACTCTTCAACTGAGCATCATGGTTTTCTTTGGCCACTTTGGCCTTAACCTCAGCTTGCTTTACTTTCTCAAAAAAAATCGTCTCTGAAGTCACTAATAATTAATTTTTCCTTCACAAATTTATCCTCCACCTCTGAATAGTGGATGACATAGAAAGGGTTTTCCTTCAACATTTTTTCTTCAATTGCACATACCCTTCTCCATACATTCTTCCTTGCAATAACTTCTTCATCTGATGATAAATTTCTAATCACATCCTCTTGAAAAAGGAGCTCATGATACATTCCTGACAACCCTCTTGCTTTTCTTTCGTAACAGATCACCCCCTCATGGTCACAAAACCTATTGAATTCTTGATTCAGCCTGTAATTACTTAACAAGGAGCCAAATATCTCAATGCCTTCCTTTGAGGTGCAGCTAAAGTATGTAAATTCATAATCAGGGCTCAAAAGGGATGCCTTTTTTCTTCTTTCTAAAGTTTTCTTTGTCCATGGAATCTATTTGCCACATTATTTCCATAAATACTTGTTTATCTGACACATATATTGCCAACTTGTGAGGTGGCAATGGAGTTCCATAAATTCTAATTTTTGTGTGATTTGTATGAAGATACCAATCTCCCCAATTAAATTTATGTTTAATGTCCTCCTCATACTCCAAGGGCCTCAAATTCTCCTTGGTACCTTGTGAAATTCTATGCATGGGCCTCAAACCCAACTACTCTAACATCAAGAACTTGAAAACATTGCAAAACACAATATAATTAGAAAGTAGGCAATGTACATCCCAAATATGTGTCCACATTTGCATGGGAAACTCATTGTCCATATTATCTCTTTCTCTTAATTTAAATAATTCATCATCACCTTTTTTCTCTTCCATAGCAGCAAATGCATCAACAGAGAATAGTGTATGCATGACAATGGAGGAGTTGCATCTTTCAATTTCACCAGGTCCTCATGCAAATGCTCAGAAATGTAGGAAGCATAATTCCAAACCCTATTCTGATACTTCTACTGAGTTTCAATTTCCAAGGTCATCAGGGCAATATCCATCTTAATGTCATACTTCTTATGTAAGACTTGACATAGTGCATAATAGGTATTTTTAAAGTAATCTTCAAAGTTGACACAATCAAATGGTTCCATTTCAAGGGGGATAAAAGGCACACCATTTTCTTCAAGTCACACCTCCTATGTATATGCAAGACACCCTTCCTATACCCAAACTTATTCTACTCATATTCATTGTACAACTAGCATAAATTGATGGACTCAATGGTAGATGGATTTAACTGAAAAGCTTCCATTATCTGGCTCACAGAGATTTCAAGCATAGGAACAAAATATGGAAATATCTTGATTGTTCTATCAAGTGGATCATAGCACCTGGCCAATTCTAACATTAATTCAACCTCCACAAACACATTTGTACATACCAACCTGCCTATGTCACAAGTCCATAAGTTGTGGGTGGGGTAGTTAGCAATTCTTGTTTTGGAAGCATAGTGAAACAAATCCCAACCACTCTATGGTAATGATACATCACCAATCCCAGAGGCAGAGTAATCAAATGAGTCGTGAGGGCACCTTCACTAGTTTTTCTTTTCCCTACCTTCTTAATTTCTATAACTAGGTCCTTAGGGGGTTCTTCCATAAACGTAGGAAAATCTTTCTTTACAGTTCTTTGCTTTTTATTTTTTTCCACTACTTCAGGTTTGGGCTAGACATCTTTGGGTTTGGGTCTTTTAACCCTTTTCTGAGTAGGTTTTCATTCACGTTTTGCTTTAGATCCACTAGGTTCACTCATGTTTACTACACCAAAAAACTGGTTTTCAAATAATAGGGAATTAAACCATAAGCTCTTTAAAATTATAGGGTTGGAATTAAATAAAAATTCCACTTTCTTTACCCCAAACCCTACAAGTAATGACTTCAATTCCCTTTGCTCAAACGAAAATGATAATTTTGAACATAAACCCTAGTCACTTCCCAAATTCCCAAACTACACAATGCACAAATCACCTACAAAGGAAAAGAAATTAACTTACCCAAGAAATAATTGGTTGCTCCTCAGAATTCACCTTACCAAGAGCTTTTCTTCCTTCACTTCTTCACTTAGTTGGTTCCTCTACTCATGAAAAATGCAACTATGAAAGAAAATCACTCAACAACCCTCTTAGTACCTCAAAATTGAATTGCATCACCATTAATGGTTAATGGATTGTTCGCGTGAGCGAATTGACAAGTAGTCATTCCAGTTAAAACCCAATTATTGATCTATTTGTATCTAAACATGATCAACGATCCTCCTCAACCATCACCACTTGCTTGTTACAATTGTGCTTTAAGATGGTGATAATATCTTGAGAAATTACCACATATCCATCCATTAACTCATAGCGCACTTCAGACCCCATCACTCATCATAGTAGTGCCTCAAAGTTATGCCCATATTTCGGTGATGAGCAACAACAAATTCAAAATCCATTGCACATCGCAGTAATTGACATGGAGTTGAGAATGCTTTCGGTGATGGGTAAACGCAAAGATAGCACAAAACTCAGACACGTGGCAAGATCACACCACTCCCTTCAATCCATTCCCATCACTCATCGTAGAAACTGAGGAAAGCCATGAAATACTTTTGTGATGTTGCAACACAAAGAAAATACTATTGGATTTTGTGGTTGTGTTGTTGATATGTGGTTTTCATTGATGTCAACACTATTATAATTAATGCATTAGAAGCTATATATGTCGAGGATATTGAGAAAATTGTAACAAAGAGTTACAGGTTGTCAGTGGTGAAGTGAAGTTCAGTCTGTCGATGAGTTCAGTACGTTGTTGATATAAGGTTGTGGACTAAAGGGTTTCTTTTTGAGTCTATCTAGTTTATCCACGTCGAGTTTCAGAGATCCACGTGAAGATTTGATCAAGTTATGAAGATTTGTATTCCGAAAATTTATGTTACTTCAGTATTATGTTGTTGAATGAAGACTATGTGATTTCATTTAGTTCAGTTGTTGTGGATGCTTCTCTCATGTTTTATGATGTTTGTGGATGTTTCTAGATCGTGCTCTATCTATGTTGTAGGTTTGCATTGATCGTTGTGCTCGCGATCTGAGATTTTCTCTTGCATGTTCATGTTTTTCATCTTCATGGCCGACTAGGTGTTGAAGCGTGTTGTGGATCTTTGAGGAGTAATTAATTGGAGTGATTCGTGTTTGAGGATGTTATTTTGGGTCTTAACTATGTTGTGGCTGACCTTGGTTGATTCACATGAATAATCTTTATTGATTTGGGCCGACTATTTATATTCGTTTTATTATTTCATTGAGGTTGACTTGTAGCGATGTAATTTCTTGTTGTGGATATATAAGAGCGATTGTTTTATCATTTGAAGGTATGTGAGTGAAGTGTGAGTGCATGAGTGTGTGAAGTGTATGAGTCTTGTACACGAATAATGTTCAAATCATTTGAAGGCATAGCAGAGTGTGAAGAAGAGTGAAGAAGAGTGAAGAAGTGTTCATGAGCTTAATCAGAATCGTAATCAAGCATTAGCAGATGCTATTTTTCTTAGTTCAAATCTGATGGATATAATCAGATTCTTTCTGTAAGATAGTGTGTCTTCCTTTGGGCAGTAAGCCTATTTGTAATTGATTAGTGAGCTCTAGGCAGTGTGCCTGAATGCATGTGCATCCCATTCATATTTCCTTATACTTTTAACATGGTATAATCTTATGGATTGACCTCCACCATGGTTTTTCCCCTAACAGAGTTTCCACATAAAAATCTTGGTGTTGTGTGTGTTCCTAATGTGTTGTTCATTTATGCTTTCATGATTAATGATTAGATTTGAAAATAAGGTTAATAAGTTGAATAAGTTTGAAATTATGTGACAACTAATTTACCACCCCCCCTCTCAGTCGGTTGCCCTTGTGTTGCCAACAATTGGTATCAGAGCAGGTTCCATGGAAGAAGTTTAACAACTTGAGGTGATCCAAGATGGTGACTTATAAGAAGGACAGTCCCAGATTTGATGGAAAAAATTATTCCTTGTGGAAGACTCGAATGGAGTGCCATCTGAGATGCATTGGTGAAGCTTATTGGAACATTACAAGTATTAGGTATGTTATTCCACAGAATGGTCCAACTACTACTATTGAGATTAGGGATGTTGAGTATAATATCAGGGCTAAGGAGACATTTTTTAGTGCTTTGACTGATACTGAGATGACAAATGTGATGGATCTGAAGACTGCTTATGAGATCTAGAAAAAGTTGGAAACCTTGTATGAAGGTGATGCTAATGTGAAGATTACTAAGCTACAAATTCTGAAAGGGAAATATGAAATGTTGAGAATGGGTGATGATGAGAACATTACTACTTTCATGCAAAGAGTGAATGAACTTGTGTGTGGTATCAGATGTGTTGGTGGACAGTTGGATGAATCTGAGATTGTTGCTAAAGTGCTTAGATCCTTGCCTACTTCCTATAAAGTCAAAGCTAGTTCTATTGAAGAGCTTCAGATTGTGACAAATGTTACCAGAGATATGTTGATTGGTAAGCTTACTGCTTTTGAGTTGAGTGAATTTGATGATGCCCTTCCTAAGATAGAATTTGCATTCAAGGCCACTACTTCTGGAAGAGATAAACAGAGATATGATCTAGGTGAAATTTCATCAAGAAAGACATTCAAGTATGAGGATGAAATGAAACTTATCGAAGAAGAAGAAAGAGAGATAGAAGAGCTAGAAGCATTGATTATGAAAAGAGAAGCCAGAGGACAAGGTCAGTATAAAGGGAAGTTGGCTATTAAATGTTTCTCTTGCAATAAGATAGGTCATTTTGCATCAAGGTGTCCTGAAAGAACTTCTAATCCAAGACCTACCAAGTGTAAATTTCAAAATAAGTGTTATTATGCTACTGATGAAGGTGTGATAGATGATGAATCGAATAAAGGAAATGGAAGTGAGGACGAATGGGTATTTATTGCTATCAAGGAAAATAATCCTATGTCTACTGAATCTGCTAGTTGTACAAATGTGGAGAAAGCCCTAGCTGCTCGAGTTGAAGAGAAAGATGAATGGGTAATTGATAGTGGATGTTCACATCATATGATAGGAGATAAAAGCAATTTTTTGAGCTTGGAAAAGTATGAAGGTGGTGTTGTGAGATTTGGTGATGACAAAGCTGGTGTGATCCGTGGAAGAGGATTCCTTTCTCTTGATGGTAAGCATAATATTGATGATGTCCTGTATGTGGAAGGTTTGAAGCATAATCTTTTAAGTGTTGGAAAAATGGTTGATAAGGGTTACAATCTTCAGTTCAAGGATGGAAAGTGCAGAATATTGGGGAATTCTGGAAATGTGATTGCATTAGGTACAAAAGCAAAAGGTAATATTTTTCATCTGAGTGCTTCTAGTAAAAGTTGTTTGATTGCTCAAGTTGATGAAAGCTGGTTGTGGCATAGGATAATGTGTCATGTTAACTTTGATAATATTGTGAAGATAAGCTCTACTAAGGCTGTGAGAGATCTTCCTAAGTTGATGAAACCTACTAATTCCATATGCAAGGAATATCAGTTAGGGAAGAAAACTAGAATTTCATTCCGGAGTAAACAACATAATTCAAATGGATTGTTGGATCTTATGCATATTGATTTGTGTGGTCCTTCTAGAGTGAGAAGTTTACAAGGGTATAGGTACTTCATGTTGATTATTGATGATTATTCAAGAATGATGTGAGTTGCTTTCTTAAGGGAGAAATCTGAAGCTCTGGAAAAGTTCAAGATCTTTAAGGCTATGGATGAGACAGAGACGGGTCTAAAGATTAAATGTTTGAGATTAGATAGAGGTGGTGAATTCACTTCCGATGAATTTAATTCTTTTTGTGAAGAACATGGAATAAAGAGACAATTATCTGCACCGTAGACCCCTCAACAAAATGGATTTGTGGAAAGGAAGAATAGAACAATTCTAGATGTTGCTAGAACTATGATGTTAGAAGGAAATGTACCTCATATCTACTAGAGAGAAGCTATGAATACTGTTGTGTACACACTTAACCAGGTACAAATTAAAGGTGATACTAGTAAGACATCTTTTGAGCTATGGACTGGTCATAAGCCTATTGTTAGATATTTTAACATATTTGGAGGAAAATGTTATGTCAAAATAGATGAAGGTATCTTTTTGGGTTGTTCTACTAAAAGCAAGGCCTACCGGTGCTACAATAAGAGATTGAAGAAAATGGTTGAAAGTGAAAATGTCAAGGTTGATGAGGACATACCTGCACCATCTAGAACCTATGGATATGATTTTGATGATCAGAATGACAGTACAAACAAAGGAAAACAAGTTCATACTTCAAATCAAGTTTAAATCATTCTGGTGAATCAAGAAGATCAAGAGGAAGGAGAAACTGGTGAATGTGCAGAAGAGAGATCAGAAGAGCCTGAAATCCAAGAATGTCCTAAGACTTTGAGGTATGTAAGATTGAATCACTCAGAAGATCAGATCATAGGTGATAAGAAAAAAGGTGTTTAGACTAGGAGAAGAATTGAAGAAGAATGTTGTTTACTTTCAAAGACTGAGCCTAACAATGTGAATGATGCATGCAAAGATGAACATTGGGTTGAAGCAATGACAGAGGAACTACAGCAAATTGAAAAGAATGATACATGGATTCCTGTTCCCAAACCTGAGGATTAAAATGTAATTGGAACTAAATGGGTCTTTAGAAACAAACTAAATGAGCAAGGTGAAGTGGTTAGAAACAAAGTGAGACTGGTATGTAAGGGATATTCTCAAGTGGAAGGTATTGATTTTGAAGAGACCTTTTCCCATGTTGCTAGAATTGAAACTGTGAGATTGTTTCTTGCTTATGCTACTTACAAAGACTACAAAGTTTATCAGATGGATGTCAAGTCATCTTTTCTAAATGGTGAATTGGAAGAAGAGGTGTATGTTGAGCAACCAAATGGATTTCAATTGACTGATCAAGGAGATATGGTTTGTCAGTTGAAGAAAGCATTGTATGGACTTAAGCAAGCCCCTAGAGCATGGTATGCCAGATTGGATAAGTACTTACTGAAGCTTGGATTTAACAAAGGTACTACTGATAGTAATTTTTATTTCAAGATCGATGATGATAGAGATTTGATTGTGGAATTTTTTTCTTATGATATCATTTTTGGAGGAGATGATAGCTTGTGCATGAAGTTTGTTGATGAGATGCAGAGTGAGTTTGAGATGTCAATGATTGGAGACATGAAATTCTTTTTGGGACTGCAAATTACTCAGTTAGATAAAGGGATCTCTATATCTCAGTTCAAGTATGTGAAAGAATTGTTGAAGAAATTTGGTATGGAAGATTCAAAACTAGTTGGTACACCCATGGTGACCAGATGCAAGTTGACAACAGATGATGATTCTTCGAAGGAAAATCAAACTAGATACAGATCAATGATTGGTGGATTATTGTATTTAACTCAAACTAGGCCTGATATCATGAATGTTGTATGTATTGTTGCAAGATTTCAAGTTGATCCTAAAGAATCTCATGTGACTGTTGTGTAGAGGATTTTCAAATACTTGAAGGGGAGAGTTGATTTTGGCTTGTGGTATGCTAAAGATGATGATCTTACTTTGAGTGCCTTTACTGATGCTAATTGGGTAGGAGATGTGAATGACAGGAAAAGTACTAGTGGTGGAGCATTTTTCTTGGGAAAGAAGCTAATTTCATGGTTAAGTAAAAAGGAGAATGTCATTTCTTTATTTACTGCAAAGGCAGAATACATTGTTGCTACTAACAATTGTACTCAAGTTTTGTGGATGAAGCAGATGTTGAAGGATATCAGAGTTGTGTATGATGAGCCTATTGTTATATTCTTTGACAACTCAAGTGTTATTAACATTTCTAAAATTCTGGTACTACATTCAAAGACCAAGCATATATCTATCAAGTTTCACTTTTTGAGAGAGAAGGTGAGTGAAAAGGAAGTCAGATTGGAGTATGTGCCTACTAAGGAGTAGATTGTAGACATCTTTACCAAGCCACTTCCTAAGGATACTTTTGAGTATCTCAGAGGGAAGTTAGGGGTGATTACCCCTCCTAATTAGAACTAAGATGCATTGAATTGCATCAATTTGTGCATTTCATGATCATATTTTGATCTGGATTGATGTTGTGGTGCCTGCCACTCAGGGGGAGTAGTCAGATGTTTAGATGTTCAGATATGTGGTTCAAATCTTGTATAGAAGAGATCTTTGACATTGATGTCAAAGGGGGAGAAGGGAAATGTGAAAAAAATTCTAGGAGAGAAGAACCTTGTGAGGAGAAGAGTCAGAACCTATGGGGGAGTAAGTGGTTGTCTTGCTAATATATGGTTTTCATTGATGTCAACACTATTAGCATTAATGCATTAGAAGCTATATATGTCGAGCATATTGAGAAAATTGTAATAAAAAGAGTTAAAGGTTGTTAGTGGTGAAGTGAAGTTCATTATGTCAATGAGTTTAGTACGTTGTTGATCTAAGGTTGTGGACTAAAGGGTTTCTTTTTGAGTCTATCTAGTTTATCCACGTCAAGTTTTAGAGATCCACGTGAAGATTTGACCAAGTTATGAAGATTTGTATTCTGACAATTTATCTATTACTTCAGTATTATGTTCCTGAATGAAGATTATGTGATTTCAGTTAGTTCAGTTGTTGTAGATGCTTCTTTGGTGTTTTATGATGTTTATGGATGTTTCTAGATTGTGCTCTATCTGTGTTACACATCCGCATTGATTGTTGTGGTCGTGATCTGAGATTTTCTCTTGCATGTTCATGTTTTTCATGTTCATGGCCGACTAGGTGTTGAAGTGTGTTGTGGATCTTTGAGGAGTAATTAATTGAAGTGATTCATGTTTTAGGATGTTATTTTGGGTCTTCACTATGTTTTGGCCGACCTTGGTTGATTTGCATGAATAATGATTATTGATTTGGGCCGACTATTTATATTCATTTTATTATTTCATTGAGGCCAACTTGTAGCGATGCAATTTATTGTTGCAGATATATAAGAGCGATTGTTTTATCATTTGAAGGTATGTGAGCAATAGTGTGAGTGCATGAATGTGCGAAGTGTATGAGTCCTATGTGTGAATAATGTTTAGATCATTTGAAGGCAGAGTAGAGTGTGAAGAAGTGTTCATGAGCTTCACTGGAACTATAATCGAGCATGAGCAGATGCTATTTTTCTCAATTCAAATCTGATGGATATAATCAGAGTCTTTTTGTAAGATAGTGTGTCTTACTTTGGGCAGTAAGCCTATTTGTAATTGAGCAGTGAGCTCTAGGCAATGTGCCTAAATGCATGTGCATTCCCATTCATATTTCCTTATACTTTTAACAAGGTATAATCTTGTGGACTGACCTCCACCTTGGTTTTTCCCCTAACAAGGTTTCCACGTAAAAATCTTGGTGTTATGTGTGTTTCTAATGTGTTTCTCATTTATGCTTTCATGATTAATGATCAGATATGAGAATAAGGTTATTAAGTTGAATAAGTTTGAAATTATGTGACAACTGATTCACCCCCCCTCTCAGTTGTCTGCCCTTGTGTTGCCAACAAAGACAATGTCCATCGCTCATTGCAGTAGAGGTGATGGGAAGCTAGAAAATTTCAACAACAAGTGATACAACAAGTCCACAGTCATATCGTTCATCATAGTAACCAATCACAAAGGTCAACAATCTTCAGTGACACACGATGCAAAGGAGAAACATATGCCCATTTCTCATCACAGAAATGAGCGTGAAAGCAAGAATAACTTCAGCAATGAGCAATCACTTAAGTGATTGAAATTTTCACATGCAAATAAGATGTTTTAAGAAAGGGGATATCCTAGGAAAATGCATGATAAGGCCTCAAAAAGACATAATAACATTTTAGAAAAGGATGTAAAGGCCAAACCAAGCCGAAAGATCAACCTTATAAAATAAAGAATTTTGAGGACCTAGGCACGTTAAAAGGTTTAGCGATGGGTACCAAAAGATCCTAACCATACGAGGTCAGTTACTCAATGGATTTTAATGACTCGAATTGTTTTTACATGACCGGGAACCGATCATTGGAGGTCAACACAAGGATAGCCCGAAAGACCAATGGTTTAGACAAAGGAGAAGATATTCAAAGCCAAATAACTCCCACGTAAAACCCTAAACACTAATCCCTGACAGACCAAGAGAATACCAAAGAAAATGCAATTTGAACTAGTGGAACATGAAAAAAAAATTAGGGTTCCACCAGAACCTTTATTTTTTGAGAAGATACCCTACAAAAGCTTTATAGGGATTTTATAGTCATCTAGTTGTCCAACTATTCTAAAACACATCTAAAAATATTTACACCATGCACAAGGAGACACTCAATCAATGTTGAATCTAGCTTTAATTACTTGATCTATTTAATGGTTAAATATATTATCACATACTTGAGATAAACCTATAGCAGTATAATAACATAATTCCAATACCCAGATCTAGAACCATGAACCCTCTAGTTTTGTTGCATGATCCTTCCTTCTACTATATCCCTCTCAAGTCCATGAAGGTCATCCTCTTTGAAAAATGAAACTTAATATTCATGTGTCCTACAGTTCACCCAAAATAGGAAACGTGCATACTTACAAGAGGACCCTAGAAATCTATGATTTCCTAAAGTTGTAGGTGGTAACCATACCATCATATCAAGGTTTTATGATATTTTAAACATAAATCTACCATAAATTTTGTTTCTACATTTGCAAGGAGTATGGGAGGCCTTTGATCTTTAACTACCATCACCTCTAATCATTAATGGTGTGTGGATTCACATATAAGGACAATTAAATCACTTGAAAAATCTAGTGAAATGATAGTTTGGAGATGACATGTCAATCTTTGGGTCCTGCATCAATAGATGGGGCATGCATGAACACCATCATATCTGATCAGGTGGTTGGAAAATAATGAAAATACATTAATAGTGATATTTGGGAATTTAAAACCCTAGATGTTTAAATTTAGTACCCAAACACAGTTTGAAAAATATCTCTCAAGATCCAACAAGCCTTTACAATCTTTAAAATAATTGCCTTGTACTTTATCAGACCTTTGAATGATTCACACATTAATATTCATGAACCTTCAATAAGCAATGATCCATCATTAATACATTATTTTCACTTGTTGATCCATCAAACCATTGATCCAATCCTTAACTTCATACCCATGGGAGAAGAGCATAAAATCCTCTGATGTCCCAACATAAACCTTTAACACTCATTCTTTATAGTAAAATTTTTCTATTGGCCTCCCTTTGAGTTACATACCTATCAAAACAAGGAAGTCAACATGTCTACCTCCAATATCTTGACAAATTTCTTATCCATTGAACATCAAGCCTCCATCAAACAACCTACCACAAGATGGGGGAAAGATATACTTTCAAAATTTCAGAAGAATCATGATGTTAGCAAAGGAAACGTAGACCCTTGAGGTATTGATATTGAAAGAGAAAGGATGAATGGATGGAAAACGAAAAAATTCTAAAAAACTAAGAGGAATTTTAAAGTGGACTAAGGGAAATTTTGGGTATCAAACATTTAGGGAATGCAATATTGGAATGATAAGTCCAACAAGGATGGAGGACCCAAAACTCTAAAAGGATGATAAACACTTGGAAAAAATTTAATAGTCTTTGGTGGAGTTTCAAACTATCAAATGTGATGGAAGGAGGTGTCATGGAAGGAGGTGTCCAAATAGGGAATGATCGAAATTCTAACCTCAATAAGATACATAGAGTTCAATTGACAAACTATTGAATTGTTGGGGAGTGGGAGGAATGCATACCACATGCCAAGGATCGAGGCATCAAATAAGTAGTGAGTGAAAAAGATATATGTACCAAGGGATGAATGGATGAGAAAGTTTTAAATTCCAATTAATGCAAAGGAATTAGGCTTTTAACATATTTTAGTCTCTGAGACTTGAGAATGCCAAATGAATGGTATCAGGGGATGCAAAAATATAACAAAACAAAAATTATGGAAAATAAACCATCAGACTATATGGATTGGGCATTCTGGATGTAGGCATTAATGTAATAAAAACCCTAACAACCCAAAAGGTTGAAAATCTTGACACTTGGCCACTTTCACAAGGTTTATAGGTGGGGTTTTGAGATTGATAGGAAAGGCATGCAAAAAAGGATACCCCCAAAAATTTGACAAGGAGACAAACAAAATAGACAATTTTTAGAAAGCTTATAGTAGGGAGTCAAGATTGATAGGTAAGGTATGCAGGCATGAACAACCTTGATCACCACATATATCACCACTAATTTGATCACACACTTGATCCTTCATTTATACCATCCACAAGCTTCAAAAAATTTCTCCTTGTTGGCCAAATTGAAATGTGTAAATATGAAATGTACAAAATGGCCATAATGAGTTAGCTGCAAAACATTTCTAGGAAAGGTAAATTTAATGTGATCCAAGCTAGGAGATAAGTACGACCTATATTACATTTGCACACAATCCCATGCTGGTGCACCCCACAAAAACTTGGCACAAACAACTCAATGTACTAAGTCAACCCAGCAAACACTTAACCCACAAAATATTAACTCCAAACCACAAGTAGTATCTGAGAGACCAGATAACATCATGTAAATCATGTCACAATAATTGAATGATATTCAAAAAAAATTCCATGCCCTCCTTTCATAACTTCATGCAACATTGGCTAGCATAGGCAAACAAACACAAAACTGGTATCTCTTGCATACCTAGACAACATAGTCTTGAGATAGAACATTGAGAACATGACTTGCGGGACATCCCAACACTTGAACCTTGAAGGGAGAAGACAAATAGAAATTTTAAACTCATCCTCCAAACCACAATACCATAACGTCTATAGTGGAGAAATGTGGAGCATTTCTCTAATCCTTCTGTGACTGCAACAACACAGTCTTCACTCTACTAACTCAAGAAACTTCTACAATAACTTTTATGCTCTAAAAATAGGAACATACATGCTTCACACTTGATTTGTCTATCTTCCAAACCATAGGACCATATCTTCAAATGCAGAGGAATGTAGAGCATTCTCTAGAGCTTTTTAGTAGATCTTCTTGATCCACTGACTACAAGAAAATATTTTATACATTTTACATCAATAGATAGTTAATACAAAATTCACATCATCATTCACCTATTCATGAGCAACAGGAAATATAGGACAACTGCTATAGCAAGCTCATAACAACCATCATAATACTTCTGACCAACATACTGATTGGAGCATATGCAACCATCCAGACAGAACCACTCTAATGACCTCAAGGACAACATTATCAACAATCTTCTTCATTTTGTTGACATCAATGACAACACCTGCAACATACTTACAACACACTTTGACTATAACTTCTCTTATCATTTTTCATTATCGTTTTCTAAATTATCATATTATATTTGATTAACTAATTCGTTTGGCATGCCCAAATTTAGCACAACAATAGAGCTTAGTATAAGTAACTATTAGGGTCCCACAATGCTATTATTTTAGAATGACGCCTATCTTCCATATAGAGTATCATACTTAAGGGGGGAAATATGTAAGTTCCCAAAATTGTATGGGCCAACATGGAACTTTGATCATGACCTAGTGATCCAACTCATAACCCACTTGGTGTGAAATATATCTCTTCTCAATATTTTTTACTTGATGGTATTATTTTTGTACTTCTAATATCCTTCTTCCTCCTTTCCACAATATATTTCCCAAGCTAAATTTTCTTTTGAATCCTTACACCTTTTGAAACCATTTTGTAGATTTTACACTATAGGGTCACCTAGATTAAACCCTTGGGTCATCTTTAATCAACCTAGGTTAATTTATAGGGTCACTTAAGCAGCCTACCCTAGCAAAAGGGGAAACCTAAACCCCTGGAAGGGGTGACCCTTTCATGTCTAGAGGATGCATTATTTCTTTAATTCTAACATTTTTTTACCTTTCTTCCTTATGATTGTTGGTTTATTTAAATTATAACTAAATCTTTTCCTCCCCTAACTAAATATCCTTTCATCTTAACTCACAATCACCGATCTCTTTTTTTAGTCATCCCCCCTAATTATGAAGTATATTCACCTATATATATACTCATTACCATTGGAATATGGGTGATTGTTCATTTTGCATGCTTGGCCATTTCTTTGTAAAAGCTCTCATTTCTCTTCCTCTCTATCAAGTAGATTATGAATCGCCTTTAGATGTCTTAGGCTAACTTTTTTTTAGAATCCCTCATAACTTATACATGCTCAATACAAGACATAAGTTCCTTTACCCAACCTCTTACATAGAAGTTCCAAAGATTCTCATTATCATCTAAATAATCTTTCAATCTTCCTTAATTTAGATCTTTCATGTCTTCTCGTCACCATCAAAGAGGAGCACCCCATTGTTGGAGGAGGGGATATAAGAGTTGGATCACTTGAGGATGCATGCCAATAGATATTTTCCTAAAACATTATCATCTTTATAGGTTTTTATTTTGAAGAAGGAATAGTTTGATTAGTAATTAGATAACCATTATCAAGTAGGAGAAATAAAATTCACTTATGTTTTATTGGATTAGAGTAGGTTTAAATTTTTTATCTAAATAAGTAGAATTATATTTAAATTAGTTGTTTTTATTACATAGGAAAATTATTCTAGAATTGCAAAAAAGTACAAAACTAGGACATCTCAATAGTGTCATCGCAATTCAACAAACAATCAAAAGAATATTTCACTCTCATGGAACAAAATAGAAACAAGAATGTCAAAATTGTCTTAGATATTGCATTCATCTTTAAAAACACAACAAAGTACAAAAATATGCATCGACCATAATTTCATAGTAATTAGATAATCTAAAAAATTATTTGCAAGAAAATAATAAAATGATTTAAGCTTTTATTTGTGTTGGGTATTTTAGTGCTTACTCATATTAGATTTGCATCCATCAACAATTAGAATAAGAAAATAAGCTTTGAATCCTCATTCAATCAAGACATAAAAACATCAACTAAGAAAGTGAATCAAATTCCTTGGGATTAACTCATTGACAAATCCCTTCATTGCCCATCACTAGGCATCTCACACAAATATACCCTACGTTCAAGAGGATTAGACTATTTTTTTCTTGAGAAAAATCAAGGCCAATCAAATAGCCTATGAATCTATAAACTAGGCCAAAGTTCAAGAGCTAGCTCAAGCCTTAAGAGATATTAAATAAAATAATAGAAATAGAGAAAAGGTATGTGTAGCACAAATTTTCCTAATACAAGGTCAATGCATCAACCATTTTCTCACAAACACTCATTCAAACTTAAACATCGTCCAAGAAATTACAACCATAAACTACATTATACTAAAATAGATAATTATAACACTATACCATATTAACTTTACAAATACCAACCATCATATCCTCACTCAATTAAATCCACACTCAAGCCCCATTTCCACTCATAGGACCCTTCTCCCTTGAGAAGAGAGTGGTCCAATAGTTTATCCCCCACTTCACTAGTTATTGCCACTTGAGCAAGAGTGACTTATCTACTCGCTAGTTGTCTATTGGTATCATATGTGACATGTGATCTCTCATCTATCTACAGAAGTGGCCTAGATCAAATTTTACCAATCATAGAAGTTGATTAAAATGCATGTGGAGATCTGCAATATATTTAATGCCTAAGTATATCTTAGTTCACAATTGAAACCATCTAGAGTTTGAAACATTAATTCTTGCTACAAACTCAAATAGATAAGTAATTTACTATATATTCTATCTTGAGGGTATATAAATCTCATTAATTGTATGTTATCTTGTGGGAAGGACCTAGGTTGGAGCTAAGTTGGGAAAACTTGGGAAGCATGACTTATCTTGTGCAAATAATTTGATGGAGAGTCTCTTTATTTATCCAAGTTAAGTACTACTATACTAGGAGTGTAATGACTAGAGCTTCTATAATTTATTCTTTATAAATAAATATTTCTTGATATTTAATGTATATCAGTAGTGACTATTTTGGTTACAAGCTACATGTGTATATAGTGGTTGTTTCTTACTATCTATCTTTTTCTTTGATATAGTCATTTGTTTATTTTATTTTTCTTAGATTATTGCATCATTATTATCTTCACATTAACTCAAGAATAATAATTATTTGAGTAGTTTTTCTTGTTTTTGCAAAGGCTTGGATTTTAATGTCTTTAGATTAATAAACTCATCTCCCTCACCCATTTTCTCTCCCCTTTTTCCTTTTTCTCTTTCCTATGTTCACTTAATTTTTTCCTTTTTTATCTACCAATTAGTCTAGTTTTAGTTAAGGTTTAGACTAGGATTTTTAGGTATACCTCATTGAATATATTACTAATGACAAAATTCAATACTATTTTCTAGTTCAAGATATCTCAATGTTTTGGATGGTTTTCTTTTATAAGGGAAATAACTAGCTTGTGTGCAATACTTTCAAGAAACATTAATCAATCACCATAGCCCCATCTAAAATAATAAGACATCAACCACTTGGTTATCTCAACATACCGAGACCTAATTAAATATAATCTTGGGAAGATCTCATTCTCCTTTCAAAAGAGGACGCATCTCTTGATTCCAATTGACATTGGTGAGTCCTTTGCATGGCCAAAAAAATGTGCTAGAAGGTGTCCCATCTTGACCATGCCATTTGACCAATGAATGGGTCCTAAAAACATAACTAAATGTTAGCCATAATTTAGTTGTGTGCTAAATACCAATGGCTAAGAACTTAGACCACTAACACATTAGCATCTTCCTATGTCTCACTCAAAGCATGTTGAGCCTTATAATCTCTATAGAGTTGTAGAATACAATCATAAAAAACACATATCTTACACAAAAGTAAAAACATCTCTTTATTGGTTAAATATTCCTTCCTTCATGCATATCTTTATATATTCTTGTATATCTCTCTTGTGATCCTCTCTTTTATTACAATTATAAGATTATATATAGGCATATGTCCCCTAACACCACCTAGACTAAGTATAGAAGTATGCATAGCTAACATTTAAAATAAACCTACTTTCAAGTCAATTGTGACTTACATAAATCCAAAATGTGTATGCACTTGAAAAAAAATTCATGCATTATCTTTTATCTATATTGATGCATATACTATCTAAAATTAAGCATTAAGTCTAGTACAAATGTCGATTACTACATTCTAATACCAACATTTTCCCTCAAATATAAAGTACTACATTCTAGCACCAATGTTTTCCCAATGTAATCATTTGTTTTGTCTTCAAAACACAAAAGAAAATAAATGGAACAAAAAAAATGAAAATCATACCTAACACCATTTACTTGCATTGGTGCTTGTTTAGAAGGTTGCACTAATTCTAGCACATCTACAAAAAACCACAGTAAAAACTCAATGGTCTAATGTGCAAGGATGGATGCCAAGCACTCACTTGTTGACAACGTGGCATCAATCATTGTTGGGTATGTAATCCTTCTAGTGTCACAAACTAGACCTTCAGCTTACTTAGTGTAGTCTTGTGCTTGATACAAGTTCTCATCTTCAAATGTGTAGGATGGTGGATGGAGATGGACACAAATAAAAAATAGAGAAAAACACAAACATAAAATGCTACAACAAATACTCTTCAATTTTATTCATTATGAACATAAAACATTACAAATCCATAAACCTTGAATGCTACAACATTCTCATCCTCTTACTCATGATCACTTGATCATACAAAATACATTGACACTACATCTAAACACCTTGATAATTGAACCATTACAAATGTGCCAATATATAGAAGTTTTTGAGATTATAAAGACAATTCTAGATCTTAGACCAACTTGACTAAAATAACTAATATTCAATATATTTTTTTAAAAACTTTATCTCTTCCATAAATTCTAGAACATTCTAGTAATATGTCTTTTCCATTTAATGATTATTGATGGAAGAAATTACAATAATCCAACGAGAGGAAGTTTGGCATGTAATTTGGAGTTCACCTATGTCAGTAACGCGGTATCAATAGCATGAGAAGTTGCCATGCACTACAACATGTTTTTCTACTAGTTAAGCATGTGGTGTACTCAACTCAACTAAACCTAAAATGCATTATACTCATTAGGGGAGAGGGGCCCATAGTGGAGCGGGATCTAATAGTGGGGATAGAAGTAGTCCTTAGTGGGCCCCACAGTGGAGCACCTTAAGATCCAATTGTAAAACACTTTTTATCCATAAAGTACACAAATTGACAAATCATGTGATGCCACATCAGCGCACCAATAAAACATGATTTAGTGCACCACTATCGGTCTCACATTTTTTTTGGGCCTTTTTGGATACCTCAACAAAAAGTATGTTGATGTGGCCCTAAAATGAAATATAGAAGCACACGAATTGCCAAATAAATGGTTGTACAAAATTGGGAGTGATTTGAAATTGCCACGTAGAATTTTGAAAAACACGAAGTTAGGGTGCTCCACTATAGACCCCTCTCCCCTAGTCAATGATACTAGGTGCGTGTTTGGTAACAATGTTGGAACCAAATTGCATGTGGATGTAGCAGCCTTACCATATTCTTCAGTAAATTGTTCAATGGTGTCGATGGCTACCATGACCTCAGATTTACGTGCACCAAATTTTCCCTAGCCTTGGCTAATTCAACCTTGTATCACTTGTGCAACACCTCCTCTTAGCATAATTCTCTTCCTTTCTGTGGCCTTATTGTCTTCCTTTGCCTTATACTTTCTTTCTTCTTACTCCCTCTACCTCATTGCTACCTCAACCATATGGTTTCTTCTTCTTTGGCATGTTTCTTTTCTTCAAGTTTTCAACTACCCAGCAGTCTTACTCATCTAGCTCTTGCATTTGTTGCTCCAGATCTTCGCGCGAGTGCTGGGACTAGGAATGGTTTAATTAGGAGCTCAAACGCACTGATATTATGTGCCTCCAAGCTCTCAATTGGAACTACGGTCTGCTTGTGGAGCGTTGTATCCGCCAAGACATCTGGTCGAGTTGTGATGATCTGATCTTGCAGCCTATGCAATCAATGGCTTTCCTGAAGCAACTGTTGGAATGAATAAATTAATTATAGTCTGTCGGCACAGACCAGCCGACCAAGCGTTGTCTTCTGCCGCCCCACCCGTTCACGTTGCGTCCTCTCACCTGTCCATTATAATTATCTTACCGTTCAAATTCAGACTATCTTAGTGCTCAAATTCTGAGTTCTTTGTTTTCCTGTCTTCTTTATGTCTGTTTTTTTTTCTTGATTTTTGTTTAGGTTGTTCATCTACTTCTTCAGTAGGGTCTATTTATGAACAAGCTTAAACAACATTCTAAATTTTGACTTGGTTAGGTGGCTCATCGGAAATCATACTATGAGCCATCTAAGCAAGCCAAAACTTAGAGCAATGTCATTTATGTCAAAATCTCACCTCTTAATGTGATTAAATGAACCATCTAAACAAATCAAAGCTTAGAGTATGTTGTTTAAGTCAAAATGTGTCAATGCTATGAATTGTGTACATTTGGACTGTTAGGTGTGACAATGCTTAGATATTTGTCAATTAATAGGATTGGTTTGGTTAATGGCAACGATTGTTCTTCCTTTCCTTTGCCAATTCTTATTGTAATTGATACATTGTGGTTTCCTATTGCTTAGTATTGATTCTATTGTGAGTAATAGTTTTGTACAGATTGTTGATCGTTTCAATGTGACCAATATGCCATGTAGTTGCATCCTTGTAGACTTTGCATCGGCTAGATTTTCCATACTGAAGTAGCACTCTGTGATATCAATTCTCTTTGGTTGCAATGGTTACTCCTCTAGATGTTGATATCTCTAATGCATTACTAACATGTAGCTCACTGGTCATGAGCTCCTCAAACATTCTTTTTGCATGCATTTTGAAGTAGCACCGAGCTCTCTAGTCCATGTTTGGTGTATGACACTAGAACCAAATGTTACATAGTTTTTCCCTCTTACATACAAACAATCTCGTTAACCAAACGTTGACATCTTCATATCAACTTTCCAACAACAACAACATCAAAGAACAATGTACGAAAAATATTATTGATTTCAAAACCCAACACTTGAATCTTGTTATAGAGAGCAGTGGCTTAGCTAAAACTCACTTCTTATCTTAACTTTGCTTTGCCTAAATTTGTATATCCTCTCAAACTTTGTGTGTGAAATATGTATTCACCTAATAGTGTTTCCTAATACTACAATAAAAACTCTTCTATAATTACCTTTAATTATACATTGTTTCATGCATAAGCAAATTCACATGCATGTTTTTCAAACATAAACTAATATGTTATTTTATGTTTAACCTCTTTGCACATACAAAATTTGACAATAATAAATAATTATAATATTTCAGCCTAATGATAAATGTTTAGTTGAATATTTGAATTTTGGCATCAATTTTATAATAATGTCAATATAATTTTATGTTTAAGTAATTTATTTGTACATATAAAATTTGACGATAATAATTAATTATAATATCAAATTCTAATGATATAAGTTTAGTTGAATATTTTAATTTTGGCATCAATATTATAAAAATGTCATTTTGATTTGCTAATGTACAAGTGAAAATTAATTCAACAAGAAAAATGGTTATTAAAATCTTTAAATTGATACAATTGAAAATATTTGAGTACGGTGGAAAAACAAAACTAAAAATAAGCATAATAACTAGTAAATGTGAAATGTGTTGTTCTTAGATTGATTTTTCAATCTTTTACATAGTTGTCCTTGAAACCTCAATATTAATAGTACAAAATTTGTGGAAAATAGAATGATAATGTGTTGTTTTAGCATTTTCAAATTTAAAACCAATTAAATCTTTTAATTAATAGTTATATCAATTATAGTGATTTTAATTTTTAAATGACACAAGATACACTTTATTTAAATATCATCTAATTTAATGGTCAAACAATTAATAATAATTTTATATCTAATCCACAATTAACAGTTTTAAATAATTATCCTAGTTGTTGGAGCAACCAAGATCACTGAAATAAACCAAGAACTTCTACAAAGATGAATTGTACAAATAACAAGTCAAATAACTATCATATAATGATCAAAATGTGAAGCATACAAAAGTACAATAGAAACCTTGTATATAAAGGCAAGGATAAGGAGGTGAGATGATAGAACTAAAAGTCTAACTACCCCTGCAAGATGTGACACATGTAAACTCACTTGAGACAAGTGTGAGGACACATGTTGTGTGCACATGGGGCCAGATAGAAGTCTAAATAACCTCTAAATGAGATTAAGTGTAGCATGAATAGATCAATTAGGTAAAAGTTGACTAGTTTGCTAAAGTATATAAAGGCAAGGACAAGGAGGTGAGATGATAGAACTAAAAATCTAACTACCCCTGTGAGATGTGACACATGTGAACTCACTTGAGAAAAGTGTGATGACACATGTTGTGTACATATGAGGTGAGATAACAAGTTTAAATGACCTTTGAATGAGCTTAAGTGTAGTATGAATAGATCAATTAGGTAAAAGTTAACTAGTTTGCTAAAGTACCTTTTCACACTAACATTAATAAATATCATGTGATTTAATAATCAAACAATCAATAGTAATTTTTTACTTAATCCACCATAAACAATTTTTAAACAATTGTCCTATTACTAACATTTTTGTATCTAAAAAAATCTATGTAAAAGACATCCAAAGACATCATTTTCAAAATATATGCATAAAATTTTCATTATATTATATTAATTACATAAATATATATTTTTATTGTAATATTATCATCTTACCTTATCTTTTTTATTTTTAGATTTTATTATTATTATGCTATTATTATATTTTATTTTATTTTATTTTTACAGAAACTTTCAAACCTAATTTTTACAACTAATGAAGTGCAAATAATATTAAAAAATAACTGATAAAATATAAATTTAAACCACATGAAAGGTAGTGCTTGGGAAGTAACAAAGAAATGACGGTAGAAACAAGGAGGAGACATCAAATGACAGATTTAAACATAACATGTTTTTTAATTGAAAGAAGTTAAGACAGTAAAAGAGGATAACAATTAAAATTCACCAGCACAATGATTTGGATTTAAGCTTTACTCATATAAAAAGCAACTTAGAACTCAATCATTAGTACTTTAACTGAACTGCTCACAGTGGAATCCAGTTTTACATAATCAAAATACACCTAAATCCTATCTCCAAGGACAAACAAGTATGTCGCCTTGCTGCCCCACATGACATTGATTAAAATAATTTCAAGAAAAGTTAAGAGTGATTTTGGCATTACCTATGAGATCCAACTATGTGATATTTATTGATTTGGACCAGTTTAACAAGAAATTATCAAAAGCAGTGCATAAAAGAGATTGTACCATATTAAATGAGTTAACGTTTCAAAATCAATGTTTTTTATATTCATTGTGACCCCAATATCAATAATCTAGTTAATGGCGTGCACCATCTATTTTTTCTCAATATCTCATTTTTTTATGGAGGTCATCTACAAACAATTTTTAGTAGTCTGATATAAGAATATTTGCGCTGAAACTTCTTCGACTAAGAGTCAAGGACTGAGGGGTATACATTCTTAAAAATTCATCCGGAGCACGATCCGGCATCATCCCTTATGATGTCAGGCCCTTGCACTCAACAAGAATTGATCCCTAATGGGCTCATTAGGAACCATTCAACTTCACCAATAGATCAAGGGCCCATTGACATTTAACTACTACTTATCCTATCTCTTACTTTTGAGAGAGTAATATGGATTTACATTTCAAAACAATAAATGGTGTCCACTTCTGTAGTAATGGCTATATTATTAGTTTGAAACAAGATAAAGATGTATAGATGAGAAGCATTTGGAAACCATCATGTTAGTGTTGAGGACAATCTTTTTAGTCATTTGTATGTGTATGCTCTATATTATTGTTCACAATGAGATGACGTATTGTGATGACATCAAAAAATTGTTGTCAAGTATATCTTAATTATAATGACTATATTACTTTGAATTAGAGTAAGGATGCGTAGATGAGAAGCACTTGCAAAACATCATGTCAGTGTTGAGGATCATCTTTCTACTTGCTTTTATGTTGAAGCTCTACACTATTGTTCATAGTGAAACATTGTCAAAAATCTACTGTCAAGGGAATCTTAATTATAATTTGGGTAGTTCTAAAAATAGAAATAAAATCTTTTTGGATAGGAGATATTTTTAATAGAGAATATACCTAGACTATCAAAGATACATGTATAATCTGACAAAAAAATCAAAATATCATTTTTTTAAAATAAATGTGAATACTAAATTGAATAGCATTATTTTCTATACAATAAGATTGATTAATGCATGTATTAATAAAATACAGATAACAAGTTTGAATCTCAACTTTTTACACACTTTTAAAATATTCTAAACATTTTAAAATAAAAATGACCATAAACATTAAATGTAAAAACAACCCAAATAATACATATATATAAAAAAATTTAAAACTTTAAAATATTAATATAATTTTCCAGACAACACCTAATCAATTTTAAAATTAGAAAAGAAAATGATCAGCTTATTTTGATTACTTCTAAGAACTGCAAATTTATGTGTGGTCATTGTGGCTCCTCAAACATTATTATAACTCATTTAGTTTTGATGTCATTTAGGTTACCCCATAAATCTTGGGGCATAAACTTATCAGACCAAAAGGAAAATAATGACCATGAGACTCTTCCAGTTCATTCTGTCCTCTCTAAGTTTGTTAGAAGAGTTATAAACCATCAAGTGCTATTAGTATTAATCAGATTATGACTACACTGAGATTACATTGGCGTATCCATTCTATGGACTGAAAATAAATACGTTGGAAAGCCATGTAGATAATATTCATTTGAACATTGAAACAAAATGATACAGATTGCAGAAGTAGTATTGTGTATGAGGGAAATGAGCTCATTCTCTTCAGCTATTTATCTTGTTACCAAAGATAAAAGCACTTCGGTTGTTTAGTTATTGGATGGCTTGTCCATAATATCTCACTGGTATAAAAGATATTTATTTGCTATTGTCTTATTCATGTTCTTCAAGTCAGAGCTTTTCTTCTGGGATATGATTCTTATGGATGGGACTTGTGGATATGATTCTTATGGATGGGACTTGTATCACAAATTCAATCAGATGGGACATATTTTCATGGTGGAGACTCTAAATTCTGTAATTCTTTTTGCTAATTATTCTAATGAAGCATATTTCATTTTATTTTAAAGCTAGTATTTATTCTAATGTGTTATTGCAGATCTAGGTGCAAGCTAATAAAGTTGCACTAGAAGTGGCTCACTTTCAAGTACTTGACCATTGGAGAAATGGCCCTTGTGTTATGGCTAAAGTTCTCCCATCTTCCTCCTCCTCCTAGGGCCACTCGCCTCATCGTGGGTGCCGATGGAGATGAAGGATTTCTACTCATGTCAACCATGTTGCTCACTTGCAGACTTCTCCACCTGCCACAAGAGATTATCGACAACAAGGATGGTTGTGGCCTACTTGTTGGTGCTCCACCTCTCTGCCTCCTACGAAGGAGACTTTTAGGTGGCATACTAGTGGAGTCTCTATCTAGTTTGATTCCAACAAGTTTCCTTGACCAGTTCTTTCTATTTTGTCAAATCGTGAAGAAGAAGATAAGATAAAGATAAGGATGATGAGGGTTGGGATTCTCTCGTGGATACTCTAGACCTCATTGATGTATGGGGTATATTGAGTGAGAAGGACCCTCTTCCTCCCCCCTCTACTATTGTTGTTGTTGCTTAGCAATTTTTTTAATGTTTTATGATCCAGGTGTATGCCCCATATGGACTCTAGGGGTGTGATTTTATATCCACCATTTTTTTTTGTGAATATGTGTAATATTATTTTTATATAAATGATAATGTTGACACTTATTCATCAAAAAAATAGTTAATGGATAATGTTACATTTCATTTACATTAAAATTGTCACTTGATTTATATTAAATGTGATAAATGGTTGTGGTATTTTTATTGGTCAAATTTTATCTTTAATTTTGAAGTGGGTGATATATAAGAGTATCAATTACATTCCCATTTACTATTACTAATTTTAACTCCTTTTTTTTATTTCTATTATAAAAATATAAAACACTTTTGCCTCCCCTTGCTTGTATCACAAACATACATGAGAAAGCTACTTCTTTAATCAATATTGTGGAGCCTTCTACTATGAATATCTTCCCATCCTCTATATTGTGTCCAAAAATAAATAGGTTGATGAAGAATGTAAAAACCTTCACTATACACTCAAGTATGTCCATAAACATGACCCTTTTACCACTCAGAGTTGTCATAAAATTTATCGCATTTTTTCACAATGTAAAAAGTAATAATTCATTTTTACACATCATCATAGCATGCATGACTCTAATCTCATTTAGCATGTCATCCTTCCTTATATAAATATTTACTATATCACTTAATCTTATTTGGTTCTAGCATGCCTCTAGCTTATATGGCATTTCTACTTAACCTCCAACCACAATTCCTTGCTTTACAGCTTCATCATCTTCTTATAACATTTATTTATTGCAAAGTGAAAAGGGAGTTAATGTTGATGGATTGCAATCTAAATTTTTTAAGTATGTAACTTCCATGTCTTTTCTTTCATTACTAATTTTTTTAATGAAGTAGTAATCCATGGATTCCCTCCATCCTAGTCTTCTAACTTGATTGATCCTAACAAGTCTGGTGATTCTCTTTACCCTAACTATTATAGGACTATTAATTTGGAATACACTCTCCAAGCTTTATGCCACAATTCTAGATCGATAGACTGGAATACATTTTCTCCTTTGTGGATAAATTTAAGCTTTGTGCTTGTGGTCAAGCTAGTTTCAAACATGATCGATAGACAATTGATCACATTGTTATTTTGCAAGCCACTATTGAGGATATCATAAAGTGAGCTATTTTTTTGCTACTTCGTTTACATTCAAAAATCTTTTCATATTGTTCCTAGTTATCTTCTCTTTGAAATTTTGAGAGCTTTTTGGATCTAAGGGATATTATTATTTAAGTAGTTTTGAGACTACAAAAAACTCAAAGGTCATTTCCATAAAATACATCACTTTGTTGACCATCTATAGTACTATTAGAGTTAAGTATTTTGTCCACTTTCCCCCTCTTTCTAGTATATATTGATGAGTTGGAAAAGTTTCTTCTAGAGGAGCTTCCCAAAAATTGGTGGGTCATTGCATGGTAACATATCCCATTACCAAATGTTGTTTATTGATCTTATTGTTCATATCTCCCAAATGAATAATGAATTACACATTTAAATAGATAAATTAATTCTTTTTCTAACCAAAAAAATTGCATGTTAATTTTAAAAAATAACTATCATGAATTTAGCTCATAGAACATGTCAATCTCATTCATTCACCTTTCAAGATGAGATTCCTATGAAGCTCTTCTTGTACATATCTTGGGGTAACATCCAAAGGGCCCGAGCTTTCTTTCAAAGCTTGTTGTTCAAGAAATGATTTTTTAAGGATATATTACACAAAATCAATTAAAAATGGTTATTTTTAACTTTAGTTGGACAAGATACATGCGTCAAGATATATTATTTCGATGCTCTTTTTGAACAACTACTCTTTATGGATCTAATATTTGGGGACCTTCTCTCAAAGGGATTGAGTGGGATTGCTTGGAATGATTACAAACCTTATTCCTTGAAACAATTATTTGATTTAAAAACAAAATTACTTAGCATATTGTACAAACCAAATTTAATGGATAGCCACTCAAGTTGAACACTATTTTCAAGATTGTTTGTTATTTGTAAAATTTCAAATATTTTATAGATAATATAAAGGGTAATTTGAGGAATCATTTTTATGCTTATTTATCCTCTTTGGATCCCTTGAGATAGGGAAAAAATATTGATTAACTAGTGTGACATCCCTTCTACAAACAAATGATATTTTAGTAAATAATCTTCTATCATACAAGTGTTATTAAAGGGCCCCCAATATTAGAGTGGGTCAAAAAGAGATTCAAAAATGCATTCAAGTTGACATTTATATGGAGAAGACCCAAAAGAGGATGATTATTAACCATTATTGTTGATAAAATTTGAGGCATGTACATAAAGATAATTTGAACTAACAAAAGAAAATTAGGCCAAACTATTTAAGAACTTGAAGTAAGGGCAAAATAGATAGTGAATCAATACAATCGTGCATCTTAGAAAATTTTATTTTCATGAAAATGGCAATAATATTATCCATGATATATCTAATTTTGATCAATCTAGTGTATTCATGCTAGGCAATAAGTGGAAGAAAGCGTCAAATGCAAAGTGGTTGGCTTTGGCTATGATCTTCTATGAAGTATTCAACAAAGTGATCAACTGCCAATATATTTTTTGTCGAGATCACCTACCTTAGTTATAGATTTAATATTTCCTTTATTTATAATAGTACCTAGGGAACCTACTACAAAATATTACAAGTAAACCTAGAAGAGATCACGCCCAATATTTTCCCATAGAGTTCTATATAATTCAAATGGGAAACCATGTTATCTAGAGGTTTTATCTTTAGCCATAGAGAAATCCATTTCATGAAGATCTGCCAAAGGGAATTTCTAGTCACAAATGACCCAATATGTATTATAAATCCTACAAGGGACCACACTCAAACACTAGTGAAGGACTTTCTTAGACTTTAAAGAATGAACCTTAATTTGAAAAACCTACCAATAATAGAAAATAAAAACCTAGATAATAGTGTAGAAACTGAAAAATGTCCTAGACCTGCTAATACCATTTTTCCTTGTCAATTCCCTTGTCTAATGTCATAAGTCTTCTATTAATTAAATAATTTTAATTGTTTAATTTATTCATGTCTATTTTTTTATTTCATCTTTTGATTAATTAAATAAATGGTATATATTTAATTGCACCACTAATGTCCTTTTCATCTATAATTAAATAAATTTTATTTATTTAATTGTTTACCACTTTCTACTATAATTAAATAGTTATTTTAATTATTTAATTATTCACTAGCCTTTTTTGTCATTAAATTAAATAAATTTTATTTATTTAATTACCTACTAATTTTTCATATTCTTCCTATTTTGAATTAAATTATTATTTAATTCAAAAATCAGCTTGTCACATGTCCCACTTTTGAATTAAATTGTTATTTAATGAAAAAGTCACCCTGTCACATGTCTTTTATAATCAAATTTATGGTTTATTCCCAGTTACTGGTTTTGATTTACATCATCTAACATTAGTTTAGCATCATATCAGCTCCTGGTTTGGTTGAATTTGCTTGTCTTGTTTGTGTTTCGCAGCTATAGGTTTATGTGACGCATCTGCCTAGGGCATCACCGCAACTTCTCAGGACACCATTGCATCTTTAGTTTGCATCCATTTTTAGATTTTTCTTCTTGTTTCAAGTTTCTGGCTTCAATCTTTCTCAGTTAACATAATTATCATATCAGTTTGGTCTTTGGTTCGATCGAAATTGATCATTTTTATTGTGATTTGTAGCTACAAGCCTATTCACCATAACTATTTGGGGGAACGACGCAACTTCTTCAAGCTTCACCACATTTGTGCAATGTAGTTGCCATCCAAAAAGTCATAGTTGGCAAGTTTTGAATCGCATCTGTCAAAAAATTTGAGCCACAACTGCCAGTTACAGTGATGCAACTGCCTGTTTTCTAGAATCTTTAATTTTCTTAGGATTTATCAATTATTTTTTCTTACATTTGGTAGCTTAGGAATTTTCTGGTACTAATATTGGCTTTGCAACGTGTGGCACAGTGGAAAGGAGGCATTTTCTTTTGATTTTTCTAACTTGTTGCCTTGTCTCATTTTGCAAATTTTGTTAATCACACTCATTGGGTTAAAATTGACTTGCATATTCACTCATTTGGGCTAAAATTTACAACTTTCATATTCACTCATTTGGTTTAAAATTAACCTTGCATATCCACTCATTGGCTCTAAAATTAACAATAGTTTTGCACCAACTGTCTTCTTTCACATATTGCTTTGAGGGTTAAAATAAATCATTGTCTTGTTTGTCTTGTGGTATTGCATTTTGTTATAGAGGTGTGTATGCTCTTCTATCACACCATTTTGGTGATCTTGAGAATCAAAAACATCTCTTAACACTTGCATTATCACCCACACATTTTGAGTTATCAAGGTTAATGAACACCATGCAAGTGTGAGAAAAGGGTGAATTGTGTATCCTCTCTCCTTGCGCTTCATGTGATCTTGGAGATCAAAAACAACATACTTGTCTCACTTTTGTTTACCCTTAGAGGGCTAGCCTCCTGACTTGTGAGACGGAATGACCCGAGCGGTACTTTTGTTTCAGTCCACTATATAAATAATGTGGTTGTGATGAAAGTCATCAATCACTTGGTGCGGATGTTCTATACCAATGGATGTCTCCCCCAGTATCAATGAGATGCGTCAAAACCCTTTCTAAGGGATGGGAGGCCTCTTTATGAGCGAACCACTATATTTATAGACACTAGTATATCCCAAAACATAGATTAAGATCCAACTAGTTAGAAGCCACCCTTGTGATTGAGTTTTGGTAATTTGTTCCTAGTGTCAAGGTGTAGCATCGCACCCTTAAGATTCTTACGCCCAACATTTGGCTCCCTTCAATGAGACAAAAATCCCTGGCTTCCATAAGACACTTTCCTTTTGGGCTTGTGACTTTCCACGGAGAGGGTGACTTGCGAAATCCTTCCATAGAAGGAGGCCCCTATCCGTCAACTATCATAGGCAAAAGGTGATACATAACTTGAAAGGGTGTCCCTCCCTTGCGCCAAAGGAGATTCCTAGAGTGGGCCTAAGAGTGTCACCATTGGCCAATTGAACTTAGGGATAGACAAGTGTTTTCTATGTGTGATATTTTTTTTATATGTATTATAATCTTTGCAATTTAGGGTGAATAACCCTAGAACATACACATTATGAACACACTTTTGACACTTTCAAACCAATCCAAGTGTTTCCAGACTGTCTACAGTGTTTTCTATTCATATTTTTCCAAAATCAAATACACAATTGACTCCAAAACCATCAACTTAGGGTCAAACAAACTATTCACCACAATTCACTATCAAACACTACAACTTTTGTTCAAAAACTACAAATGAGATTCCCAAAACATCGCAACTATTACACAAAACACCGCAACTAAGACTTAGGATGATGCAACTACTTGTTGAAAATTTTGGGGAAAACTGACACAATCCATTTTCTAATCAATTCCTGAGCATCATCTTGTCCTTTGATCAGAAACTTGCAAGCTTCTAGATCTGTCATTTCCAGTCCATCCATTCTTCCATCTTTGTATTAGTTGCATTTGCCATAGGTCAAACATTAGGTCATTTCTTAGCTTGCATACACCTTGCTGTAGATTTTGGCTTTGGAAACTTATCAAACTTTAGTGCATCCCATAGCGCAAAATCATATTTGGCTTGACTTCACCTTTCCATCATTATAGTCCTTTTCCATTTAGGTTGGCTCTTGAACTCACAAGGCTTGTTTGAGACCACCTTTATCAATTTTTCATTTCAATCCTTACCATCATTGAAGTCTTGAAAAATCAGATTTTATCTTTTGCCTATCCTAGTTTGACTAGTAACCTTACCTTAGATTTACCATAAGGTGCTTAGGTTTCATAATCTTAGTCATTGTTTAAGGTCATATTACCATTTTCACCACCTATCATCCTTTGCATCACATTTTGCATACTTTAATCATACACATACCAAATATTTTGACCTCATTGTGACATCTATACTATTGACATCTTGGATATTGTCGTTTTGAAATACATATCTTGGTATCATCATTAGGCATATCCTATACTTTAAAAAATCCAAAAACATAGTTGCATACCCTTGGTCTTAGTCATACCTTTGCATAGTCATACATTATTCATACTTTTGCATTACCATACCTTAGACACCATACCATATCGCATTCACATCCACCTCCCTCTTGCAAGTCTTTTATGGTTGAAACAAGGTTGCAAAAGAAACGAAAAGAAATGGACTACCAACAAGATGATGATTTTTTCAACCCCTTTGGTAATCCCTCCCATGGGGCACCTAGACCACAAGAATCATTTCCCAATCCATTTGAAAAATTCATCATTAGAGACAAGCAAAGAAATGTGACTATAGAAGAAGTAGAGATTGCCACACAAGATCCCTAAGTAGCCTCTTTTGTGGATGAAATTGTGGCATTGGAATATCCAAACTAATGTCAAAAGGAGCCACATTACCCCATGGGTTTGACATCAATACCCTTCAAATAGTTCCTACACCAATTAAGCAAAGTCGAGGAAACAATACACCTACTTCTAGTGGCTCCATCCCACAAGTCAACACATCTATACCATTAGGAGGATCCACACAAGACGCAACAACAATCCACACCTCACCATTTGGAACCCAAACCATGACACAATCTATGTCACAATCCTTTGGTACTTCATTCAATCCATTCTCCACATCTAACACCATAGGAGCATCATCTTCCAATCCACTTGGCACAAACAACTCAACCAAAAGACCAAAAATTGTTATCAATAAGACTCCCAAAACAAATTATATACCAAATATGGGGGCCTCTCAACATACTATTGTGTCACAACAAGGTCCTTCTCCTCGTATACATGCACAACACAATACCCAAGGGTCTATTCCACATAATACACAAGGTATTTTTACACAACATGGCAACCAACATCCACCTAGTCATACCTTTACAAGTTCATGGAATACACAATCCAATCCTCCCTACAACACTCATATTCCAACTCCCAATCAAAACACTCATAACCAAACACCATCTTACACACATATGCAAAACCAAAATCCATCATATGCACACATACCCAATAAAAATCCATCTCATAATATTGGATTCCAATATGCCAACATGGACTCTCACAATATACAAGACACATCATTGACCCAAGTAGACCTTCTAGCAACTCAAATGCTTACCCTACAACAACAAATAGAGAATATGCAAGTGTCCAACAAGAAGAATTACTCTACAAAATACTTATGTCCATATCCATTTGACAAGATTCTATACATGCTTCCCTTCCCACATGGCTATATCATTCCTAACTTTCCTAAGTATAGAGGGAAGGGAAATCCTATCGAACATGTGAGAGTTTTCTACTGCTTGCATAGACATTGCATATGAACCTACATATCTAATGAGACTATTCCCATGAAGTTTTATAGGACAAGCACTTGAGTGGTTTTCACACCTACCAACTAGCATAAGAACATGGGGAGACTTGGTAGACAAATTTGTAGAACACTTTGCATTCAACATTGACAATGAGATAACAATTTCCACCCTATCAAAGAGGGTGAAAACTTTGTTACCTTCCAATGATGGATGGGTTTGTCTAGTAGATGTCCCATCGAAATACCTGAAAAAAAAAAAAAAAGTTTCCATTTTTATAGAAAACCTCAACTCAAACTTGAAACATGAGTTACGAATGCAATGTTGTACTTCATTTGCAAACCTAGTAGAGAAAGGAATTATTCTTGAGAAGGACCTCATTGACAAGGGAGAAATTAAGACTTCCAATAAGAACACAACCACCCAAAACTCTTCAAATGACAAAAACAAATATTGGGCTTGTAACAAAAATGTGGCCGATGATGGAGTCGTTGATGCCAAGGCAATACACATAGGCCCTACCATTACACTTAGAGGGTTCCACACGTCCAACAACACACCAAGAACTCATGATCAAACAACAAATGTCATCCAAAACACACAAGATAGAGAGTCCAAAGGAAGTCTCCCGCAAGTCAAAAATATACTCCCTTGGGAGAGCTGATCGAATTCGTCTTTAAACAACTTTTGTAACACAATGTCATAACACTTCCTGATCCAAAACAATATGACCTGGGGAAGTTCAAACCCTCATGGTGGGATGATAATTCCTTTTGTGATTATCATTGAGCTAAAGGACACACAACTTCACAATACCGACAGTTGAAGAATATCATCCCAGACCTTGTTGAAAATGACACTATCAAAGTCAATGGAAAACAACAATCCTCTAATAGTGACCATAAAGTCATCGCAGATCCCTTACATGACCATGGAAAAGGAAAGGCCTCCAGTTTGGGTAACAAGACCAATAACTCTGCCAATTACACTGTTGCCAAATTTGATTATACCACCATAGTAAATCATATTCGCGCTCCAGATGATTATGTCAATACCATTACCATCAAGAAACTGCCTGAATGTGTCGTCAATACCTGCCGAACCAAGGTGACTATCCAAGGTCCTCCTCCAAAACAACAACAACCATCCAAATCCCAATACAATCTACTTGGCCATTTGGGGAAGATACCCACAAAAATATTTATCCTTGAATTATTGCGTATATCACCTGACCATCAAGCCATTATTGACAAGGCCTTACAAGACACTATTGTTGATGGGTGTTTTATGCACTTCTCAACACAGGTAATGCATAGGTGCATCACCTCTCTTGAAAGGAAATCTCCAACAATAAGTTGTTGAAAACTACCCCAAGGTCTCTCGGGTGTCAAGTCATGACGTGCATTGAATTTCTCAGATGATGTTTGATGTGATTTTGCTAGTAATCATAGGGCAGCTTATAGAGTTTGGTTGGAGACGAGGTGAATCTTAAAATGGAGTTCCTAAGATGGGAAGTTAGTGTGCAATTTCCTGTAGGTTCGAACAGCAATCTTAAACTCCTATTTTATCTTAAGATTTGGCTTTACAATGTGCAATGAACCTTAGCATAGGTTACTTATTAAAAAAAAGGAAAAATGGCAGGGAAGAGAAGAGGTTCTTGGATCTGAAACTAGCAATGAACAGTGATCATGGAGGGTTCTACTATGGACAGCCTTCCCAAAACGTAATTTCACTTAACTAGATTAACTCGCAGTATCATGAAACTTGTGCAAGCTTCTAAGGACTGCAAATATTCAACCATTCATTCACCATAAACATGCATGAATAAAAGATAGAAGTTTGGAGCAGCTTTTATTTTATGCCCAGGATAACTTTACACAGCTATCTACCATCAGTAAATAGCAAAAAGTATGGACAATAAAGGCATCAACACAGCAAAATGCTACACAATCATTGAACAACATCAACTACTCTACCAAAGTAAACTAAAACATGAAGAACAACAAAGTAAATCTATCTAAATCAACTAACTATGGGAGATAAACCATGTAACATGGAATAGAAACCCAAGAATTCACCAAATTCAATGAACTATTAAAATTTATGTAGCATGCCTTTACAACAACTCAACTCTCCTTGAAAATGAGAAGAGACCCCCTATTTATAGTGCTCAAAAAGAAAAATGAATGGCCAATATTGATTTGCATTATGTGGCCAAGATTCACTACAAACTAGGGTTTCACCTACCCCCAAATTTATTACAATTTAAAATTACATTCTTGTCTTTTCCCTATTTTGTCCTTATATAACAACACTATAGCAAATTTGTCTTTTGTTGATTTCCCTTTTGCTATAGCTCTTTTGTGAGGAACTCATCCTCAATAACCGGATTTCCTTCGCTCTTCTTCAGTGTGGAATATTCTATAAACTTCAATATTAATGCCTGGAGCTTGCTTTGTTCCAATATATCTGATTGCATCACCTGGAAATTCAGCCTTCTTGATTTGTTGGTGAGGGTATCCCAATCCTTGTCATACTTTGGGGTGTTCTTCATTACTTGCTTGGACTAGGAAAAGACTCGTGCAGCAATGCCCAGGAAATCGGGTGTTAGTGCATCCACGGTTCCGCTTTCCAACTTCTTTTGGAAGTATGGCTCTAATTTATCCACATCCAGCTCACTCATGGGCATATCAAGATTTTTCAGCAACTTCAAATATTTTGTACAATCTCCTTTGACTTCCTTAGCCTAGTCAATGTCCATTTCTACCTCATGGAACACTCGTTCCAATACCTTCTTTCGATGATCCAGGCTTAGCTTCCATGTTTCGACAATCCAATGGTCATCTTTTACCAAGTTAAGCTCCTTTTCCCATAATCTATCTGGTATCTTGAGGATGGCCTCAAGTTTGGGGTACGTGGTTTTGTATAGATTGGGGAAGTCGGTGCAAAACTTCCTTGTACCTTCAAGTATCCTTAACACCTCTAGGAACTTATTGGTAATCCTGACTGCACGTCTCAAGCCCATACCGACATTGTAGAGGACTTGCCCGAACCAATCTTCTGTGGCCTTTGTCCAATTCTTTCTCTTCTCAAGCTTGTCAATTTTCTCCTTGGACAACAGTTGTGGTGGTGTTGAGGACATGGTATGGAGCTCTTCCATCGATGACCATTGTTGGATATATGTTGTTAAATCAGCCACCTATTCCTTCAACTCCTCCTTGGAGATCTTATCCTTGTGCATCTGATGTACCACTCTGGCAACGGACTCTTGGAGATAATCTATTTTTTGTTCTTTGGTGGTTGTCCCCAAGTTGATGGTGGAGATGTTATAGCCTACCCCTTCTTCACCTACAACTGGCATGGAAATTTGCACGGTCCTAGACCCGGAAGAATCCATGGTCAGTTTGGATCTAACTTTAGGCTTCTTTTCTTTCTTTGTGCTGACCTAGGCTCGAGCCAAGATGGCCTCCAACCTTGCCCTTGGATCCTTTAATGTTGGGGTTTTCTTTTCCAACTGTTTCTCAAGCCACTCAGGCACTTGAGGTTCCCCCTTTCATGATTCATGACCACCTTCTTCCTCTTCATGGATGTGTTGGATCTCGATTTCTTTATTTCCTAGAGTTTCTCATTTTGTTCTTTCTTCCTCCTCATCAGAATCCTGAATAAATATCTTCTCCTTCCATGGGGACTCGGAGGTAGCATGCTCTTTGGGGTTGTCTTCCCCTTTAGTTTCCTTTTCTTTTTCTTCATCATGCTCATGCTCCTCAGGTTGTTCCATTTCTAGGATCTTATTAGCTTCAGACTCTTATTCGGGCTTATCTTCTTCTTTATTTTCCTCTTCCTCACGCTAAGGTGGCACATCTTCCTGTTCTTTCTTTTCTTTCTCTTCTTGCTCTTCCGAGAGAGGCATTTCTTCATCATGCTCTTGGATTTTGTCGTGTTCCCCAGTTGGAGGTTCAATGTCTTCCTCCATTTTGTCACTTGACTCCTTTTCTTCTTCGGAAGGCTACTTTTCTATCTCCTCCCCAGCATCCCTAAGTTGTCAAGCCAACTCCTCTTCAAGATCTGCATCAAAGGTTTCTATAATATATTTGGTGCCATCCTCTTCTTCATCACCCTCAGAGGGCTTTGTTTCCTCTCCTTCGTGGACCACCTTATCAATTTTCAAATGTTGGTGCTCTGGGTGTTCATGGTAGTCACCTACTTCCTCCTCCAATTCCCTTGTTGCTTCATTTTCTTGCCTCTCTAACTCCTCAAAAATTTGCATTATAGCCTTCATTTCCGGTGGTTCATTCAGAGGAGTTGAGGTAGGAATGTTGGCAAGAATCTGTGCTAGGGAAGCTTGAATAGCTAGATTCATCAACACTCTAGACAGCTCTGTAGGAACATTATGCATATGTCAGGAAAATTCCTTTGGAAGTGAGAGTGCGGGTATTGGTATTGTCACTGTTGCTAATGGGAGAGATGTAGTCAGAGACATGGAAGTAGAGGAAAGCAGAGAAGTGGTGGCAGAAAAAGAGTCTATTGTTACAACCTGCACGGTGGGGGGAGAAGAGGCAAGGTGGACCGAGATATCCACCGTAGGCAAAGAAGTAGCAACCATTGACTAAGAAGCAGGTGGAGGGGCAGCAGTATTGGAGGCAGTAGGTGGAGATTTTGGTTGCTCAGTCTCCATTTCCTCTCCCTCGTGAAGTGGATCTTCTTGAATGGTAGGCATCTCTATGAAAATACCTGATCTCTTATGTTTCTTAGAAGGTTCTCCCTGTAAAGCTTTTCTCACGTACACATTAGGGTTGGTTTGTTGCTCAACAGCTTCTTTTCTCTTGCTTGACCTAGTGGACGGAGGATATTTTGAGGTCTCCCCTGATGGGGCAGTAGATGTCCCACTGTCTGTTTCATTTTTTGGCTCATTCTCGAGCCCCTCATAGGTCAATGTGACCCCTTGCTACTTCAATTGGGAAACCTACCCATCAATCCACTCTTTTGTTCTGGCCTCGACGGGCTTGGTTAGAATATCGAGTTCATCAACCTCTTGCTCATCCTAGTCAATTAGTGGCAGTGGGAGATTGGAAAATGCGTTGTAATGAGGATCCATCACTATATTTTCATCTTTTGCTACCTGATCCGATACGGGGAACAAGTTGACCCTCTTTATGAAATATGATGTCATTCGCATATAGTGCCTCATTCGCACTTCATTATCATCTTTGCAATTAGCCAAAAATTTCTCAATGCTATGTAGATGGGCGTATTCAAGTCTGATTGCCTTCTTGAGTTTTCCATAGGGGTCCATCCATGGCCGGGCAGTGTGGAGTCTCAAATGGTATTCCACCAATTCTTTCTCTGAATTTTTGGCACACTAAGAGGTATGGAGTTCGTATAGCCCTTGGCCGAAGGAGAGGGGATAAGGAATCCTCGCCTTACGCTTATCGCTCAAAAGGGCATGTGCATGTCGTAGCTACCGAGAGATTTCTAACAGTATTATCCGATCATTGGCATACCGGGGCAGCTTGTATGTTTTTTTGAAAAGCCTTCAACACGGATGTAGGTGAACTTCAAATACTGAATGAATAAGAAGGAAAAATATTTAAGGAAGGAATTGGCACTATGGGAGACTCTCCTCTCGAAGTCACCACCGAGCAATCTGATAATACAACCTATGAAAGCATCATTGACTCTGCAGTAGTCCCTCTTGAAGTTTCTAAATTGTAGTTGAGGGTACTTATCATATACTTTCAGCTCCCTATTCGATTCTTCATCCAGAGCTCTGAATAAGCCTATATATTGCATCTATTTGGCCAATGAATAGACTAAGTAAGATATCATGAAAAATCTAGAGGTCTTCTTTACATCCATAAATTGCTTATGGAAGCAATCACTGATTATCCCTGCCCAGTAGAACTTGGATTCTCCATGTAGAATCTCTTCAACAAAGTACAACACCCATTCTTGGAAGTAGGCTGCAGTTGGAAGGCCCATTACTCTGCTTAATAGGGTCACCAAATCATGGTAATCCTCATAAAATTTGCTACGGAAGAGCTCCTAGGGGACCTTTGCAGCACTGCCCCTCTTCTCCTTCAACCAGTACTGATTAATAAGTCTTTTACACTTGAGGGGGTCTTGATCCCACATAGCCTTGCCATCATCAATGATTGGCACCTCCATCTCTCCAAAGGTAGGGATATGAAAAGTCCTTGTTATTGCCTTAGCAAACATGTCAGCCAAAACATTTCCATCTCTGTCTACTATGGTTCTAGTCTCTTCTTGGTATGCCTCTCTGCAGGCCATAACAAGCTTAGGGACAATGAGGGCAGGAGGAAAGCCTACAGCTTTGGCCAACCCACTGCTTCTGATATTTCTTGCATTCTCTATTTTAGGGTTGATTTGAACTCTCTGCTTGAATTCATCGATGTCTACATGTCTGATGTTTGTGTCGGAGACCTCCTTCTAGGTTGAGGTGACTTTGGAGTTTAGAGGTTCCTCCTTGAACTTGTATTTCATCTGGTCCTTGTAGTCTTTTCCACCAGGTGCCTTAGATGTTTTCTTTCCTTTGTCCTTCTATGCGGCCGCTCCTGAAGGTCTTGCACCTGATTCCATATATCCTATAGGAAAAAGAGAGGTGAGCACAATCAAGCATGAAAACATGGGAACGTTATCCAAAACCTTACAAACAGAGTTAGATTGGATAATTCAGCATTTGAGAAATCTATCGTATTATCTAGATTGACATTAGCAGTTCATAGGAGGGAGCTTGACTAATTTGAGCCCCAGGGGTCAGAATTCCCTAGGTTGATGGTTGTTTTAGAGTTTTCGCAGGAGGGGTGGCAATCAGGGCACGGCTGTCCACCTGTCCCGACCCACCTTCGTGTTTGATCAATTTATGGGGTCCATTAAGAAGAGTTCCCTATTTTAACATATGGGTCAAACTCAATTTGGTGATTGGAGGGCATTTGGGTCATCTTTTGGGCAATCAGAATCAGAAAGGAGCTTTGTTTTTTGAGTCTGTTGTTCAAAATAGCTCTGGCAGGATGTCATTCCGGGGGCAGAGTTCTGAAGAGTGGGACCTGCAGGTCTGGGAGGCGGTGGCAAAGCTCACTTGCCTTTTAGGCATTTCAAGTCAAAGGAGGCGAATGTCTGCTAAGATATTGTTGTTTGCTACAGCGGACATCATACGGTGTTCTGATGGAGGCAACCTGACATGTCAAGTCCAGATGGAGATGGGGCCATTCACCTTGTGTTTACTTAGTCATTTGAAAGTTTTGCGGTCGAGGTGAGGTCGGGTTCTGATAAGTGGAAGGCCTGAGGTAGTTTTCCATATGAGCACGGTGAGGACGGCATGGAGGTCCATGAGAGATGACCCATAATAACTCATCACTTAATCCTTTAGTTTTTCATTTTGGTGGTCGTGATTGAGTCGGGTCCCGGAGGTTGGAATGCTGAATGTTACTGGTCGTGAAGAGCGGCGGGTTTGGCATGGCAACTCGCAGGCGGGACCCGAAGGATACTTGGCACTTGGTCATTTTCAAGTTCAAACAATGTTACACGGCAGATGGAGTGAGGTCTAAAGGTCGGATGGATGGGATTGGAATGCCACTTGGGACATCAGGTTATAAGCGGCACCCTGAGGACGAAGTCCCGCGGGCAGGGACCCGAACACATCAATGACTTCTCTTTTAACTCATGAATTTTTTTAACTAGGTTTCCATCAGTGAAAGGTCTGAGTCCTCCCACAAAGGCGGACCCAAAAGAGGGATTTGTCATTTTGAGTTTCACTTAGTTTCCTAATTGTGGCAATGGCAATGGGAGCTCGTGGGTCCAAAGGAGGTAGAAGATCTGGTTCATGAACAGCGGCCAGGAACTCAAGTTTTGTATTCAATTTCTGAATCAAGTTTGAGGTTTTAAATAATTTAAGCACATGGGTTTTGTGTGCCATTGTTGATTCTAGTAAATTATCAAGTTTACTTGCCTTAGACTCATGAATTTTGCATAGAAATTGAAGCAAACTTAAAATGAGGGGCTGGTAGCAAACCTACCTCATAGATCTGACAAAGGTCAATGACCAATGTGACGATAAAGACCTAGAAATAGTAATCGAGTGACACGGGAGTGATGGAGGCAACATGAGCTAGCTCTGACATGTTCTGAACACACTGATGAATGAAAATGGTAGTTCATAGTGGGCTATATATAGAAAATAGCTCATTAAATGTGCCTCATAAATGTGGGTATGGCAGGTTAAAAAGTTGGTGGGGGGAAATTCAAAAAAGGCGCCAGAGACATCGAGATCCGATAGTCAGGTGGCAACCGGCTGATGGCCACTTGAAAGTTCGACGGTAAACCGATGGGGAAGATATCTCTAGAACCCGATGGCCGAAAAGCCACCAGAGGAAAGCCGTTAGGAATGACAATGAGGCGAGGGAAATCTGTGAGGGGCGGCCCGACAGGGCGGGCCCGATGAGGTTCATGGATGCCAGCTTCAAAACACTAAGGCAAACAGCTAATGGGATTCCACAAAGACTAAGGACCTAGAAAATTTGAGGGGGAAAAAACATGGTCGACTCAAGATGACTTCCTTAAGGCTCACTAACCATTTTGAATACCAAACATGGGGCACACAAAATGAGGCGACAACAAAAGCAACCCGGTGAGGCGAAGGACAGAGAGGGTCCCCATTCTGAAAGGGGCATGTGTGCTGAAGGCACAACAACTACTATTCCCACTAATCTTGATGTCAATTGCTTCCAAGAGATGGTGGGATACTTGGCTAATTCTCATTGTGTCACCTTTTCTGACCAAAACTATTCGACTCAAAAGATAAATCACAATGATCCTTTACATCTTGAAGTCTTCATCCATAAACACAAATTCAAGCAAGTCTTGGTAAACGGTGGAGTAGGGTTAAACATTTGTACACTCAAAATGGATAAGATATTAGGATTTTTGAAAGTATGTGTAGACACAACAAAAAGCATCATTATCAAATCCTATGACGATGAGGAACGATCTTCTAAAGGAGTTATCACACTACCCATTACTAGAGTTGGACTCACAGTTATGGAGACTACTTTCCAAGTCTTAGACCTTGACCTTCCCTATAATCTCCTTCTTGGTGAACCATGGATCCATGACATAAAAGTTATACCATCCACATACCATCAATGCCTTAAGTTCCCCCATGAAGGTACCAAAATCACAATCCCTAGTGATCCTAACCCTTTCCAATATTGCAGTAACTTGAGAGGGACTACCCAACAATAGGTGCCTGTCAACCAAGAAACCTTGTCATCCACCTCATCTTATTCCATTGACCCTTCCACCTTAATCAAAGTGTCAACTTCCAAATCTCCACCTTCCAATCCTAAGGTCGAGGTCCAAGACAAAGGGTGGGTGAATATCACATGAAGACTTCTTATTGTGTCAGCAAGCTCACTACATTTAAGTCATATGGCAAGCTGAAAGAAGAAAAAAAAACAACCTAAGGTCACTATCCATATTCCTCACACAACTAATTTCACAAAATTGGGAGAACTAAGAAAAGAAGTTGTTAATGAGGAAGACGTGACCTCCTAGATCTATAATAAAGACAATGAAGAATCTCCTCCACTTGCACAAATACCCATAGAACAATATGGAAAAGGTTTCAAAATTATGCAGGACAAAGGCTATGATGGGTACAGTGGACTTGGATTGAATAAGAATGGGATGACTGAACCTTTGTCCATGTCTAAATGACTGGAAGGCCTAGGGGTTGGGTTTAAACCAGTTAATATTGGTGCTCCTAGTACCACGATGCCTTCAAGTAAGGAAGTAAGTGCTTCTAAGGATATTCATACATCTGATGAATCATTTGAAGAGTGTTACTATGGTACCACTAACTCCAATGTATACGAATGGGATTCTTGTTGAAAGGCACAAGACAATTGAGAGGGGGGGTGAATTAGTTGTCACCAAACTCAATCACAAATCTCAAATACTTATCAACTTCACTATCAATTTATTTTGTTATTAATTGTGAACATGAATTGTAGATAACAAAAAGAAAAATCAACGCAATGAACACCAGATTTACGTGGAAAACCAAAAGAGGGAAAAACCACAATGAGGATTAACTCACAATATAAAGTAATTCCAAAGCTCCAATTACAAAGAGGCTCAATGCCCAAAAAGGACTCACTGTCTGGATACAAGGCTCACTTCCTATAGATAGGATTCACTGTCCAAAAGGGAGGATCATTGCCTACAGATATAAAGAGGTAATAGAAATATCCACCACAGAAAATTACACGCATACATAACCTTGATCAAAAGATTGCAGAAACCATCAGCTCACTACTTTTAGGAATCTAACACATTAAATTATTGTTGCCTCAATTCACTTTCACACAATTCTACTTCGCACACTTGAAGAAAACTTCATTACTTGCAAATCATAACATCTCAACTCGTATTTATACCTTCTTCAACGTTAGAAACTTTCTCCAAGGTTGGAGCCTACACACGCTTCATTTTACAAATTCAAATTAGGTCAGCAACTCAACATTCCCGCAATGGAAAGGAATGAGAGTGGACCACACCAACACTTAACAATGACCCAAAACATCTTGGATCAATTACATGCTTCTTCAATTAAAACTTATCCTTTGTATGAAGTGTAAACACCAGGTCAGCCAAACCTAATGAAAACACAAATGAACTTTGAAGTACACACTTCCACATCAAGAAGGTTACATGCGGACCACACAACATACTTCACCATACACCGAAACACATCTTGGATACCATCAGCTTCATCCACATCAGCTGTAACAATATTCATACTTAGAACATTCTCCTTCAGTCCATCCAGACTACACAAACACACACAAGAACTCTAGAACACATCTTCCGAAGCACCAAACCACAAACACCTTTTCCAGAATACACATGCCACCTTAACAAGCCTTCTACTAGATCTGCAAGACCAAAAACAAACCAGCAAAGGACTGGGGAGCAGAAAAAATTTTCCCAGTCACAAACAAACAACTCTGTCATACTAGTTCACACACCAATGAACACAACTTTCACTCTCCATCAAACCAGAAGCTACAATCCAGGAGATATCACCAACAGATACTCATAAACAACACTTCATATTTGCACAAGCATAGGATCAACACAGAAGAAATGCAAAGCACAAACCAGAGCAGATTCTGAACACACACACCTCTGACTTCACTATTTCTCAATGTCATCACACCTCCAACACCATAAAGATAGCTCTGTGTACTCACAACATCTCTACAGCATCTCAACTATACATGCACAACCTACAACATCTTGTACTAAGTTGAAATCAATGACAACACCACCAAACTTACTCATACTTGCAACAATCTCCCCCTTTGTCATTAATGGCAACATATGATGTGAAAGACCATCAAAGACAACATCCATTCCATTCCTACACTCTCCTTTATTTGTTATGATTAGACAACCTACACAACATTCCTACATTCTCAATACTCACTCTCCCTTTCAGCGTCTTTCCTTTTTCTTTCACTATTTTTCAATAGCTCTCTCTCCCCCTTTGACATCAATGGCAAAGAACACAATTATGATCACTCCCCCTTAGGAGTGCACCCACACATCTCAAACTGCAACAATGAAACTTCCTACTCCCCCTTAGGAGTAGACCAAATCATCAGTCCAGACAAATGAAGAATATGTAGATCCATTGGACTGATGCACCTCCATGTGCACCTAGTTCAAGGAAGGAGGGCCAATGACCCCCAACTTCTCCTTGAGATACTCAAAAGTATCCTTTAGAAGGGCCTTAGTAAATATATCTACAATTTGATCCTTTGTAGGCACATACTCCAACCTGAATTCATTCTCCAATACCTTTTCTCTCAAGAAATGATATCTGATAGATATATGTTTTGTTCTTGAATGCATTACTGGATTCTTTGAAATATTTATAGCACTTGTATTATCACAGAAGATAGGAATAGGCTCATCACATATCACTCTTATATCCTTCATTGTTTGCTTCATCCATAGCACCTGTGTGCGGCAATATGTTGTTGCAATATACTCAGCTTTTGTAGTGGATAAAGAAACTGAATCTTGTTTCTTGCTAAGCCATGAAACCAATCTTCCACCAAGAAAGAATGCTCCACCACTTATACTCTTTTGGTCATCCACACAACCAGCCCAATCTGCATCATTTTAAGCACTCAAGGTGAAATCAGTATCCTTAGGATACCATAGGCCATAATCTGGAGTGCTTCTAAGATATCTAAATATCCTCTTCACAGCTATAACATGTGCTTCTTTAGGTTCTGCTTGAAATCTGGAAACTAAACATATTGCATGCATGATATCTAATCTAGTAGCAGTAAGATATAATAGTCCACCAACCATAGATTTGTATAAGCTCTGATCAACTTTAGGAGAGTCATCATTCCTGCTCAGTTTGCATCTGGTCACCATAGGAGTATAGACCGGTTTAAAGTCATCCATTCCAAACTTCTTCAACAACTCTTTGACATACTTTGACTATGAAATGAATATCCCTTTATCAATTTGATTCACTTGAAGTCCAAGGAAGAAATTCAACTCACCAATCATAGACATTTCAAACTCTTTTTTCCTATCATGAGGTTCATCAATCAATTCAACCTTGCCTATCATGAGGTTCATCAATCAATTTAACCTCGCCTATCATGAGGTTTATCAGTCAAACAATGCAACTCGCCTATCATGAGGTCATTTAATCAACTAAACTATAATTGATCCTCGCCTATCTTGAGGTCAATTATCATCATCCTATCATTGCATCTCACCTATCATGAGATCAATGGACATCTAATCTATCAACATCATCAATCACCATCAAATCACAGGCTGACGCGATCAAACATCATTGAAATCAAGGAGTCTAATCAAGCAAATCATTAATCTAGTCTAAAATTTCACCAATGCGCTAGAATAATCTTTCTATGCGCTAGAAAACCCAATGCACCAGAAAAATTCACCAATGCATTAGAACAAAGGTTCTATGCGTTGAACTACCCAATGTGTCCTTTCATTTCATCTATGCGCCAAAACAGGGTCCCGATGCGACGATTCACCCTATGCGCTAGTTCATCACATCAATGCACTACTTCATTCCACCTAAGCGCTAAAGGATTCTATGCGCCACAACAATTATCGAATGCACGCTATTTCGGGTACCCTGTGCACTAAATCACCTATGTGCAAATTCATGTATCCTATGCGCTAAAATTTTAATCGTATGTGCTAATTTTATGGATGTGCTAGAACAATCGTTCTATGTGCTATTGCGGTCTATCTATATGGTAAACTAAATGAATTCGATTCAAAACGTGAAAATGGAGAGAAAAATAAAATGCACAAAGTACGAGCTAGTTTCAAGGGGTACATACCAAAGGACCGTACACCGTCGGGCAGTTGTGTCATCGTACGCACTTGAAACGATGAGTGTGGTAGGGGATCACCATTCTGCCCCAAATTTGCAATAAATCACTCTCACTCTCAAGTTTTCAAATCACAAATGCACAAATGAACTTCTAAACAAACTTTTTAACCTTTTAAGCTTAATTAAGTGGCATTTTTTATGGGAATGTTTTATTTTATTTTCAAAGGGGTTTTAATTCATCCAATCATCATTTGGTGGCTTTAACATCATTTTTCGGGAGAAATTGTTTCTGAATCGTAAAATTTTGAGATCATCATCAAATCATCGATAAATCATCAAAATTTTCAAAAATTCCAAAAAATCCTAAAAATTCAAAAATGCACTGATTTATCTCCTGAGGGGGCATATATCCATCATCACCTGAAAATCAACGTCTAGGGCATCAAAAAAAAAATTATCAACATCAGCAGCGAATTTTTCTTTGAAGCAATGTATAAACACATTACTTCAAAAAGGGGAAAAATGTATACACCTAAAATCGGTCAAGACGTTTAATTAATATTTCATCTACTTATAAATAAATTCTCAATTTATTTATATAGTTCATATCTTCTAATTCTCCAAATCCAAAATCTCATTCCTCTAATTTAGCTAAATAAACAAATTTCTAAAGTTTGTTTTATTTAATTAATTCTCACTAATCCCAAATTTGGAATTCAAGCACATGTCTACAACTTTTCATGCCACCTCACCAAGGTCACATGAAATTAAATAATTCTCATTTTTAATTAGAATTATCTTCAACAAATTTTCAAACACATGGCTTACTCCTCACACACTTCTTCAACAAACTTTCAAACACATGGTCTTTTTCTCACACACTTGATTCATCCATCCATTTGGCATGTTGTCTTTGGTCAAGGGAACATTCTTCTTGGTTCTCTCCATCTCCACTGATCATCCCTCTTGTTTAAATTTGTACCGTCGATCGTTGCCACATCACAAGATGCTTGGAAAAGCCTATAAATATGACCTTTTGCCATAGTATTTTGCATCCCACATTCGAGTAGAGTTATCATGCAGGAATAGCTTTGGAGCATTGGAGAATTTGGAGTCTATAGTTAGAATCATGTTTTGCTTTATAGTTGCATATAGAATCATGTTTAGCTTTATAGTTAGCATTGTAGAATCATGTTTTGCTTTATAGTTGTATTTTAAATCATGTTTTTCTTTATAGTTGCATTTTAGATTATCATATCACTAATCATTTGAGCATATGCAAAATCATTTTAACTTTTTATCACAGCATTTGTATCACATAGTTTAGCAACAATATCCATTCATCATAATCTCCATTATCATAGCATCATAGTTTTCATCATATAGTTTCATAAATGAACTTAGTTTTCTTGCATTTTGAATAGCATCTCGTCTTTCAAGTTGTCATTTTAACAACCATAGTGCACATACAAAATCTGAGATCCAAATGGTTTAATAAATCCTTGAGATTAGAGAACAATGGAATGTTTTTAAAGATTTTTTTTGTTGCAAATAGAGTAGTTCTTTGATTCAAATATTTCATGTAATACGTCTTATTGGTGTTTTTGTTGATTTACTCACAATTCCCACATTTCACACACACATAAATTGGTGCCCACTGTGGGGCTAGACCCCATTTCTAATAATTTTCTAGAAAAGTTCATTTAAACAGGCTGGATGTGACGTTTTAGTGCAACCGTTAATGCTTTCAGCGCATCCAAAAAATATTTCGATGCATCCGACCAATCTTTCAGTGCATCTAGGGTCTGTTACGGTGCATACAATCAATCTTTCAGTGCATACATCAACTATTTTAGCGCATATAGGGAGTCTTTTGGCGCATTCATCACTTCTTTTAGTGCATTCGTCGCTTCTTTTAGTGCATTCATTAGTTCTTTTAGTGCATGCATGAGTTATTTTAGCACATGGAGTATCTATTTTAGTGCATTGGGATGATATTTTAGCACATTGGATGACTGTTTTAGCGCATTTGGTTAAATCTGTAAAATTTTAAAAATCTGAGAACTAATTGGTGTTTTTTGCTTGCAGGTACTTTTATACGTTGGTCAAAGACAATCTTATCAAACTACTGATGATTTATGCAGGGGCTAGAGTTATTTAATGCTTTCTCTTGATTAAGATAGGCATCTAGCTTAATTAGAAGGTTAAAGAACACCATGTCTTTCGTGCTTGATGAATGGTAGGCATATGCTCTCCCCTTAACTGGGTGACCAAAAAGCCAAACCCATTCACTTTTATTTTGTTTTATCCATAGAGGGCCTACCTTGTGGGAAAAATTAATCACATGTGGGTACTTGAGGAAATTTCAAGTATCACGAGGATTCTTCAAACAAGAAGGGCAGCAATGGTCTCTTGTCATATGGATGATCCCCCACAAACGGAATGCCTATACAAGAACCCTTTGTTGTAGCAAGGCCAAAATCCTTATTCTATTTACTGGCGCAAGAACGGTCATTCTGAAGTCGTTCCACATTTTTGCAGCTTTTAGTAGAGATGAGAAGTATGCCATGGAAGATTCATGGGTATTGATGCTTGGCTATCCCAAGAAGTGAGTGTTGTGGAGGGGAGCTAGTGGGGTCAAGTATCTAATCATCTACTAAAAGTAGGCGTTGTTGGAATAAAATCCAAGTGGGAATCCAATGAATATTGTCCTACATAGCCTTAGGTTGTACATGTTTGATGTGTTTTAACAATGTGTTTTCAAACAAATTTCAAACAAAACATCACACAATGGAAGTGAAAACCTTGATTCAAAAATAATCCATTTGAACACTTGATTCTTGCAACCTACAAGTTGGAAACCAAGAAAAATCCATTGTTCAACAAATTACACATTGGTAACATTCAGATTCGCAGATTAAAAACAAGACAGACTGCCAAAAACATTGAAATTTTCCAGAATAGCACATTTTTTCTCTATTTCAGCACATCCAATCAGTTTTATAACGCATCCGTTCAATCTTACAGTGCATCCATCCTCTGTTTTAGCGCATCCAGTTAGTTTTATAGCACATTTGTGCAATCTTACAATGCATCCATCCTCTGTTTCAGTGCATGTAGTCAATTTTATAGCGCATCCGTGCAATCTTACACCACACACATCTTTTGTTATAGCGCATGCCATCATTTTTATAGTGCATTTGTGCAATCTTCAAGCACATTTACTCTCTATTATAGCGCATCCACTGCATATTTTAGTGCATTGACCCTCTATTTTAGTGCACCCAGGCAATCTTATAACGCATCTGTGCAATTTTATGGCGCATCCATCCTATGTTCTAGTGCATCTGTCAAATCTTTTAGCGCATCCATTAAATGCAAAACCTGAGAGCTGAATTCATCCCCTGATTCATAGTTTGAGCCAAAATTCAGAATCTTTTTTCAATCCAGAGTCCTTCCTCAAATACCACAGAGTTTAAACTTGTCAAAAATGACCTCTACAAGTAGAATCCATTAAATGCAAAACCCGAGAGTTAAATGCATCCCCTGATTCATAGTTTGAGCCAAAATTTAGAATCTTTTTCAATCCAGAATCCTTCCTCAAATACAACAGAGTCTAAACTTGTCAAAACTAACCTCTACAAGTGGAATTCTCCAAATTAAACCTAGATCTAAACATCTCAAAGTGCCTAAATCGTCAAACCTATCACATCTTTGATTATTGAGCCTAGTTTCATCATCAGGATTTATCATCCTCTCATCATGAAACGAAGCTATATAATCAAATCAAACTTAATCATATCAATAGAATTTGTAATTCTATTTGACTTAGTTGTAACCCTTGACACTATTCCAAACAAAGATCAAAGTTCAGTCAAAGTATAACACTTCTATGCCTATTCAAACAAGATTAAAAAAATAGAAACTCAAGGAAAAAGAACTGGAAACACAAAACATCAAAACGCAAAACATTGAAACTCAAAGCATCAAAACTCCAAACATCGAGACTCAAAACACCAAAACTCAAAATAGTGAAACGCAAAATACCATGGCTGAAGCTGAAGAAAATCCTTTCCATGGAATCCACAACAATGAAGGGGAAGAAATAACTGAGGAAGATAGCCAACATGCTGAACAAGATTCGAATTTCCACAAGTGCTTAGAAAACAAATTCGAAAGAAATGGGGAAAAATACCTCCTTATGCTAGCTAAACAAGGTGTCAAATTACCTGATGATTTTGATGTGAATCAATTGAAAGAACCTCCTAAATAGCCTAAAAAAGAAACAAAACAATTGATTTCCCTAACTCATCAAATGAAGAACCTTCAACAAAAAATTCTTGACATGCAAAGGGGAACCTCAAAACGATACTTGATCCAAGACATTTGTCCATATCCTTTTGATCAAGATATCCATATAATCCCTTTTCCCAAACATTGCGAATTCCCAAAGTATGACAAATACAATGGAAAAATAGATCCAATTGATCATGTGGGAATTTAGAACCATGAGTCTTGAATTTTCTCATGAAGAAACTTATTTGATGAGGTTGTTCCCAAGAAGTCTATGTGGACAATGCCTTGAATGGTTTTCCAAACTCACACCACCAATCAAAACCTTTGAAGAATTGGTAAAGAAATTCATCACCCAATATTCTTATAACATCCAACATGACATAACAATGAAGGACCTTTGCAACTTGAAATAGAAAAAGGGTGAATCATTCCTTGTGTTTTTGCAAAAATGGAGAAGGTTATTCGCCAGATATTCTTGTCCTCTACCTAAAAAAGAAAAGAAGGAAATATTTATCGATAACCTAAATGACAAGATGACCTATAGGTTGGAATTGAAATGTCCACCCACATTTGAAAAATTGATTGAAAATGGGATTAAAATTGAAGAAGCTTTGGTCAAAAGAGGAGTCATAAAACTTTACAATGACAACAACACATCAAACTCCTCTAACAACTACAACAGCGGTGACAAACCAAAGTTTTGGCAACGAAACAAGAACGTGGGTAATAATGATGGAATAGTTGAAAAGCAAAATACAAAACCTATATTCAACTTAATAGCAGTGGCCACTAAAACTAATCAGAACAACAATCCACCCAATAACCAAAACAACAACCAAAATGTCAACCAAAGAAACAATCAAGGTAATCCTGGATCAAGAACACCATCATATCGAAAGTCCTCAAATCAAAGAAGGTTCACACCTTTGGGACAATCATCAGAATCAGCATTAAAGGAACTTCTTGAAGCTAAGGTCATAACATTACCAGAGGCAAGAAATTGGGAGCGACAAGTTAAGCCTCCATGGTGGAATGATGCACATTTTTGTGACTTTCATCGAAACATAGGACATAAAACCAATGAATGCATGCAATTGAAGAACTTGATACAAGACTTGATTGACAACAAGATGATATTTGTAGGACTCCAAACAAACAATTATCATGGAGCATTCAAGAACCATCTACCCAACTATGAAAAGGGGGAGTCCTCGTCATCAAATACCAAGGGAAAAAATGTAAACTATATTTATGACACTACCATTCATTGTGTTGAGGTGGTTGAACATCAAACCAAAGACATTGAAATCAGAAACCAAAGAAACCTTGCTACAACTAAAAATCATCACCACGATATCAACACTGCCCCACATCAAATCAATGACCCTATGCCAATAAATTTGATCACTGACATTTCTGCAAGTGACAACCAAATCAATGTCATCAAAATCAGAGAGAAACAAGACAACCCACCAATCAATGCAATCACAAGAGGACAAGCCAAGGTAACATTGAAAGGAGCTACCCCTTCCACGTCCAAAGTAACTATTGTTGTTCCCACAACTCAATATAACATCATTGACCAGTTACAAAAGATACTTGCAAAAATATCCATATTAGAGCTTCTCAAGATTTCACCCGCTCACAAGGAAATCTTAGAACAAGCTCTAGTCACCACCATGGTACTGAACAATTTAGAAGTTTTCCAATTTCAAACTATGGTGGGACATTTGACTACACCGCATTGCCTATCATTTTCTGAACATGATGATGTATCTATCACCCATCCACACAATGTTGCTATCCACATCGAGGTCTTAATCCATACACATCATGTTAAACATGTTCTAATAGATGGAGGAGTTGGCTTAAATATCTGCACTCTAAAACTTGTCTGTGCACTCTGATATTCTAAAAATCCTAGAAGGAAAATCATGATAAAAGCATATGATGATGAAGAAAGATCCTCCCAAGGATTAATTGTCCTACCAATTCAAGTAGGACTGGTTATCAAAGATATAGTATGTCAAGTGTTGGACAAATAATTCACATACAAGATAATCTTGGGACATCTGTGGATCCATGAGATGCAAGTTGTACCATCTACATATCACCAGTGTTTGAAATTTCCTTTTAACGAACAAGAGATCACTATTGTTGTTGATTCCAACAACCCCCAATACTGCAACACACTTAGAACAACCTAGGACACTTTTGTGCCACACAATAGGGAAGCTACAACTCTTGGTTCATCCAACAGTGAAAAAAAACTAAATGCCTTGTCAAAGTGGGTGGAGAAAAAGAACCAAGAAAAAGATAAAGGTATCAGTGAGTCTACTCCATCAAATCACAAAATTCAACTCAATGCCTTATTAAAATAGGTTGAAAAGATCCAATTGAAAGATAAAGGCATGGGGGAATACTCATTTGAGCAATCCTTGTGTTTATCACAACTCTCATCTTCGCCTAAGTCATATGGATAGCCATCAACATCAAGACAACAATCATCACAACCAACCACACTCTTTGATGGAAAATTTGTAACAGCAAGCACCTTAGCAGATGAATTAGATGACAAGGAGGTTTTGAATTGGTTGTACAAGGACAAAGAGCAATCACAAGCATCCACTTCAAATGTACTGACAGAGTAGTATGGCAAAGGCAAGACAATCTTGGAAAAGATGGGATATAAGGGAAAAGGTCCTATTGGTAAAAGAAAAGATGGCATCATAGAACTGATACAACCTATCACAATGAATTCTAAGGACAAGATGAGACTAGGGTACAGGAAAGAAGCAAAAGAAGAAACCAGACAACAAGTTTTCGAGAGAATCCTTCAATTGAGAGATAGTTCCAAAACAGACTCCAATGAATATGAATGGGATTCCCTCTCTAAAGAGTCTTGTCACAATAAGGAGATTGATCTGGTAAAAAAATATACACCAACACGTAAGGAGGGATAGAGCTTGAGTTATCAACCACTTGAAATTGGATCACAGAATATCGACGACTCAAGTGAAGATGATCATTCTTCTAGCGAGATAGATACTTCGAAAGAGAGTAACATCTTAGACCTCGATATTTCTATTGGACATTCTGATGACATTTCCATCATGATGCTTACCCCTTCTGACCTCAACCAATCTAACGATTCCATGCCATTAGGACACCCTGAATTGATTGACTGGGACCAATCTAAGTTGTTTGGTATACCCACCTTTCTAAATGATGATGCCATCGTTAACTTCCTTTGTTCTGATAACCCTGAAACGTGTTCCATCATTGAATCTCATAATGGAACTTCAAACAAGAGGAGTGCCAAATCTTCCAGTTTCAAAATGAATACCAAAAGAAGATCTAATGGTGAAAACCATTTAATGGCACTATTAGATCCAGAAAAAGTAAAAACAAAGAGCGTATCTCAAGGTGAAAACCTCTTCGAGGCACTGAGAGATGGAAGATTTGACACTCTCCCCGAGCACTATCAGGAGAGATCGTCAGTGCTTATTAAGCCTACACAATCTATCAATGTTGGCACAAATGAAATAGTGAAGACCTTGCACCTCGTGTCATCCATGATAGAGGAGGAAAAACCCAGTTTCACTAAATTCTTTGAAAAGAGGCAGATCAACTTTTCTTGGTCCTATGCTGACATGCCAGGCATAGATCCAGAACTCATCATGCATCATTTATCACTACCACCTGGCATAAAACAAGTAAATAAAAAGTTAAGAAAAATGCACCCTCATATATCCCTCTTGGTAAAAGCCAAATTAAAGAAGCTACTAGACGTGGGATTTATCAGACCTATTGACTATGCCGAATGGATATCAAATATTGTGTTAGTCTCAAAACTAGACAAAAGTATCAAGATATGTACAGACTTGAGGGATCTTAACAAAGCTTTCCCAAAAGATGAGTTTCCTCTACCTAACACTGACATCATCGTAGACTTGACTGTTGGACACGAAATGTTATCACTTATGGATGGATTTTTAGGGTATAATCAGATAAAGATAGCACCTGAAGATCAAGACAAAAAATCCTTCACATGTCCTTGGGGAACTTTTTGCTGGAATTTAATGCCTTTTGGGTTGAAAAATGTTGGAGCCACATATAAGAGAGAAATGACCACCATCTTCCATGACATGATGCACACTTTTATGGAAGACTATGTAGATGACTTATTGGTGAAATCCTACACCAGAGAAGGACATCTAGAAATTTTAGACAAGATCTTCACTAGACTGGAGAAATTCAATGTGAGGTTGAACCCCAAGAAATGTGTGTTCGGCATAACATTAGCTAAGCTTTTGGGATACATTATGTCAGCCAAAGGTATTGAGGTGGATCCTGAAAAGGTCAAATCCATCATGGAGATGCCTCCTAAAAACATCAATTAGCTCAAATCATTACAAGGAAGATTCCAATCTATCCAGAGGTTCATCGCACAACTGGATGACAAAACTCACCCTTTCAACCACTTACTACACAAGAATGTCTCTTTAAAGTGGGATGAGAAATGTGAAGCTGCCTTCAATCAACTCAAGCAATATATGATAACACCACCAATACGCATACCACCAACCAAAGGAAAGCCATTGATACTTTATATTGCAACAACTGAGATATCTTTGGGGGCTTTATTGGCACAAGAAGATTCTTTAGGAAAGGAAAGGGAAATTTAGTATATCAGTAGGACCTTGAATGGTTATGAGACCAATTACACCTTCATTGAGAAATCTTGTTTAGCGGTAGTATTTGCTACCCAACAACTCAAACATTACATGCTGACTCACACCGTTAAACTCGTCGCTAAAATTGATCCATTAAAGTATCTACTAAGCAAAGCTGCCCTAACAAGAAGACTAGCCAAGTGGGTCATGATATTGAGTGAGTTTTACATCCAATACATGGAAAAAAAAGCCATCAAGGGTCAAGCCATAACAAATCAACTAGTTGAAGCACCATTGCAAGACAATCATCCAATGAAGATTGAATTTCCGGACGTTGATGTCCTTACAATATCCACACAACAATGGATGTTATATTTTGATGGCTCTTATACACAACATGGATCAAGTGCAGGAATATTTTTTATCTCACCACAAGGACATACCATATCCAAATCCTACAGACTGATGTTTCCTTGCACCAACAACATAGTCAAATACGAAGCATTGATCATTGGAATCAAAGTAGCAGTCAAGTGGAAGATCACAGAGTTACATGTCTATGGTGATTCTCAGCTGGTCATTAACCAGGTGAATGATGATTACCAAACAAAAGATGACAAATTAATGCCATATAAAAGAATGGTTGATGACTTCAAAAAGTACTTTGTGTAGATAAAATTTGAGCAGATTCCTAGAGGTGACAACAAAGTTGTTGATGCCATGGCTACCATTGCTTCTCTCTTACAGATTTCTGAGAAATGAACCTATTATGAGTTCATGGTGGAACAACTGTTCAACCCATCCTATGACAACCTCGATGCCCGAATCATCTACCATGTAGCCAAGGCTGACACTTCTACCTACGGGAAAATATATACTTATCTGAAAGACAATAACCTCCCACCTAATTTATCCTGGAACCAAAAAAAAAAATTCATCCGACAAGCAACTCAACACACCCTAATAGTCGATGTGCTTTATCGCCAAGGTCTTGATGGTACTCTCCTTCGGTGTCTAGAATGCAACGAATTTGAAACCGCTTTACGTGAGGTCTGTGATGGTATATGTGGCACACATTCAAGTGGCCTAACTTTAGCTAAGAAACTCCTACGTTTGGGGTATTATTGGCCAAATACGAAGGAGTCATTCCAATATGTCAAAAGGTGCACAAAATGTCAAATACATGGAAACTTGATACATGCACTGGAATAAGAGTTGCAACCTTTCACATCAACATGGCCTTTTTGTCAATGGGGATTGGACCTCCTAGGCAAGATTCATCCATCTTCATCCAACAGACACAAGTTTATCATCACATCCACAGAATACTTCATAAAGTGGATTGAAGTGGTTCCCCTAACCACCATCACAGGAAAGAAAATCTCATCATTCGTCCTGAATTATATCATCTGTCGATATGGCATCCCTCAATCCATTATCATGGACAAGGACAGACCATTCAAAAATTAGGATGTCCAAGAACTCTGTGAGAGGTTCCATATATAGCATCGATTTTCTACACCATACTATCCCTAAGGAAATGGCCAAGCAGAGGCCTCAAATGAGGCTATCTTGAAAATCTTGAAGAAAACCGTCAACAAGGCTAGACGTGATTGGCATGTTCAACTAAACCTTGCTTTATGGGCTTACATAACCAGTATCCACACCCTGACAGGAGCAACACCATATGCCCTATTTTATAGATCAAAGGCCATTCTACCTATTGAGGTTGAGCTACCATCACTTCGAGTTTCACTAAAGGGGATCATTTCATATGAGGATTACAGAGTGTCTAGGTTACATGAATTGGAACTATTGGATGAGCGTCGTCAACATGCAGTGGATCACCTGAAAGCCTATCAGCAGAGGATATCCAGAAGTTACAATCATAGAGTAAAGCCTAGAAAATTTCAGGTGCGTGATTTAGTCTTGAAAGAGAACCCCCGTAACCAACGAGATCGGGAGAAGAAGGGGAAATTTGAACCCAACTAGCTATGTCCCTTATTTATTCTGTCAGTCTTCAGATCAGGAGCATATCAGTTGACCACATTGGAAGGGGATTTGTTTGATGAACCCCTCAACAACTTGCATCTCAAAAGGTTCTACACCTGAATCATCTAGTGCATCGGAAAGAGTCCTAAAAAATACAAAAAAATCAAAAAATGTCCTAAAAAAATGGTTTCCCTTATGAAAACCTGGCAAACAGGCATCTTGGTAACAACAAAAAAATCAAAAAAGATCAAAAATCCAAAAAAAACAAAAGAAAAGAGAAAAATACAAAAAAAGTGAAAAAATCATAAAATCTAAAAAAGTGCAATAAAAACAAGTAGTGAAAACCTGGCAATAGGTGCTATTTGTGATAGGTTAGCATTTCCATCTATTTGAGCATGCTGACCATTCGCTTTTTCCATCTATCTTCCTATCAGTGGAAAGCTTCATGTACATATCTTGGCATCACGGTCGTGTCTCACCCTAGACTGGGAGCAAAATCCTGAACTCACTGGGGGCAATAAACTTTGAGCTCGAACCAATAGACCAACAACAGTAGTACAACATAACCCAAAACAATGATCATAGTGCAACTCAACATTGAACATCAATCACACAAACATGAACACATCAACCATCCATATCAAACAGCCAAATCAACCAAACCAAAAGCACACTTCAAATAGATGATTGTTATTCTAAAGCATGGATTTATCACTGTGGCATGAATTTTCAACTGTTGAACTTTGATTTTTTGTTATCATATCTCTGGAGCACCTCGATGACGTATCGCACCAGAGGAGCCAGGAAGGAGTATGGTTTTTCTTTGTCTTTTGTCTGTGAGTTGATCATTATTACTGTGAAAATTGTCACGGGACGTGCTCTACAAAGTGTCACTAATGAAATTCTAAATTTGCATAGGAAAGTAGTTAACTCTTATCTTTTTATGCAAGCAATACTCAGGAAATCTCAGTTTAATTATACTTAGATGCTTGTGTTAACTTGCAATATCAAAAATCATGGAAGTAGTACTCAGGTCGTCATGGTCTAAATATACCATCGATGTTTGTACTCACTTTCAACATTTTAAAGGCTCGGTGATGATAAAAAGCACGAAAAATCAGCTATTATGAATGACAACATCTACATATTAGATATGCATGGTTAAGTTAGATTGCATCCATGTTAGCTTGCATTTGTATCTATAGGGTTTCCAAAGTTGCAATAATTTCACAACAATGTTATCTCTGACACTAATGGATTGAGTACACTTGACATTACCAAAAACACATCATTCTCATATAGAAAACACATTAGTTGCATCATCATTTGCATGTATTAGAAATCACTCTCATATCATTCATCCATCTATGCATTACATCATAATATTTGCATCAAAAAACACAAAAAGACGTGCATCACAACTCATTTACATAATCAAAATCATTTCATATAGTTGCATTAAGAAAGTGGTCCACTAAGCTTAAATGAGTGAGTCTCTTCAGATTTCCAAGAAATTTGGGAAATATGTCAGGTTTTGTGAAGCTTAACTTAACAAATAATAAACTAATGGCAACCTTCCCTTAGCTCTTGGAATTTGGATAGACTCACTCATTTAAGCTTAAGACCCTAGAGGTTTTGAAGTCTTGCAAACTCGGTTAAGCATAATCATTTGAATCACATAATCATAATTCATCTTACAAAACATCATCCCATCATCTTTACATCCATACATAATCAGTATAAACATCACATATCATCACACATCATTTACATCATTGAAATCCATCTCACATAGCATAGGCATCACCCATAAAGCATGTAGAATCATTAATCATGTCATCATTGCATACATAACATAGTCATCATTGCATGCATTAACATATCATCATTACATACATCCCATAATCATCATCACATAAACATCATCATATAAACATCATAAACACATAAGAACTAGGAACCATCACATTATCATACATTCATCCATTCATTGCATCATCTATTTGCATGAGAAAAGTATAAAAACATAAACTGAATCACATTTCATTGGCATAATAGTATCCATCACATACATCATATTGGTATCATTCATAAAGCATCATAGAACCATAACACATTAGTTGCATCATCATTTGCATCCATAGCATATCATATCATCATCATCATATAGTGTAAGTAATAGAAATTAAATGCATCCATCATAATCATCGTGATCATCATCATAACATAGAAATCAATGCATCCATCATAGACATCCATCATGAAATCATATAGACACATAGATCATAATCGTCATTGCATATCATATAACCTCAAAATCATAGTGTCAAAGTGTACAAGGATATCCAAAGGTATAAAGAGATACATCAATATCAAAAATGGAAATGTATCATAATGTCAGAAATCAAAGAAGTACAACATCAATGTCTCAACTGAATAAAGAGTGTATACATGTCCCAAGTACATCAGCAAATCAAAAATTGGAGCTATGTCATGCTCCCCCTAGACGGTGTTGGCATCACATGACCAGGGCCTCCCCCACCAGATGGACCAGTACCTCCTCCACCTGATAGCCCTACACTAGGATCTCTCCTATCTCCAGGAAGCAATTGTGTAACACCCATGTAACAGTGCGAGACTAGGACCTACTTGAATGAGACTGTGCAAAACTCTCCTGCCACTTAGGAGGAACTGCATCATGGTATCGAACTCTGTAGAACTTGGCCTCCTGAGCAGTATGACATACCTCTCTGAAATAGTTTGATGACCCGATAGCTGCTATAGCCTGCTATAGTCTCTCAATAAGGCCCTCAACCTGCTCCACCCACCATCTCAGGGCATCCCTCTCCACAGTCAACATGTCAATATGCCTCTGCATATGTCCCTATGCCTATCCCTGGGCCTCAACCTGGGTAAGCTAGGCCTACACCTGCTACCTAGTTGCATCCTGCTCTGTTTTCAACACAGTGATCTGCCCTTGGGACTGTGTTAGTAAATCATGCACCTGCTCTAGCTGACCCTACAGCATCTGAACCTATACTTGAAGTGCAGCTATTTGTGCTTGCTACTGCAATGAAGGTAGTCTAATCTCCACGCACTGTTGAGAGGGGGCAACTAATGATCGCCTCTTGCGAGGCACTCTCATCTCTCCAACATCTAGCCCTGGTCCTCCACCACCCTCATCTCCTCCCCCATCACTCGCATCACCATCACCATCATCATTTCTATCCTCCTCCTCCTCCTCCACGTCCTCTCTTTGTCGTCTCTACACATGACCTATTGCCCCCTCCTCCTCTAGCAATGGTGTCGGCTCGTCCGAAATGGTGATCCGTGGGAATGGATGCATGAACATGTACTAAGCATACTTCTTTGATATCGGAGCATCGATAATATCTGGATGAACATCCCAAGGGATGGCCTGTAAACCCTATAAATGTTGAACTGATGTATCATAGGACAAAACCGGTCCCCAATCTGTAGCATCCTGTCGTCATCATGCATAGTGGGCCACTCCCTAGGGCATCCCCTAAACTCTGCCTTATTATCTGAGTACCCACAACAACAAAAACCTCTCAATAATAAAATGGGTCTGGCCAATTAGATAAATTGACTCACACAAAAATGACATCTTTGTTTCATCCTCATGCCACTACTCACAATCCAGATAAGGCCTCCATACTACAAACTCAAGATCATCGAAGGTCCTCCTCCAATACTCAAGTTTTCCCAGCATAGGCTAAGCAAGTCGGCCAGCATAAATGTGTACATATGGCCTCATGGTTGGCCATTGTCTATCTCCCACTAGTCATGCAACTGCTTTGTGCTCCCAGGCCCAGATCTGAAGCAATGTAACCCCTGCTAATAAACTCACCCCTCCAAAATAAACAACCTGATGAAAATTATGGTACAAGTGTGAAAGCATACAACAACCCCATGCATATCAAGTGCCATGAGAAATCATGCTCTCCAAGATCCTCCCCCACCCACTGACAGTCCCTTTGACCTACAATCAGGACAAAGGAACCCTCCAATAAATCCAGCTAACACAAAAGGAAATGTGGCATACGCATCAACCATGTCCTTCCAAGGAATCTCATAGTTGCATATGGTATCATCCTCAAACACCCTACGTAGTGCATCAGTCCTGCCCTACTCCTGAGAATCATATAGTACAAGCTCTCCAACCACGGGTATCCACAGAATCTGGTATACATCCTCTGGAGTAATTGTGATCTCACTAGTGGGAAAATGGAAGGTGTTATACTCACTGTGCCACCTCTCCACTAAAGTTGTCAGTAAACCCCTGTTAACCCTAATCTCGAGCATATCTATGAGAGAGGACAATCCACATCATGTAATAATGGTTGTCTCAGGTGGCGTCAGGTGTTGAATCAACTCCCATGTCCTCGGGAAGTGCTCTCTAATATATAAGCTCATCAATGGCTCCTATCATCACAAAATATTGCAAATTATCCAATCAAATCAATCACTTAATCAATCAAAATCAATCAGCCTATCAATCTATTAGCTTTGGTGAGACTTTGATCAAATCTCGTGAGCATCAATCTATCATGCAACCTCTCCTATAATGAGGTTCATCAATCAACTCAACCTCGCCTATCAAGAGGTTTATCAATCAATCAATTTAACCTCACCTATCATGAGGTTCATCAATCATGCAACCTCGCCTATCATGAGGTTCATCAATCAATCCAACCTCACCTATCATGAGTTTCATCAATTAATGCACCTCGCCTATCATGAGGTTCATCAATAAATTCAACCTTGCCTATCATGAGGTTCATCAATCAATTTAACCTCGCCTATCATAAGGTTTATCAATCAAACAATGCACCTTGCCTATCATGAGGTCATTTAATCAACCAAACTATAATTGATCCTCCCCTAGCATGAGGTCAATTATCATCATCCTATCATTGCATCTCACCTATCATGAGATCAATGGACATCTAATCTCTCAATACCATCAATCACCATCAAATCATAGGCTGACGCGATCAAACATCATTGAAATCAAGGAGTCTAATCAAGAAAATCATTAATCTGCTCTAAAATTTCACCAATGCGCTAGAATAATCTTTCTATGCACTAGAAAACCCAATGCGCCAAAAAAATTCATCAATGCACTAGAACAAAGGTTTTATGCGTCGAACTACCCAATGCCTCCGTTCATTTCATCTATGCACCGGAACAGGGTCCCGATGCGCCGATTCACCCTATTCGCTAGTTCATCGCATCAATATGCTACTTCATTCCACCTAATCGCTAAAGGATCATATGTGCCACAACAGTTATCAAATGCATGCTATTTTGGGTACCCTATGCACTAATTCATTTATCCTATGCGCTAAAATTTTAATCCTATGTGCTAAGTTTATGGATGCGCTAGAATAGTCATTCTATGCGCTATTGCAGTCTGTCAATATGCTAAACTAAATGAATCTGATTCAAAACGTGAAAATGGAGAGAAAAATGAAATGCACAAAGTACGAGGCAGTTTCAAGAGGTACATACCAAAGGACCGTACACCATCAGGAGGTTGTGTCGTCACACACACTTGAAACGATGAGAGTGGTAGGGGATCACCATTCTACTCCAAATTTACACAAATCACTCTCTCTCAAATTTTCAAATCACAAATGCACAAATGAACTTGTAAACAAACTTTTTAACCTTTTAAAGTTAACTAAGTGGCATTTTTTATGGGGATGTTTTATTTTATTTTCAAAGGGGCTTTAATTCATCCAATCATCATCTGGTGGCTTTAATATCATTTTTCAGGAGATAAATTGTTTTTCAAACATAAAATTTTGAGGTCATTATCAAATCATCGATAAATCATCAAAATTTTCAAAAAATCCTAAAAATTCAAAAATGCACCAATTTATCTCCTGAGGGGGCATATATCCATCATCACCTGAAAATCAACGTCTAGGGCATCAAAAAAAAATATCGACATCAACAGCGAATTTTTCTTAGAAGCAACGTATAAACACATTACTTCAAAGAGGGGAAAAATGTATACACCTAAAATCGGTCAAGACATTTAATTAATATTTCATCTACTTATAAATAAATTCTCAATTTATTTATATAGTTCATATCTTCTAATTCTCTAAATCTAAAATCACATTCCTCTAATTTAATTAAATAAACGAATTTCTAAAGTTTGTTTTATTTAATTAATTCTCACTAATCCCAAATTTGGAAGTCAAGCACATGTCTACAACTTTTCATGCCACCTCACCAAGGTCACATGAAATTAAATAATTCTCATTTTTAATTAGAATTATCTTCAACAAATTTTCAAACACATGGTCTTTTTCTCACACACTTCTTCAACAAACTTTCAAACACATGGTCTTTTTCTCACACACTTGATTCATCCATCCATTTGGCATGTTGTCTTTGGTTAAGGGAATATTCTTCTTGGTTCTCTCCATCTCCATTGTTCATCCCTCTTGTTTAAATTTGGACCATCGATCAATACCACATCACAAGATGCTTAGAAAATCCTATAAATACGACCCTTTGCCATAGTATTTTGCATCCCACATTCGAGTAGAGTTATCATGTAGGAATAGCTTTGGAGCATTGGAGAATTTGGAGTCTATAGTTAGAATCATGTTTTTCTTTATAGTTGCATATAGAATCATGTTTAGCTTTATAGTTAACATTGTAGAATCATGTTTTGCTTTATAGTTGCATTTTAAATCATGTTTTGCTTTATAGTTGCATTTTAGATTATCATATCACTAATCATTTGAGCATATGCAGAATCATTTTAATTTTTTATCACAGCATTTGTATCACATATTTTGGCAACATTATCCATTCATCATAATCTCCATTATCATAGCATCATAGCTTTCATCATATAGTTTCATATAGGAACTTAGTTTTCTTGCATTTTGAATAGCATCTCGTCTCTCAAGTTGTCATTTTAACAACCATAGTGCACATACAAAATCTAAGAGCCAAATGGTTTAATAAATCCTTGAGATTAAAGAACAATGGAACGTTTTTAAAGATTTGTTTTGCTGCAAATAGAGTAGTTCTTTTATTCAAATATTTCATGTAATACGTCTCATTGGTGTTTGTGTTGATTTACTAACAATTCCCATATTTCACACACACAAACAGTAGTGTGGATTTCTGCTCTCCAATATACATCAGGTACATTTGCTTCTTTAATTATTGTTCTTGTAGCCTCCTACACAGTATGGTTCTTTCTCTCAACAACTCCACTCTGCATAGGAGTTCTAGGAGTAGAAAAATGTCTCTTTATGCCATGCTCTTCACAAAATGTGTTAAACTCAGTGGAAGTGAATTATCCACTTCTATTAGACCCTTAACATTTAATTCTCAGGGTCACTTCATTCTCTACCCTTTCCTTGAACACTTTGAATCTATCTAGAGCTTGAGCTTTCTCCCTAAAAAATGTAACCCATGTCATTCTTGAATAATCATCAATCAAAAGCATGAAGTACCTATCATTATTAAGGCTTCCTATTCTTGTAGGGCCACATAGGTCTATATGAACCAATTCCAGCATTCTGGTAGTTAATAGTTCCTTTCCTCTAAAACTGCATCTCGTTTGCTTTCCCAACTGACAACTTCTACACACAATATTGGTAGGCTTTGTAATCTTGGGCAGATCCTGGACAACCTCTCTTGAATTGATCTTGATCAAATTATCAAATTTTACATGTCCCATCCTCCAGTGCCATAGCCAACTTTCATTAACTTGAGATGCAAGACACTGACCATCAACACCCTTAAGCCAATAGATGTTTCCATATGTTCATCTTCCTATAGCAACCATAGTTCTGGAACCTTTTTTGATCTCACAAGTGTTATCCTAAAACACAAGCTTGAATCCTTTGCTACACATTTTTCCAACACTCAAGAGATTATGCCTTAAGCCCTTAACATAATAGACATCATCAGTACTATGTTTTCCATCAAAACTAATTGATCCTTTCCCAACAATATTTCCACCAGACTCATCTCCAAACATGACTAATCCACCATCATACTTTTCAAGTTTAGTGAACTTAATTTTATCTCTGGTCATGTGATTAGATCAGCCACTGTCAATCACCCAATAATCTTCATCTTGTCTAGCATGAAATGCAGTCACCAGAGTACCTTACATCTCTCCCTTCTTGCTCTTCGGGCCATTTTCCCTTGCACATCTTCCAGAGTTAGTGGATACTGATTTATTCTCTAAGGCTAAAAACAAGCATTCATCATCATCACCCTCAAAATCAAATTCACCATCAGAGATTCCAGCATCTTCTCTAACATAATACAACTTCTTGAACTTCTTATCATTTTTGTCTTTATGATCTATGTTCTTATTGTGTCGTAGAAAAATGGCCCCTTGTCATTTTCATGGCCTTTTAGGTCATGTTTCATGGTGTTTGATCTATTTTTCTTTGATCTTATGTTGTAACATGGCTTGAACATGCATATTTAGGTACTAAAATTCAAATAATGACATCTTGTGAAGGTGTTGTGAAGTGTTGTAAGACATTTCTACATTATTCTAGACTCTATTTATTGCAATTCACCTAAAAACCACCTTTTTATTCATTATTAAGTCCTATTCTGAAGTGTTGTAAAGTCTTGTAACAAGATTTCATGTTTTTCTAGGCACAACTTCACTATTTATCACTTTCTCATGCTTTATTTGGTCCCTTTATGCCCTCATATGTCTTGATTAAGTGTATCTTTTAATGTTAACCCGACAAACAACATTAAATGCAACTTAATTCCTGACACCCATTTTTAGGTCCTAAGTGGGACCCATTCACCATGGGTGGCAAATGAGTCCCCCTTGGCTCCAAATTCAAAAAATTTAAAACTTACTTTTGGGTTTTTATTTAAAAACACTTGATGTCGTCCAATGATGAGGTATGAATGGATAACTAAGGCACAAGATTGTATAAATAAGTGATTTTCACCTCATTTTACATCTCCTACAATCTCATTCATTCAAGCATTCAAGCATTACTCAAGCACTTTGGAGCATCCATTAACATTACTTCATATTTGCATTATCAAGGGTTTGGTAAGTTGATAGCAATTGCATGTTATTAGTTTATCATTCTATTTCATTTCATTGTTTCATTAAGGGTTTGATTACCAAAAGTGGGGTTTGACCAAGGCAAACCCCTATTTCCTAACCCTCAACCATTTTCCCCCTACTGCATGTGTGTTTGCAGACATGTGTATGCAGATTTAACAAGCTTTTTGGTGTTGAAGATTGGTAAACAAGTCAACTCATTCATATTTCAAGCTTGGAGAAGGTTTTTTGTTCATTTCTTGCAGAATTGACTTTGGCAACCCGAAAATCAGAGATTTCCAGATCTGGTGTTGCAGAGTCGTCTCCTAATTTTTCAGAATGTTGGGAGAGGATTGATTTTCCACCAGTGGCAAATGAGTCCCACCTTAGGACTGAAAATCTGAATTTTGTCAGATTTCGGATCTCAACAGTTAAAAACCAGTTTCTGACACTTTTTCACCAGTAGGAGGACTAATTCGCCACCCGAGGTGAATGAGTCCCACTATGAAATTTCAATAATTCTAGTCAGCATCCACAAAATTCCAGATTCATCAAAAATTTCCCAAGTGCACTCTATTTCATCCTATTTCTTTTTGTTTTGCATTATTTCATCATTTAGTTCATTGTTTACATATCACAGTGTGTTTTCCAGCATAATTTAAATCCTAGTTTTGCATTCATATTCATTCATCTAAATCATTTAATTGCATTTATTTTACTTCATTTAGCTTAGAAAACATCCTGCATAACATAATTTGAATGAACCCTTAGCATTTTTGGGACCTATCTCTCTCCTTTTAGGTGAAAAACCCTAGAAGAGCTAGAGAAGTCCATAGGAAACCCAAAAATCAACGGTTCATTTTGGTGAACCTACATTTTGAAAACTTTCCATTTCTGATTTCATTTGCACATTGCATCTTAATTTATATTTGCATCAACATTCAATTAGGACATTGTTTTGTTTTTGCATTTTAGGACTTTTCATATTGCATTAGTGAAAACTTCATTTAGATTTCATTTTTGCATTGCATCTCATTGAAAAAATTAAAAATCTGCATTTTGCATCCTTTATTGCATTCTGTAGAGGATTAAAATCATCTGATTTTTTTTTAAAAACACACAAACACATCATACTGGGACTCATTCGCCACCCTAGGCGAATTAGTCCCTCTGCACTTTTTAAACAACATTTCTAGCATTTTTCTGGCATTTGTCTGCATTTCTATTTTCTATATTTAGATTTCTATTACAATTAGCAGATTTTCTATTATTGGCATTTTAGAGCTCCTAGATTACCTTGCATTTGCATTCACCCCATCCTTTGTGGTACTTGTATGAGTCTTTGGTGCCCCATTAATAATACTTTAGTGAGAAGTTCTAGAGTCATGGCCTCCCGCGATAGCACTTTCATTGTGGACCTTGGGATCTCACGAGCTCCTACTCCTAGTATGGAAAATGGTGCATTAGACACTGACAATACTACTTCTATTTCTTCACCTTTCCATCCAATGAATGTTGACACCCAAAACAATTCCCTCCCGCAAGAAAAGGTCATTAATATTCATGAGGATTTTGCACATTTGAAACAAGACTTGTCACTTGAAAACATTTCCACCATTGCCATACCTGCCATTGACAATCTTCATCATTTGATTGAAAGTGATGATGGCTTGCAAGTGATGAAGAGAATTGCTAAGATTTACAATAAACATGCCTCTTCTAATACCCAATCCGCAAACATTCTTGTAAGCCAAGGAGGACCTCAAGCTCCTCCCCTTTCAACCATAGCATCCATACCAACTTATACCAATCCACAAGTCCACACAATATGCACCAAGTTAATTATGCAGCTACTTCTTTCCCGATTCCACCTAGCATTCCTACTTCTCTTGTGGCATCGCAAGTCCCCTCCACCATCTTCACACCCCATAGTATTCCTTTCACTTCCCCTAACATTACCTACACTCCATCACCATTTTCCCTTCCAACTCAACCTACATACCCTGACCCTGTTCTTACACAACTCCTTAACACTGTTTCTTCCATGCAACACCAACTTTCCACCATTATCCAAGGTCAAACTGCTCCACCCACATAACATGTCTGTAGCAGCTCCTTATCCTTAGAAATATTGTGTACCCCAATGCCACAAGGGATAGAAATGCCTCGGTTTGAGAAATACGGAGGTAAAGGAGACCCTATCAACCATGTTAATGCTTATACAGCTTTGTGTAGTGATTTTTTCCTTGATGATAAACTTTTAGCCAATTTTTTTTAGAGGACCTTGAAAGATACTGCATTTGAATGGTTTTCCAACTTTCCTAATCATTCCATTTGTTCTTTCAATGAATTGGTGGATGGTTTCATAAGTCACTTTCAAGTGCACATGACACCTAAAAAGACAATGGCTAACCTCATGAGATGTAGACAAAACACAGACGAAAAAGTAATTGATTTTATCTCACGATACCAATCCTTGTATGCTCAAATTGATGTCAAGATTCCTGATGCACATCAGCAAAAGATGTTTATTGAAAACTTGCACACAAACCTTTAGGATAAACTAACTATAATGAAATTCCCTTCGTTCATGCATTTATGCACAACCTTGTGTGAATACCATAACTCGGTTTCAAGTCGTGATTCAAATCCACTTCTAATCGAGCTGAAAAACCCAAACACAACAATCGAAACCAAAATAACACGTAAAACTTTCAAAAACCAAGTAGAGGCTTCTTACAGTTCAATCCTCCATCACAACCGCAACCAACCCAATCAGTTCAAACTCAAGTGGCATCTATTAAAGCAACGGTGCCTTATACATATGGGGACCCGAAGAGACAATTTACTCCTTTACCCAACACCCTCCATAACACAATGAACCAATTAATTCAACAATGCATGCTCACTTTTCCACCCATTAGACCACTTGATCCAAATCTTCCCTTACCACCCACCTTCAAACCTAATGCTTATTGTCATTTTCATTGCCAAAATGGACATGACACTGAACACTGCAAGGGTCTCAAACATTTAGTTCAAGGCCTCATTGATTCAAGCCATTTGTTCATTATGGGTGTTAATGATCAAGGCAATAAGTCCATTGCACCCCCTAACCAAAACTTACAAATTTTCACCAATGCTATGCCTAAACACACTACTTCATTTGTCAAGGCTAGCAAACCTTCAAACATTGATGTAATGACTGTTGATACAAACAATGAACAACATTATATACCTCCACCTATTACTGAAGATGATCCTATGGATCAACTTGTGGCTACGATAGGCATTATCCCTCATACGGGCCAAACCATTAAATCTCTTGATATCACTTTTTTTGCTAAAGACATACTACAAAAACTTCTTGATGGTCCTCTCTACAAAGCTGGCAGAATCTACAATAAGCCCACTAATGGGATATTAATAGATCCCACTTGTGGCAAGAATGTGATCACAGAGGAGTTTCCAGTATTACATGACCTATATCAAGATGATTATAATAAACCGACTACATGGATTAAAACACATACTGGTTTTGCATGCCCTACAATCACATCAATCGTACTCCCCTTACAAATCGGACCTAAAAATTCAGATGTAACATTTTCAATTATTCCACAGTCTGACCAATTTCATTTACGGCTAGGCCAACCTTGGCTTCGCTCAATGAAATCGGTCCCATCAGTTGTTCACAAGTGTTTGAAGTTTCCACATGGCAATGAGGTATTCACCATAAAACATAGTAGCTTTGATCCCTTATCTTCCAAAGGTAATTTTTCATTAGAAGCCTTTTGGCGTGAACCCATGGAACCCATCACCCCTCGAAAGGACTTCTTTTTCATAGCTTATCAAAAGTTAAAATCCAAAAAGATAGTTGAATTGTCTCTTTGTAACATGTCATCATCCACTTCCACACCTCCTATCATAGATGAAACTATGCTTCAACCTGAGTCTAACATTGAGCAAACCATACAACCTCCTGAACAACCACCCCTAGATACTTCCTAGCCATCATTTAACCAACCAAGGGAAAATGAAACAACTTTTGTCATGCCTCCTCATATTAAACAAGTGTATAAATCCAAAGAGAAAATGGTTGACCCATCCTCTTCGGTTTCTTCTGTTCTTCCCTCTTCGGAAGTAGAACCTATGATGACTCAATCCGCTCTTACACCTCAACAACTCCAAAATCAAATTAAATGAAACCGCGGTGCTAGGTAAAGTAGGTTTCATCGTCATCTCCTTGCTCATCAATCTCACATGGAAGAAAATATAGAAAATCAACCTCCACCTTTGACAGAAGTAATAGATGACCACCCTCCTTCTCTTGACCTGCCACAAGATAGTCTAATGCAACAATCACAACAAAATGAACCCATCCAACAACCATAGCTTTTGATACATCCATCCTTAGAAATCACCCTTCATCCTTCCATTGTCATTAATCTTGATGATGATGATGATGATGATGCGACGATAGCAAAAATAGATGAAGAAGTGCATAACTATTTAAAATCTTTATTTTCATCTATAATGAGCTTAAAAGATAAAACCTCTCCACCAAGTGAAGAACTTGGTACGACTCCTAGTTCAGCGCTTGCAATTATTCCTTTGGATAGTCAACTACCCTCGCATTATACTGAACAAGATTGGGAGGTGGATGACATGTTAGATGGTTGACTTGCATTTTCCTATCTAGCATTTTTGCTTTTCTCTTTTTATTTTTTCTTTTCATTTGTGTATCGTGTTCCCCCGTATCGTTTGTTTGATGTTCCCTCTCTTTGTACACTTATTCTATTCATATCTCTATTCTTCTATTCATCGTGCATTGTCTTTTTTGCTTTTTGTTTTGTGTTTTCCTTTTGGGGATGATGCAAAGCATAGAGACACCCTATGTCTCCCCCATGTTGACCCACAAGGTCCTTGTCTTTTTCACTTTTGTTTTGTGTTTTCCTTTTGGGGATGACGCAAAGCGTAGAGATGCCCTATGTCTCTTCCATGTTGACCCAAATGGTCCCTTTTCTTTTTGTCTTTTTCTTGTGTTTTCCTTTTGGGGATGATGCAAGGTATCGATACCGAAATGTCTCCTTGATGTTGACCCAAAATCTTTTCATTTTCTTTTGTCTTTTTGTTTTCTTTCGTTTCTCTTGTATTTTCCTTTTGGAGACAATTCAAGGCATTGAGACCACAATGTCTCTTCCATGTTGACCCAAAACAGACTTTATTTTTCCTTTTTTTTCACTCTCGTTGTGTCATTCTTCCAATTCTATGTGCTTTGGGGAATGATGACAGTTTCGAGCTCTTTCATAAACACATTGCAGCAACGAACATACTGACCCCAAATCCATAGATCCCTTATGTGTTTGGTGTGCTTTCTTTTTTGGGGGGCAACTCCCTTTTATTTTGTCTTTCATTTTATTTGACGTGATGCAGCCTAACTTCGAAACATATGACTTGGCATAGGGCTTTCCAAGTTGGCTCTCATATCTTGTTTTCTTTTTCTTTCCTTCGCTACTTTAAAGTAATTGCTCACAGAACGATGTGTAGCAATTCCTTTAAAGTGGGGGGCATACATGACCACTAATTCATTTGCATTCTTGGTTCCTAGTGTAGCCTTGTCGTTTATACGATGCATTTGTCACTTTGTAGATGACATTGGGTGTGATGTCCTTCATAATTGTGATCTATCTTAGCATATTACATTCCTCTTGGTGGCCTGATGTGATGCACTACATCCCCTAAGTTGTGAATATTCTATTCTTTGATTGGTCCTCTTTTGGAGACATTAGACACAATGTTCCCTAAGTGATTTACCTTGCATGAACTGAACAAGACTCCTTTGAACATCTTTCACATTTTACACTTTACATTTTACATTTTAACATTTTTATCTTTTTCCACCTTGCATAACGCAACTTGCATGACTGTGGTACCTTTCCTTTTGTTCATGACATTTTTCCTTGTGGCAGCTTGTTAAAGTTATCAAGAGGTATAACTTTAATATGGTTGAGCGGGAAGCCCACCTAGCGGCATGACTTTTCCCGATAGCCACCTTTGTGTTTGTGAGTGCATACCAACTAGCATATGTATCTTACCTTTTTGGGCTTTCTCACCCCACGGACAGCCAGAAGTTTTGTGGCTTCAGAGTGAGTACATTTGGGCCTTCTCACCCGGCGGACTATCATGTGTTATGTCACCCCAGAGTGATTATGCATTCTCTTTTTCAAAAAATCAGCCTAGATCTAATCCACAACTAGTTGGACTGACGATCAAAGCTTCATCTAATTCTTCTCAACACTTGTTTGTTCCTTTATTCTTATGTTTAGTTTGCCATGGGATATTCATCCTAGGGGCTTGATCATCCCTCTTGATCATTGTCATTCCATCTTGCTAACGTAATTACATTTGAACCCTCCTCTTGATGTTCATGGCTACTTTATTGTGAGTTTGAATCAAGTTCATCCTCTCACTAAAGTGGGGGCTAAATGTGTCATAGAAAAATGGCCCCTTGCCATTTTCATGCCCTTTTTGTTCTTGTTTCATGGTGTTTGATCTATTTTGCTTTGATCTTATGTTTTAACATGGCTTGAACATGCATATTTAGGCACTAAAATTCAAATAATGACATCTTGTGAAGGTGTTGTGAAGTGTTGTAAGACATTTCTACATTCTTCTAGACTCCATTTATTGCAATTCACCTAAAAATCACCTTTTTATTCATTATTAAGTCCTGTTTTGAAGTGTTGTAAAGTCTTGTAACAAGATTTCATGCTTTTCTAGGCACAACTTCACTATTTATCCCTTTCTCATGCTTTATTTGGTCCATTTATGCCCTCATATGTCTTGATTAAGTGTATTTTTTAATGTTAACCCGACAAACAACATTAAATGTAACTTAATTCGTGACACCCATTTTCAGGTCCTAGGTGGGACCCATTCGCCATGGGTGGCGAATGAGTCCCCCTTGGCTCCAAATTCAAAATTTTTAAAATTTTCTTTCAGGTTTTTATTCAAAAACACTTGATGTCGGCCTGTGATGAGGTATGAATGGATAACTAAGGCACAAGATTGTATAAATAAGTGATTTTCACCTCATTTTACATCTCCTACAATCTCATTCATTCAAACATTCAAGCATATTACAACATTAATTCAAGCATTACTCAAGCACTGTGGAGCACTCTGTTTCATCCTATTTCTTTTTGTTCAACATTATTTCATCATTTAGTTCATTATTTGAGTGTGTTTTCCAGCATAGTTTAAATCTTAGTTTTGCATTCATATTCATTTATCTAAATCGCTTAATTTAATTTATTTTAGTTCATTTAGATTATACAACATCCTGTATAACATAATTTGAATGAACCCTTAGCATTTTTGGGCCCTATCTCTCTCCTTTTGGATGAAAAACCCTAGAAGAGCTAGAGAAGTCCATAGGAAACCCAAAAATCAATGGTTCACTTATGTATAGCTCTATTTGGACATCTTGAAGCATAGTGACCAATATTTCCACAACTGAAACATTTAAAAGGTAACATACCTTTGTACTTACTGGTACCTTTCTTCAATTTCCTTGTGAAGTTTGCTTCCAACTCACTTGAACCATCACTATCCAGATCATCTTATGTCTTTGTAGCTTTAAAGGTTGACTCTCTCTTCTCCTTTTCTTTTCCAAACTTCCTCACCTCAAATGCATTCAAGGTGCCAAAGAGTTGTTCTTTAGTAAACTTCTTAGGATCATACACCTCCTCAATAACTAAGACCTTATCATTGTAACTCTCTGGTAAGGTCATTAGAATCTTCTCTATTATATATTCATCTACCAGAGTACCCCCTTGATTCCTAACTTCATTTGCTGCAAGATTAACCCTCTATAAATAGCTTGCAAAATCTTCACCTTCATCCATTTTTATTTTCTCATATTTGTGCTTAGCTATTAGCTTTCTTGACAATTTCACTCTATCATTTCCTTTATAGAGATCTTCCAACTTTTTCCAAACTTCATAAGCAGTGCCCAAAGAAATGACTTTTTTTCACTCAGTCTTAGATAAAGCACTATAGATAGCATACCTTGATTTTTTATTTTCCCCATAAGAAAAAATCCCATCTACAAATGAAGGACCACTTGTCGGCTCAACATATTTTGTCTTAACAACTTTCAAAGTCTTGTAACCAAGAGAGATCAGGTAACCTCTCATCTGCACTTTCCAGTCACTATAGTCAGATCCATCAAACATAGGGATTTCCAATTTGTGCACCATCAGCTCTACCTCAGGCGGTTAAGCTCTTCAACTAGGAACCAAAGCTTTGATACCAATTGTTGAAAGGCACAAGACAATTGAGAGGGGGGTGAATCAGTTGTCACCAAACTCAATCACAAATCTCAAACACTTATCAACTTCACTACCACTTTATTTTGTTATTAAGTGTGAACATGAAATGCAAATAACAGAAAGAAAAATCAACACAATGAACACCAGATTTACATGGAAAACCCAAAGAGGGAAAAACCATGGTGAGGATTAACTCACAATATAAAGTAATTCCAAAATTGATTACAAAGAGGCTCATTGCCAAGGGTTTACTTCCCAAAAAGGACTCACTGTCTGAATACAAGGCTCACTGCCTATAGATAGGACTCACTGTCCAAAAGGGAGGCCCACTTCCTATAGATACAAAGAGGTAACAGAAAGATCCACCATAGCAAATTACACACATCTGCAGCCTTGATCAGAAGATTGTAGAAACCATTAGCTCGTTGCTTTCAGGAATCTAACACATTAAAGTATTGTTGCCTCAATTCACTTTCACACAATTTTGCTTCTCACACTTGTGGCATACTTCATTAATTGCAATTCATAACATCTCGACTTGTATTTATATCGTCTTTAACCTTAGAAACTTTCTCCAAGGTTAGCAACACACTTCATTTTAAAAATTCAAATTAGGTCGGCAACTCAACATTCCCATGGTGGAAAGGAATGAGAGCAGACCACACCAACACTTAACCACAACCCAAAACAATGTCTCAAATCAATCACACGCTTATTCAATTAACACTTATCCTTTGTATGAAGTGTAAACACCAGGTCGGCCAAACCTAATGAAACACAAATGAACTTTGAATTACACGCTTCCACATCAAGAAGGTAACATGTGGACCACACAGCATGCTTCACCATACACCAGAACACATCTTGGATACCATCAATTTCATCTACATCAACTGCAACAATCTTCATACTTAGAAAATTCTCCTTTAGTCCATCGAGACTGCAAAGACACACACAGGAACTCTAGAACACATCTTCTGGAGCACCAAACCACAAACACCTTTGCTAGAATATAGACACCACCTTAACAAGCCTTCTACCAGATCTGCAAGACCAGAAACAAAATAGCAAAGGACTGTGAAGTAGAAACATTTCTCCCATTCACAGAAAAACAACTCTACCAGACTAGTTCACACACCGGTGAACACAACTTTCACTCTCCATCAAACTAGAAGCTACAATCCAAGAGATATCACCAACAGATACTCATAAACAACACTTCATATCTGCACAAGCATAGGATCAACACAAAATAAATGCATAACACACACTGGAGCACATTCTGAACACACACACACACACACCTCTAACTTCACTATTTCATAATGTCAGCACACCTGCAACACCATAAAGATAGCTCCATGTACTCACAACATCTCTATAGCATCTCAACTATACATGTACAACATACAACATCTTGTACTATGTTGACATCAATGACAACATGAATGACAACACAACCAAACTTACTCATACTTGCAACAATTCCTACATGACAAGTGACTATGAACTTGACAGAGTCTTCACCGACCTTGACTTATCTGATACTATGCCTCACAACCCTGAAAACACCTTTGTCTTTACCATATCCACCCTAAACCTTGACACTACTGATGATGGCATGCCTTTAGTTTACCCTCAACTCATCAATTGGGACCAACAAGGACCTCCCATATTAGATGTATTCAAGAATGACGAAGCCATTTCCAAGTTCATGGGACTAAGAGAAGGAATTCCTAGTGGTGATCATAAGGCTAAATTTACCATTGAATTGGATCATATGGAATATTTTGGGGAGTTTTCCCACACGTAGTCACAAAATAAGAATAATAAAACAAAAAAAGATGAGTCTCTAGGTGTAATTGCAAGGTGCCTTTAGACTAGGAAAAAGTAAAAATAAAGGATGTATCCAAGGGTGAAAACCTCTCCAAGGCACGAAAGGATGGAGGGTTGGACATTCTTCCCATTAACCAAGAGAAGTCACTAATGGTTATCGAACAATCTATGGAAGTCAACATCAGCACGGAGGAAAATCTTAAGGTTATACACTTTGCAATGTCACTAATAGAGACAAAGAAACCTGAGTTTCATACCTTGTTTGCAGAATGATAGATTGAATTTGCTTAGTCCTATGCTGACATGCCTGGATTATACCATGAGTTGGTATTGCACCATTTACCACTACATCCTGATGCCAAACCGATCAAGCAAAAGCTCAGGAAGATACATCCGCAAATTGCTTTGTTAGTCAAGATTGAACTAAAGAAACTACTAGATGTTGGATTTATCAAGTCTATTGACTATGTAGAGTGGATCTACAATCTTGTTCCAGTAACAAAACCAACAGGTGGGATCTGTATTTTCACTGACTTTCGTGATCTAAATAAGGCATGTCTTGAGGATGACTTTCCTTTACCAAACATTAACATAATTATAGACTTGACAGATGGATACGAAATGTTGTCCCTCATGGATGGTTTCTCAGGGTATAACCAAATCAGAATAGCTCTAGAAGATCAAAATAAGACACCTTCACTTGTCCATCGGGAAGTTACTACTAAAATATCATGCCTTTGGACTCAAAAATACTAGAGCCACCTACCAACATGTCATGACGATAATTTTTCATGACCTGATGCATACTCTAATGGAAGATTATGTGGATGATCTACTAGCCAAATCATTGACACGATATGACCACTTGCGAGTCTTAGACAATATTTTCAAAAGGTTGGAAGAATATAAAGTGAGATTAAACCCCAAGAACTATGTATTTGGAGTAACGTCGGGAAAACTCGGGTAGGTTATATAGTTTCCAAACGAGGCATTGAAGTCAACCCAACAAAAGTCAAAGCTATAATAGGCATTCCTCCACCCAATAACATAGGTCAACTATGCACACTATAAGGATGACTCCAATCCATCAAATAATTCATACCACAACTGGCTGACAAGATACATCCCTTTCAACATTTACTTAGAAAAGGTGTATTGTTTATATGGATAGACAAGTGTTAGGAAGCCTTTCAACAAATTAAGGAAATTATCAGCTGAAACCACCAATTTTAATGCCACTTTTCAATGGGATACCTCTCATCCTCTATATTTAAACAACTACATCTACACTAGGGGCATTACTTGCACAGAATAATGATGAAGCCCGAAAACAAGAAATATACTATACTAGTCGCACCTTGGTCGGTTATGAGCTAAATTATAGTCCAATAAAACATGCTTGTCTTATGGTATTTTTCTCTTCTCAATGACTTAGGCACTACATATTGAACCATTAGACGAAGCTTGTCACCAAGATAGACCCATTAAAATATCTTCTCAGTAAGGAAACTTTGACAGGATGACTGGCTAAATGGGTCATGATACTCAGAGAGTATGATATTTAGTATGTCAAGAGAAAAGCAATAAAAGGACAAGTCATTGTCGATCAACTTGTAGATGCACCAACTAAGGATGATCACCCATTAGTCCCTAATTTTCCAAATGAATCTATCTTCACTATGGACATGCCAATGACATGGAAACTATACTTTGATGGATCTCACACAAACCATAGGTCAGGAGCAGGCATACTATTTATCACCCCTCAAGGTGATACCATTCCTAAGTCATTCAGAATTCCCTTCCCATGTACAAACAACATAATAGAGTATGAAGCTCTTCTCACAAGACTTTGTATGGAAATCAAGTGGAAGATCAAGAACTTGCAAGTATATGGTGATTCTCAACTAGTAATCTGACAATTCAATGATGATTACGACACTAAGGAAGAAAATCTCACCCCATACAAATGGATGGTAGACAACTTCAAATAGTACTTTGACATAATCCTCTTTCATCAAGTTCCCCACATTCAAAATAAAGCAACAGATGTCGTGGCCACCATTGGCTCTCTCTTCAAAATACCAAACAATGTGACTCAATTTGAGTTTCTAGTAGAACAATTATTGATCCCTTCCTTCGACATACCCGAGTCTAAGATGGTCTGTGAACTTGTTGGTCCCAACTTTGCATGGTACCAAGATATTTATGACTACCTCCATGACCATACCATTCCTCTCGACCTTTTTGCTAACCAATGCAAGAAATTTATCCTCAAAACCTCCAAGTACGCCATCATAGGTGACACCCTTTATAGATATACCCTTGAAAATACCCTTTTGCGATGTCTCGACATTGAAGAAGCACAAATGACCTTGCATGAGGTAAATGAGGGTATATGTGGAACCCATTCTAGTGGTCCAACCCTGGCTAAGAAGATTATGAGAGCGGGTTATTATTGGCCTACAATGGAACAGGATTCCTATCACTTCATCAAAATATGTTGGCAATGTTAGATCCATGGAGACTTGATACACACACCAGCACAAGAATTGTATCTAATAACATCACTATGGCCCTTTTCCTAATGGGGACTCAACCTCATAGGTAAGATCCATCCCACATCCTCCAATGGCCATAAATTCATCATCATCGTGACTGAATACTAAATGGATTGAAGTCATTCCCATGGCATACATCATCAGAAAACAAATCTCTAATTTTATCCTCAATTATATCATTTATCGGTATCGTGTCCCTCATTCCATCATCACTGAAAATGGTTGTCCATTCAAAAATCAAGAATTCTGCCACCTTTGCGAGAAGTTCAACATCCAACACCATTTCTCCACTCCATATTACCCATAAGGAAATAGCCAAGCCAAGGCATCAAATAAAACCATTCTAAAAATCCTTAAAAAGACCATCAATGATGTTGGTCATGACTAGAACCTTCAGCTTAACCTTGCCTTATGGGCCTACCACAGGTCAGTATCTACACTCCTACCGGTGCCACTCCATATTCCCTGGTCTTTGGTTCTGAAGCTATCTTACCTATTGAGGTTGAACTACCTTCCCTAAGGGTATCCATGCAAGGGCATATCAATGATGAGGAATATCAAGTATCAAGGCTACATGAGTTGTAATTTATAGATGAGTGGAGATAGAAAGCATTGGACTAACTTCAAGCATATCAGAATCATCTTCGTTGTAGCTACAATAGGAAAGTCTTGAACTGACACTTTGACGTTGGTGACCTAGTATTAATAAAAAATCCTAAGAACCAAGTAGAACGAGAAAAGCCAGGAAAGTTTGAGCCAAATTCATTGGGTCCCTATATTGTCATAGCAGTCTTTAGATCAAGAGCTTATCAACTTTCCATTCCTTAAGGGGAACCATTTTTAGAGCCAATCAACAATTTGCACCTATGCCAATTCTACACTTAGCTTTCCCAAAATTGGTAGGTCATTGCATGGTAACATATCCCATTACCAAATGTTGTTTATTGATCTTATTTTTCATATATCCTAAATGAATAATGGATTACACATTCAAATAGATAAATTAGATCTTTTTTTTTACCAAAGAAATCACATGTTAATTTTTAAAAATAACTATCATGAATTTAGCTCATAGAACATGTTAATCTCAATCATTCACCTTTCAAGGTGAGATTCATATGAAGCTCTTCTTGTACATATCTTGGGGTAACATCCAAAGGTCCTAGGCTTTCTTTCAAATCTAGTTGTTCAGGCAATGATTTTTTAAGGATATGTTACACAAAATCAATTAAAAAGGGTTATTTTAAACTTTAGTTGGACAAGATACATGTGTCAAGATATATTATTTTGATGCTCTTTTTTGAACAACTACTCTTTATGGATCTAATATTTAGGGACCTTCTCTCAAAGGGATTGAGTGGGATTGCTTGGAATTATTACAAACCTTATTCCTTCAAACAATTATTTGATTTAAAAACACAATTACTTAGCATATTGTACAAACTGAATTTAATGCCTAGCCACTCAAGTTGAACACTATTTTAAAGATTGTTTTTGTAAAATCTCAAATATTTTATAGATAATATAAAGGGTAATTTGAGGAATCATTTTAATGCTTATTCATCCTCTTTGTAGCCCTTGAGATAGGGAAAAAATATTGATTAACTAGTGTGAGATCCCTTCTACAAACAAATGATATTTTAGTAAATAATCTTCTATCATACAAGTGTTATTAAAGGGCCCCCAATATTAGAGTGGGTCAAAAGGAGATTCAAAAATGCATTCAAGGTGACATTTATATGGAGAAGAGCCAAAAGAGGATGATTATTAACCATTAATGTTGATAAAATTTGAGGCATGTACATAAAGATAATTTGAAGTAATGAAAGAAAATTAGGCCTAACCATTTAAGAACTTGAAGTAAGGGAAAAATAGATAGTGAATCAATACAATCATGCATCTTAGAAAAAATATTTTCATGAAAATGGCAATAATATTATCCATGTTATATCTAATTTTGATCAATCTAATGTATTCATGCTAGGAAATAAGTGGAAGAAAGTGACAAATGCAAATTGGTTGGCTTTGGCTATGATCTTCTATGAAGTATTCAACAAATTGATCAGCTGCCAATATATTTTTTTGTCGAGATCACCTACCTTAGTTATAGATTTAATATTTCCTTTATTTATAATAGTACCTAGGGAACCTACTACAAAATATTACAAGTAAACCTAGAAGACATCAGGCCCAATATTTTTCTGCAGAGTTCTATATAATTCAAATGGGAAACCATGTTATCTAGAGGTTTTATCTTTAGCCATAGAGAAATCCATTTCATGAAGATCTGGCAAAGTGAATTTCTAGTCATAAATGACCCAATATGTAGTATAAATTATCCTACAAGGGACCACACTCAAACACTAGTGAAGTACTTTCTTAGACTTTAAGGAACCCTAGCTTGAAAAACCTACCAATAATAGAAAATAAAAACCTAGATAATAGTGTAGACATTGAAAAATGTCCTAGACCTACTAATACTATTTTTCCTTGTCAATTTGTTTGTCTAATGTCATAAGTCTTCTATTAATTAAATAATTTTAATTATTCAATTAATTCATGTCTATTTTTTTATTTCCTCTTTTAATTAATTAAATAAATATTATTTATTTAATTGTGTCACTAATGTCTTTTTCATCTATAATTAAATAAATTTTATTTATTTAATTATTTACCACTTTCTATTATAATTAAATAGTTATTTGAATTATTTAATTATTCACTAGCCTTTTTTGTCATTAAATTAAATAAATTTTATTTATTTAATTACCTACTAATTTGTCATCTTCTTCCTATTTTGAATTAAATTATTATTTAATTCAAAAATCAGCTTGTCACATGTCCCACTTTTCAATTAAATTGTTATTTAATGAAAAAGTCAACCTATCGCATGTCTTCTATAATTAAATAATGCTTTTATTATTTAATTATTCACTTCCCTATTAAATTAAATAATTTTATATTTGCGCCGCCGGTCACATTAAAAAGTTTACCAGGCGCACTGCAGTTTATATGGGGTCGTGCTACCCGATTCCTGCAGTCTAAAAAAATAATAATAATAATAATTTTATATTTATTTGATTTCCTCCTACAACCTCTTTTTTTGTGCCAATTTCATTATCCATGCTAATCTTATCTCTTGAAATCTCATTCATTTTCAGCCCTTGATTGAATTATTTTATAATTCAATCCTAGCCATTCATTCTTATCATTGCCCTAATTTTGCCCTAACCCTATTTCATACTACAACTTTCATTCTTGTCCATTGATTGACACATCTTATTGATATTGAATCTCAACCCTTCATTCAAAATTATTTTTTCTATAAAATACCCTAGCCTTGTCATTTTCATTATCTCTAGTTCATATGCAAGTATATGTTGCTAGTGTGAGACAACTATCTTCAATATTTTGCTAGGCATTATCATAGGCTTATTAGTGCATACTCAAATCTAAGGGCATCAAGTACATTTCAAGAAAAATGGAGAAGGAAAATAGAGGTGAAGCAATGATGGCATGAAGACTTTATGTTCATCTATTTCTTTATATTTCATGTTTTTATTCTTATTTGTGCTTTATTGTTGGTTTAGGGTTAGTTTTCATGCTATTTTACATTAACCTAGAATTTTACCCTAGATTACAAATAGTAGGAAGCTACTTAGAGAGGACTTGTTGACATTCTCTAATATGCTTGATCCTTTGAAAATTTCAACAAGCTCAAAGGGATTAAAAAATCATTGGAAAATATATCCCTAATTTTGAACCAAAGCAAATGGGTCTTAATTTAAGCTTCATGAGCTACATCATTATCAACATTGTTTTGTATGCTATAAAAGTTGAGCAATGTGCAATTATAGAGTGGGAGAGAATATAAGTAAATCCAAAACAATATTGACTTGGTGGATCTTTGAGCTAGTGGACTCATATAAGTACTGGTGAAATAAAACTAGCTAATGAATAAAAAATTAAAAAATGGGCATATTCCCTTTTATGGTGTCATTCCACAATTGATCTACCCAATCCCATGATTAGGATGTGGCTCTATACTTGATTTTTTTTTTAATATGGGCAAGCATGGGATTATGACTCAAGAATAATGTGTTGATGTAAAATTAAATATTTTGGGAGCTTTAGGCATTATAGTTTTCCACTCAATATAAAATCAAATTAAAAAGTTATATGAAAGAGCAATAGCTAGAAGTGGCTCCACCAATAATCAAAACAATAAGAAAAAGAAAAGATAGGCTAGCCTAAAACAATATCCTTATCAAGAGAATTAAGAATCATTATTGTACCTAAATATAAATGTATCTACATATATTATAGGCAGTTAAAATGATGGTGGCCAGCATTTCTATCAAAAAGACCCAATATATTTTGTCTACAATACCAAGCTTCACTTTTGTACCAAGCCTTTGTAATGTCCCCATTCTCGGAGTGATATCTTGGAGATGAGAGCTAGCTCATTCACCATTCTCGTGAGCTAGTCATCCTGGTGAGGGAATGTTATTGGACCATGAGAACTATATTTTTGATGATTTGCTTTTGGAAGGGGAATTATCCTTAATGGAAAATAAAATATAATGTTGATTATATTTTATTATTATTCCATTTTCCACTTGCAAAGTCAAAGAAATCAAGGAGGGGAGTTTCAAAACAAATAAAATGTTATTTTCTTCCTCAAGTGGCCAAAAAGAATCAAATCTGATCATGAGTTGGTCAACCCATATGAGATCAAATATGATTTGCTTCAAAATTCAATTCTCTCTCCTAAGTCAGTTTAGAGACTTAATGAAGAAGGCATGTAATATTTGATATTTTAAGATCAAATCTGATTCTTTTCTAAGTCTTCTTAGTCAAGGGCAGTTTAGTGCCTTAATGGAGAAGGCATTGAATATTTTAATATTTTAAGACCAAATCAGATCCTCCCTATGGCGATTTGGATAAGGGCAGTTTAGATGCCTTAGTGAAGAATGCATTGAATATTTTAATAAGATAAAATCATATCCTCCCCTATGGCAGTTTGGACTAGGGTTGGTTTAGAGCATTATTTAAGAAGGCACCAATGGCTTGAGAGCCATTATGTTGAATTGATATTTTCAAAAAATGTGTGTATGATACTTTTCTCTTGGCTAGAAGTGAATTCCAGTTGATTCAAGGTGGTGTTCCCTTGAAATATCAATGGTTTGGTGATGACCCCATTCCACCATGAGAGGTGAATTCGCATGGAGTTCATCATAGAGCTTAATTGACAAGTTTTTGAGGAGTTAGGACTTTAAAAGCTAGGGTTTGAAGACTTGTTTATTGCAGATCTAAGAAAGAATAAGGCAAATTGGTTAGCTTTGGATGTCTTGGAACAAGTCACTCCATTTTTGGCATATTGGGGTTTCATTTTTGAAGAGTTTGCATTGCGGGTTGGCTAGAAACCCATATCAAGCTCTCACAAGTTGTTGGTAATCAAGTTTCAAAGTTGATATCAATTATATTTCATCCCTTTTCAAGCATAGAAGGCAAGTTGGGGCTAAATCACCATCTATCTAAGCTAGATGATTTCATAATTTAAGCTATTTTTTCAATATTTGATGAGTTTCAACATTTCTAGGTCATTTTTAGTCAAGTACAGATTGAATACTAGTTGTTATAGAGTTATCATCAATCATACCAAACCTCCAACGTGCTACTATAGTCTTCTTCTAATCAAGGATTGAAGAGTATTCCATCAATACTACCTAGGGTTTCATTCTTCAATCATTTTTCTAGGGTTTGATCTACATTTTGACCATCTTGCATGTTGTATGTGAACTGATTTTATAAATCAGACTATCTGATTATAAGCTACAAACAATTCTCTATTGTAATTAGATTGTTCAATCAATACGAAGCTATCGACATTTTTTGGGTATGTCGTTCTCATGTTTTGATTGATTTAACTTCATCATTTGATATTTGTTTCATGTTATATTTGAAGATTTTCATCTACAAGGTATAATAGACATAGGGAGGAATTTTTTTTGGTTGAGATAAGGTAGGCTTCTTATAGCCTCACTTTTGCTAGTTGTTTATCTCATAGGAAGATGGAAACATTTATAAAATTCCAACACAACCATATTAGAATTCCCACACAATATCCAAGAGGTGGTGGAAATATACTCTACGATCCATTGCTAGAGAAGAAATCTTTCAAAAACATCATTTGAAGAATAAATAGTAACAACCCCAAGAGAGTGGTTATTAATATTAAATAGGACCCGCAAGGCATGGTTAGTGGGGTAACATTCATGAGATATTATGTTTTTTATCATGTAGGTAAAATAAAAGTGGAAAGTCATCCATGACTTAGTTCATGATCACTATGCAAAAAGTGATTTTTTAGCTAGATGACACAAAAAGTTGGAGAAAGCATGAAACCTACGATTTTTAACTCCTATAAATAGAAGATATCAAATTTTTGAAATCTTTGTCAAAAATTCCACATAGTGTGTTTTTTATGGGGTTATTAAGGCCCTAAATAATCTATGAAATAAACTTTAATAAAGAGATAAATTGAGGGGTCATTGAGCTCATCAAATCTCTATATTTTTTCTTCAATAATTCATCTAAGATTGTCACCTTTTTTTGGAGATTAAAACACAAGAAATAATTTATTCCTATTTGGAACAAAATTTCTATCCTCTATCCCACAAGTTGGACAATGAGAATGGTAAGAAGGAGAGAATGTGGTCAAGTACCTAACTAGGAAAAAATAATGCTACCAAGAAGTAGCATTTAGTTGAACTAAGGCTTGTCTACCACTTGTGAAAACTCCCCTATGGTTTGAGAAGCAACCATATATTTTTCCCTATTAGGATTTGAACCCTAAGGCCCAATAATTGATAGTTGAGAACTAGGACCTTTATATCCATAATTATAAACATTTATTTTATTTCTCACCATATTCCAACCATCCTTAACATGTCTAGGAAGAGAAATTCTATTAATTTTATTGGGTTAAGGCTTAAATCATTATATAACCAAAGGAAAATATTATTTTTTATGGTTTAAGGATTGGCAGTGATAATAAGTGTGTGGGAAGTTGAGATACATGACCCTTTGGGTAAGGTTTTGAGATCCTATTTAGATTTATATTGAATCATTAAGGTCTTTGGATAATTAATCTCTATAAAATCCATTTTTTGAGGATAAAATGAGAAGAATATTATTTTATCAACATGGATAATACAACACAACAAGGAAACAATGTAGTCTACAAAGGGCCAAAGTGCAAAGGGGATACCAAGGAATTCAACCCAAACTAGAACTTAGAGTGAACATCCCTTAGTGAAAATGAATTCCTAAGTCCATAAGGTAAATAATAATAAATAGAAATTAATGTATTGGGGACCATGCTGAAAAATGGCCTTAGCAAACTTGACTATAGCCAAACATAAAATAAATAACCCCTTAGTAAGGTTTTGAATAGCCTCCATATGGACCCCATGAGGAACCTAGGAGGAGTTGACCCAAATCCTAAGCATACTTTTAGAGGGAATTCTACCAATTAAATACCCAACAAGGGTGTAGTTTTCAATCCATGTGCATGCATTTTCAAAATCCTGACAAAGAAAGAATCAAAAAGTTATGTCATTTCACATCACTCAACCATCTAATGTTATTATTGATGATGCTATCATCTATCACATACCTATCATTTCCCTCAAAAATAATAAAACCATCCAACCCATTGAAACTATCAAATACCAATCCTATGAATGTCATTTGTCTCCCATCACTTCATCCACACAATTTTAGGATTCTATCCAACACTCCTCTCCCATCACACCATCCACATAACTCTAAACATTCCAAGGGCTTGTTCCAAATCATTATACCATAAACAACCCTCTAAATCAAGATCAAATTATCCCTTCCACCCCATCTCATGATCCCCTTCCATATCATAACCAAAGCATCCCTTCCACTCCACCCCATGATCTCCTTACATATCAAGATCAAATCATCCTTTTTATGTCATCTCATGATCTCCTTTCATCTCAAGATCCAAGGATTTCATCCACTCTACCTCATGACCCATTTCCAAATAAAGATCAAATAATCCCTTCCTCTACATCTCATTATCTCTTTCCAAATCAATATCAAATAATCCCTTCCCCTCCATCTCATGATCCCTTTCCAAATCTGAACAAAATCATCACTTCCACTCCATTTCATGACCCCCCTCCATCTCAAGATAAAAAAATCACATCTAATCCATCTCATGATATCCTTTCACCTCAAAATCCAATCATTCCTCATAACCCCCCTCATGATCCTAATCCTTCTCAATATTCCATCACCCCCATCCAACACACTCATGAATCCCACACCTATAAACTTGGTCCCCCCACCTTCATCCAAACCAATTTCCTCCAAGAACCTATAATTCTTTCCACCTCATATACCCCTAAAAATGGACTCATTTCTTTCTTCCAAAACAACAAGTATCCCAATGACAAAAGGATTTATAAAAAAATGCACAATCAAGACGAAGAGCTAGGTCTCCATGAACAAGTCATAGTGGAACCCATCCGTACCAAATTAACTCCAAATTTGCATGGCCTTGTACAAACCTCATGCGCAATATGTTAGTTTTTCCCCCAAAACCCATATCAAACCATCTAAATCCAAACATCCCCATCCATCACCTTTCAAATCTATTTTTGGCCCTTATGTGCCTAAGCCCCTACCTTCCTATTCCAAATATATTTTGGGCCCTTATATCCCAAAAATAAAATTATTCATCCCTTCCATCCATATTTGGTCCTTACATCCCACAATCCATCACCCTATCACTATTATCTCAACTACTCGTAAGCCCACCTCTCCATCACCTTAAATCCCCAATAATTTTCAACAAAGGCACACATCCTTAAATTCCTTCCAACATTATTCCTCCATCACCCCATTCATAAAATATCCAATTTATCCATCCTCATACACCCCTACCATTGCTATTGGAAATAATTTGGATGCCAAATATCAAATTTATAAGTTCCAAAAATATACATAAATATAAGGATCACCATATCCCATCCAAATGACATGCCAAATCCAAGAATAATCTGATCCAAAAATAAGCTAAATCCAAAAGGCCATAAAGGCTCATGAAGAAAAAATGAAAATGTAGATTCCAAAGAAAATAAAATAAGCAATGTAACCCAAAGTACAATCTAAATTAGTATCCAAGTCTACTCCTTCAAAAGCTTCTTCCACTCCTAAGTCCTCCAATCATCCATCTAAAACTCCCCCATCTTACGAATTCATTTTGGGCCCTTATGTTCCATTTAAATCCACATCTACTCCCCCATCTAAATCTCAAATTTTATTTAATCCACAACTCTACCACCCCTTAAGGTGTCTGCCAATTTTTATTTTGAAAAAATTCCTATGGACACTCATCCACAATTCTTACAATACCCATCCATTATCTAACATTCATTCTTCATCACACTCCTTTAATTCAAGCCTTTGCATAGATCCTTTTCTCTCTCCATCAGTTCATTCCTCTCATCGAATATTTTTTCTTATACCCTTATCCTTCTCCATCTTCCCATCCATTTCATCACCTTACTATAATTTTATCAACATCTATAAGCATATCTTCAATTTCCATATTCAATTTTATCACTTCTCCAAATGATATCATCCATGGAACTCGATTCTTGAGTCCTTCCTCCATCTCCATATCACCCATATAGAACCCTCCAATCCACTTATTTACATCATTTTCATCATCGCTCTCCATCCATACTATTTCAAAAATCCAAAAAATAAAATTGAGAAAAATGAATATAGTTAAAAATACAAAAAAAAAGTAAAAAGAGATAATTCATCCAATTATAAAAACCAATTTGTATGGCACCTTTGGAAACTACCATGTGTAAACACTTAATCTGCACTTTTCTCAAAAACAAACAAAAATTAGAATTGTTAGTCAAATTAAGCAAACCAAATCAAGCATTCCTATGAGATATTTAATCATGCTAGACATGTAACAAGAAAATAAGAAACCAAAATAGTTAAATGAAAGCATATGAAAGCGAGATCAAACTCTATCCCATAGTGGGAGTGGTGCTCCTTTGATGTGGAAAGGATGCCCTTTCCCACCCCCTTGATAAGCTTTCAATGTGATGAAGATGCAAGTGATGAGTGATGAATGTGCCTATAGTGAGAATGCTTGAGATTGTGGATCCTTTCTTCATAGAGAAACTCTCTATAAATAGGGTTGAAGGGTTGAAGAATGAAGAGATTGGAGGAATGTGGGACTAAAGGAGAGCCAATGAGAATGTGACACTTGTCACAAGGCTAATGGATGAAGTTGGAGCACATTTTGAGAAATGTGTGAGTAAAGAGGATGTAAGAGGAATAAATGCATATGGTTGAGAGTGTAAGAGGATGTGGGTGAGGATGTAAGAGAGATTAATGCATATGGTTGATAGTGTAAGAGGAGTTAATGTTTGGGAAAGAAAGTCAAATAAGTGGAGTTATTGGAGGAATATTCCCAAAGCATGTGCTTTTGTGAGGGAAAATAGGGTAATTAGTTAATTAAAACAATTATTTTCATGTGCAAGTTGGTTGGTTAATCAGGGGTAGAGTTGACCAAGGTTGAGTCAAAAGCTAGAGGATGGGTAATGATGATTAGAAGTTAATTAATTCATAATTGATTAATTTTAAGGGATTAGGATATTTTGACATTTGATTTTAAAAAATTGATTTATTAAATCAGATGAGAGGATTTTAGGGTTTTGATTAAATAAATTGATTTATTTAATTAGACATGATAAACATTACTGAATTAATCCAATAAATTTCTTTATTTGGTTAATAGAAGAATTGATTGTCATTTGATCAGATTTAGATGCATAATGTTGATTAGGATTATTTTCATGTATACACCATGATGAAAACCTATTGAATAGATTTCATGTTTAATCCCCCAAATGTCCTCTTGCACTCTCCACTTTGAGTCAAGCTTCACCAACACTATATTACCTAGCACATCTTATGCACATCCTCTAATCCTATATCCCTTATCCTATCTCCTTCCCCTATCCTATCCAATTCATTCTCCTTTTTTCCTTTGATCTTGATCATCCTATCGACATCCTCTAATATACTTCATCCCATATCACTCATCCTATCTCCTTCCCCCCATCCTATACAATTCATATTCTCATTTTCCCTTTGATCTTAATCATCCTATCCATATCCTCCAATATCCTCCATCCCATCTCCTTCCTTCCATCCTACCTAATTCCTCCTCCCTTTGTTCATTCTATCTTGATAAAGAATACAAGAAAATATCCATGCTTTCTTTTTCTAATGCAAACCTTACTTCGTCTACCATCTACCTCCAACCTTTTACACACTATCCTTCCATCTCATACATCTTTTCCCACCATCAATCTGCAATTGCACTTCATTTCATGTGGGGCATATTATTCCTTTGCAACATAGTCCTTAGATATCCCTCCAATCCCTCATCCATCCAATCAATCCCTTTATCTCCTATCTAAGTAATCTCTCTATCCTTCCATCCTTTTTACCAAACTGTGGTTCTCCATTGTCATTATTTCCCATTTATCCCACTATCCAAACCATCATATCCCCCATGCAATATCCTAGATCCTATCCATTTATCCTCCCTCCATACCTCTAATCTAAGAATCCCAATGCAATCAATCCTAATCCATACAATCCATTTTTCAATCTCACACATCATCCCAAGGCATCCATTGATTTTGATCCAAGTCAATTGATAATCCATTGGTGCAGTTTAAACAAATTATCATCATAGAGATACATAGATCCCAATACTCATTTTTTATTATCATTAACAACAAAATCCTATGGATGTGCATTTTTCTTATTGTTAACTTAACTACCCTCATCACTATCAATCAATCAATTAGTTAGTTTGTAGCTTCACTTGGGGTATAATTTTGCATTTATCATGGTCTTTGAACTATATAACCACAAGGGAATCATGGTCATTCATATCATGGCATCATAAATCATATGTTTGCATTTGACCTTTTTTATCATATTATTGGCACATTGCCACCCTGGTTTTTTATACCTTGGTTCATAACTTCAAGTCCAATGTCAAATCAATTTTTTTCTACCATTTCAACATCATTATAATTTATCCTTCCTCTCCATCCATCTCTCCATCATCCCTATCCTTATTCCTCTAGTCTTCCCATCCATTTCAATAGAACACCCATATTCTTTGAACCCAATCGTCCTCTCAAGGGGGCATACCAAACTCCCTCTTCATTATCTACCCTCATCCTTCTAGTGACTGGAGCATCATTCCATTAGTCATAATCCCTTCCTACCTACTATATTTTATTATTCTTTGGTACAATGCCACTTCTTACAATTATGATATCATGTTCACTTTCATTTGGTTAACTAGATGTATTCAACAAGTTTAACCTTCCTAGAGATTCCATAATATATTCAATTTCACTTAGTGAACCTAATGTGTCCAACTAGTTCAACCTTATTATAGATTCCCTGATATTTTCACAAGTTTGTTTGGTAAACTTGATAGATCTAACTAGCTCAATCGTTTTAGAAGGTGTGATCTTATTAAATAAGCTAGTTTATTATTATCATTCCTTCTTTCTATATGGTTAAACCTTATCCTACTAGAATCATTCCTTGTTATATATCATGATGAAATCCTATAATGGTAGATAATATTATTCATTCACCTCTCCCAATCATATCAATGACTCTTTCCTTGCTACAAATAACTTTGATCAAGAAGCCCAAATAGAGATACAAAACCAAGTCAAGATAGCCTCACAACATCAAGAAGTTAATATCACAATTAATCAAGATTTATCCACTCCCCCTAATTTCATAGATTATTTAGCACCATTATCTTGGTCAACCATGTTTTTGGATATTTTAAAAAATAGAGGTCGTATTATGCATTCCAAGACTCTCTCTACCAATATTTGTAATCCTTCAAGACTATCACACCCAGTGTTGCTCCTATGAGTGTCACATTAATTACCAATAATATATGATCTAGTGTCCCTCCCACAACCCTTTAACCCCTCCTTTAACATAATAATCCACAATTCACATTTCCTTCCATTCTATTTTTTTTAATCATCTCGCATGTCACCTATCCCTCCACTCCACATCATACACATATTCCTTCATATACACGAGTCCTTATGACCACCATCACATCCCTTCCTACCACCACCATAATTATATCATCTCCTATCACTCCCATATCCCCTTACATCACTTACCATTTATACATCCTTCCTCCCTCTCACCCAATGACCACTACATCTCTACCATTCTTTCCTCCATATACCACTCCTTAGCAACACCCACCCTACTTTTCCAGCCAATGTATCCTAGCATATTCCACATCCCATCATATTAAAACATGATCCACTTCTCCAAAACTTTCACCCCCCCATGATCTATCCATGTCATATGTCCTACATCAACTACAAGAAGTAAAAAAATACTTGATACCATACCAACAAACTCTAGGGACATCACATTAAACCTACATAATAATCCCTTATCTTCTGACCGTGTCTCTCATCCATTTCCACAAAATTTTAAGGCACATTTTTCCCTTGTATGATGGAGAATGAGATCCAACCATTAACATAAGGAAATTCTATTTTTTCCCTTAATTATGTGTATGATGGTCACATTCTATATAATTTATTTTGGAAATCATTTAAAGAGAATACATTACCATGGTTTTATTCATTACTATATGGTTGCATCATTAAATTTGATATGGTCACTAAATCCTCCATCAACTATTTCTAAATCTAAATTTCCCATGAAATAGGCTTCACGAGTCTCATACACTACAAGAACCCCAACATAAGTTGAGTGATTTTTTCCTACACTTCCAATATATTATGACCAAAATATATCATCACTTTCCCAACATTGAAATTCAAAAGATATTTATTGAAAATCTCGATCCCACCATCCTAAATAATAGTGTGTTTTAGAAGTACAACTCATATATTGATGTATGTGCTATTTTTAGGTATTTCAAAATAAATATGAATAAAATGAAATTCCCCACTAGCACATCACAAAAAAACACATCTAATGATAAATTCACCATAAACTACAAGAAACATTACAACAATAATACTAGCACTAGTTAGTAACAATACCACTATAGATGTATTCAACACAATTACCATAGTACCTCAACCTCCATCTCCCTCATCATCTCCACTTCTATTACTACCCTCAACAAAAGCATTATCCATCAAACCATGGCATTTCTAATCATTTATAAAATTGTTATATATTATCACCAACACATCATGAATCAATGTATTTTAGTCAACTTGTTCCAACTTCACCCAATCCATCCCTTATAAATATCACTTCCCCTCTCATAAAACTATAATCCAAATTATTTCTCTAAATACCAATGATTCCTTGGCCATGACACAAATATATGGCCTTAAAACATAAAGTATTATTAGTATTTAGATGCTATATATCTTGTAAATTCTATGTCATTTTACATGTTTCCAAAACCATTGGAATGGGTCTCCAGGAACTTAGGGTGTTATTGGAAATTAATTTATAATATATAATCTCAATTATTATTTTTAATATATTCATAAGGAAGGAGGGTTTCATAAACAATAATGAATATGACTTATGGAGATAAAAATAAATTAGATATAGTTACACCTACAAGGTAGTACTTGGGAAAGAGTGGATGACTCTTGAGTTTGAAAAAATTCTTTTGGAATTCCCCAAGTCGGGTTCTTTAGAGATTGAGGAAAAAAATAAATGCATTTTGCATGGCCTTTCACATTCTAGGAGACAATCCAAATGTTGGGGGAATTGAAAATGGGAAGAGGAATTTTTGGAAACATATTTGATGGTTTTTGCTTCTCTTATGCTTCAATAACTCTATAAATTGGTTCCTTGGATAGTGGTAAAGGTAAATTTGAAAAAATAGTGGAATTGAATAAACAATTTGAAGATGTTTCAAGAATAGGATAGAGAATTTAATGTGTTGAAATTGTCCATAAGTATACATGCGCTTCTCAAGTGGAGGAAAAAAGGAGAATGGAAGTATGACTATATTTTAATATTGATTTAAATTAATTCATTTGTCGACTCTCTTCTTGGTAGAGTTTCTCCCACAAGGGTTTCTTCATGTAAATTCTTTATTGTGTGATGGAATAATGGTGTTTGCTGATTTTTTTAATTGTTGATTTAAATTATTAAATTTATTCATGTTAATTCTTATATTAAGAACACTTAATTTTAGATTTATATATTTCCATATTATATTATTTTAAGCCTTTTATCTCACCAAATGGTTGTAGCATCATAAATTGTTGTTTCTCACAATTTCACACTAGGCTTGGCACCCACTTTGGTGCATGTGTCTAATTGTGCTTGGGAGGTACCTATTTTACCACTTTTTCAGGAAACTTAATTAAATTTGTATTTATCGGTCTTTCGCAAAGCAATTTTTTCCTGTAGCCTTTCGTGCCCAAATTTTGGAATTTGAATTTCGATCTTGATGTGATTTTTAAAATGATTTAATTTTCCAACCGTAATAAATGGTTATTTATATATATATAATTTCATCCCTCATTTTTAACTCTCCAACTTTAGTAATGATTATAGAAACCTAAGACAATAAATGCAAAATCAAAAGAAATAAAATTAGAAGATTAAAAACATAATTCAAGCCACTTATAGTCTGCAACTTATCAATAAATTCATTTTCAAGTATTGTATGATGTTTCTTATTTATTGTTATTATCATTACATGTTTTAGGACTTTCAAGATCTCAAGGAAATGTCTCCATCCTCCTTGTGTGAGATTGGAATACATGCATTAGTCCAACAAGGGTTCCAAATCTAAGTGGAAAGATATCATTGTGTTTCATTATCATTATCATGTATTACTTTTCCTTTGCTCCCCAAGAGTATGCACTCTTTATCATTCATCATCATACCCATTGTGTACATGGGAACAACAACATGAGGTTTGACTAAGGCCAACTCCTATACAACACAACCCTTTCCCCTCTATGTATCTTGCAAGTTTACAGGTTACTACTACGTGAAGTGGATTAGACATCTCAGCTCTTTTGGAGGATCCTAAACCCTAATTCATGTATTTATGGGCTCATCATCAACAAACTATGTCATGTTGATTATCTGAGCACAATCAAATTCATATCCTAATTTTCACTATTATAGGTGCTTAGACATTACTAAATTTGTATAGGTTCTAAAACCCTAATTTATGCGCTCCCAATCACAAGTGTGTAGAACTGGTGTCTTGCCTATTTTTCCCTTGATTTTAGTAACAAGTTCTTCTATGTATCTCTTGCCCAAATCTATTCTCTATTTCTAATATTATGTTTTGTAATTTCCAAATTATGTCACACTTAGTCAATTTGATCATAATTCACCTAGTTCATTACATCATCATAACAATCATTACACACCCATCAAAAAAATGGACCAAAACCTTGACCATCTTGTTTAGATATCCCTTAAGGACATTAGCCAAACATCTCATGGTTTATTTTGTGTTCTTTAATGTTTAAGGTGAAAGGATTGATTTAGGTTAGGAAATTTAGCCTAGATCTCTTTTTTTACCAACCTAACTTTTTGGTGAACCCAACATAGCTTACATTTGCATATCTTCTTATTTTAATTACATTTATTATCAGAACTGATTCTACTTGATTAAGGCATTAGATAATTTAAATAGCCTATTTACATTTACAAACATTATATGTTAGTTTGGAAAATAAAGCATTAAAATCCTTGTTCCTTTTTTATTATTGCAAAATACAAACCTAAAACACCTTCTATTCTTTTGACATATCATCAACATATATATCTTGTCATAACTTACTTCTATCTTCCACTTCCTAGGAACATTTGTGTTTCCTAAAACTTGTACTTGATTTATGAGTTTCACGACTAAGTGGTATTCTACATCCAACACTCATGTGTGAAGAAGTTATCAACTTGTGGCTTTCTATGCTTTGAATAGATCTAATATTGAGCCCAATTTTGTTAGCTCCTTCACTCAAGGAACTGTTACAAGACAATCATATTTTGATCCCTCTCCTACATTTCTAATGAACTATGACACAAACCCCTCATGAATTTCTTAGGCTTGCCCACTTTGTGGCCTTTGTTCCTGAGGCTCGACTTCAAAAACTAGACATGAAATTGGATGGTCTCCAAAAATTATTAAGTATAAAACACTTGGCTATAGAGGTTGTCTATGTCATCAATAATCCTGGGAAATCAATAGTTAATAACATGTACGGTATAAAAATTATATGTAGTCTAGCTCACATAGTGGATTCAAACATTATGACATCAACTAGTTGCATGAAGATTTTCAAAAATGCATCCCCTCAAAACCAAATGGGGACACAAGTGTCAATACCCATGTTGACATATTCTATTCCAATATTCACTTCTTTTATTATAACCACTATTTCACAACCTAGCAATAGTGTTAACACTAGTTTTGGGGTTATATGTGAGAATCCTATAAACTAGCATATCTTTTCCCCACCTTCCTCCTCCCTCCCATATACTTCTTAAAATGTTAATCCAATTATGTCTCAATATGTTATTATTCAACCTCATTCATAATTCACTTCCCACAATGCCAATCCACCTATCACTAGCCCTTGTCCTTCATATTCTACCCATTATCAAACTATCCCACTTACTAATCTTGTCATCAACCAAATCTTGCAAAATGTGAGCTCTTTACAGAAAAAAATATCCAATATGAATCAAAACCAATCCCAATCCAATCCTCCATAATATTTCACTCATATCCCATTTTTGTTTGTAATCCTAAAAACTCCAATACCACAAAACATTGAAGCACCATGTTTTGAGAAGTATAATGGAAAAGGGGATCATAATGACCATGTATTTGATTTTACCATGTTATGCAATGATTTCCTCTTTGAGGATGCTCTCGTAGCCAAGCTCTTTCCTTGGTCATTAAAAGACATGGCCTTGGAATAGTTTTCTCATTACCTAAAAATCAATCCATTCTTTTCAAATATGTTTTCTCCAACATTTCCAAGCTAATATTAGACCTCAAGTCACATTGATTGACTTGGTTCATTGTAAGCAAGGAGCCAAGGAGAAAGTAACTAAATTTATAAGGTGATATCAAGCCCTCTTCTCTCAAATTCCATATTCCTTTCCAGATGCTAATGTGTAATGGGTCTTCATTAGAAACCTATAGCCATACATTCAAGATAATATTATATTGATGTGATATCCTTCATTCACACATCTTTGCATAGTTCTTTGTGATTACCAATTTTTGGTTAGCCAGTATGACGACTTGTCCTCATTTGCTCCTGTTGGTCAATTTGAGGTTGTTACTCCTAATTATCAATCATTTAAGAAAAAAAATAGAAACTTCATCAAGATAAATTCTCCTTCCTCCAATAACATCCAAGCATAAGTTGTGGCTACATCTTCTACTACAACCCCCTATCAATTTAAACCAAGTAATTGATAATTCTCACAACTTTCTGAATCTCTTAATTTCATTATGCTATAACATCTTAACAATAACTTGATCCAAATTCCTCATATTCATCCCATAGTTACTAATAAACCTTTGCATCCTTCTATTGACTTGAAGGCCTTTTATCAATATCATCAAACACCTAGGCATGATACCAAGTGATGCATATTTCATAAACATCAAGTATAGGACCTCATCAACTCTAATGTTATTCAAGTGGTCAATGTGAATGACAAAGGAAATTAATCTGTTGCACCTCCAAATCAAAATTTATAAATTTATGTGAACCCATTACCTAGCCATTCCACTAATCTTGTAAAGGGGTAAACCACAAAAGTGGTTTACAATTCTAGTGAGGAAAGAAAAGTTGCAAAAAATGACCCCATGCAAAAAAAATTGGTTTTTGGGGGTTCGAACAAACTTTTGGTTCGAGTGAACCCAAAGGGGGTTCGATAGAACCCCCCTTCAAGAGAACCCATTTAATAATGGGGCCCACCATTCTCGGCAAAAAGCAAAAAGAAAAGGCTTGTGGAAAGGGGGTTCACTCGAACCCTGGTTCGAGGAAACCCTAGTTCGAGCAAACCCCTTGGTTCACTCTAACCCCCCCTTTCCCCCTTCTCCCCCTCAGGCACCAAAAAGTCCAAAATTTTGTGCTTCAAGCTCGGGTTGAGGATGAAAATGGAGGAGACTTCATAGACCCAACTGGATGATGGTATTCCTCGAACGAGCTATCCAACGAATATAATTTTAATATGTTTTGGTTTTATTATGTATTTTCTTTTTAGTTTTATTAAACATAGGTTTTTCACGAAAATCAAGTTTTGTTTTGCACATGTTAAAAATAGCAGATTATCAAAAAAAAATGAAAAATATGAGTGCACCAGATATTGAAGTCCTTGATCCAACAAAAAATTGAATTTCAATACATACAAAAAGTTACGTGTTATACAATCCACCTATGTCTGAATTGTAATTGGTTTGACTTTGAAACTTGATTAAGGAAAAAATATTCAATAAAACACTATGAAACCAATTGGAAGCACTAGATATTGTAGTTGCAAATATAAATTTGAAAAAAAAATTATCCTTCATGGAAAAAAGTTATGCATTATACGATGAGCGTCACTCCTTAAAAATGTTGTTTACTGAAAAAAAACTAGTTTTCAAAGGAGATGGAAAAAGAAGTGCAATCTTATTCCAAAAATTTTGAAAAAAATATATTTAGAATCTACAGACAAAATGTCACAAATCACTATTTTGCATCATCTTCAAATTCCTCACAGTTTAGCCGCTATAGGTGCCCAAAAGTGAAGATTTAGTTAGAAAAAATTATTTCAGTGTCCAGTTTGGCCAAAAATTGTAAACCAGTGTTGTGGGATCACCCAAAGCCATCTATTGATACATTACCCACATCTATAACCTTTGATCATAAAATTAAACAATTAGATAATGTGGTTGCCATGATAGATTGTCACCCTCGCCAAGAACAAGATAATCTTCTTCCTGATATCACCTTCACCCATATCAATGCCTTTATCCATGCACCAGATGGTCATCTTTGCATTACCACTAGAATTAACAATAAACCCACACAAGGAGTACTCATTGATCTGATATGTTTGGTGAATGTAATCATAGAATAGCTCCTTTGTGTGCATGATTTATACCAAGACAAGTACGAACAATCATAAGTATTTGTTAGATTGCACAATGGTTCTAGTTGTCCTACCATTAGTACCTTGATCCTTTGTGTCCAAGTCAAACCAAAAATCCTGGATGTACCTTTTTCCATAATTCCTACCTCAAACCAATTTCATGTGAAGTTAGGTCAACTTTAGCTTACTTTCATGAGTGTGTTTCGTTTTGTCATCTATAAATGCCTAAATATTTTATTTGAAGGAAAAGTACACACCATACATCATAGTGGTTTCAAGCCCTTGTTTCTTCATGGGAACTTTACACTTGATTACTTTTGGTCTTAGGTAGCCTAGGCCATTCAACCCCATGATGGTGTTATTTTTCTATCTTATCAAAAGTTCAAAGCTAGGCACATTAATCAACTATCTATCAATAACACCTCGTCTACCACTATGGTTTATACCCTTGAGGTCTCTTGATCTTTTATGGATATGACAAATGTTCCTCTTGTTCCATAGATAGAAAATGAATCACGGCTTGAACTAGGTATCCTTCCCTAACCCCTAGTGTTTGGTGTCTATTTTCTGGTTCAGTTTTCACCATCCTATCCAAGATCATGATGAAAATTCTTGGCATATCCTAGACCTCCCTACACTTCTAGGATTACTTTTATTCCCCCCATTTCTTTAAATTCTAGAGGAAATTAGTCTAATGTACAAAAATATCCTCCTCATCTTCCCTCTCAACCTTCGGTGGTTCCTTCTATTCCTCCTATAAATAAAGAAAATGAATCAGCATTACGAAACACCTAGGTTCCCTCTACACAATCTTTGAATTGTACATGATGAAATTGAAATGTGAAAGATCACAAGAGACAACATCATGCTATGGCTCGCCAACATGTTGGAGGAGGTGAACACTTACCTACTAATAATCCTTCTCCCATGCAATCAAAATTTAAAGAGGTTCTTCTCCCTCACCCATCTTCACCATCCCCTAACTCTCTTCAACCTTATTTCCTAAGTGTTGATGATTATTTTACTCACAACAAACAAGGTGAATAAATTCTTCACAGACAAGACCGCAAAGAGCCTATCCTTCTTGAAAGATATGGAACAAAGACAACCTAAAGGGGAATTTTGCTTTAACCGGAAAAGATTGGCGTTAGTTCAATCCCAAGTCTCCAATAACCAAGTCATGATTGCACTAGGGTCGCTCTCGAGTACTGATGTGATATTTGTTGTTAATCTCAAAGGGACTATTGTTTTGGATTAAATATTTTAGGCATTGAATTTTTAATTCGATCATAAAGAAAAGCATCATGGAATCAAAAAATTTGCAATAATATTTCGTGAATATCACAATTTTTTTGCTATCACTTAGAGATTTAGCATTAAGCATTCAGTAATTTCATGGAAAACAAAATATTTTCAATAAAATTCCATCCATTCATTCGAATTTTGGAACATTTTCAAGAATTTAAACATCTACTCTAAAATAAATCATAAAAATATTGAAAATTAAAAGTTTCTCCTGGTTATTCTCCATGCATGCCCCAAAGAATCAACTAAAATAGAGAAAACAGCTTTATACTTCACCAAATTGCTTCACAGCTACATATAAAATGATGCAAGCTTTTAAAGAGAGGGGTTTCATTTCTAGACATCGAGTAGGTTTTGTATGCACCCTTAAACAGCGCAACATATAGCCTTGTTCAGCTAAACTAACAAAACCAACTAGAAAAGATACATGAGATAGGTAGCTATCTAATTTGCTCTGATATTAATCAATGTCTACGTGCTTACAAAGTTTTATGCTAGAATGGTTCAGAAAAAAGAACAAAACTTGAAAAAAAAAATGCTCTTCCAACATCCACAAATTTTGAACTTAAAATAAAAATAAAGCATGAAACGGAATTTTATAGGAACAAGGCCTCAAAAGTTCAACTTAAAGTCCATCTAGATAATCATAAACAACAAATTAAAATGTAGCACATGGCACTCGCCAACTGTCATCAGAATATTCTAGACCAAATCAAAGCTTTGACTTTTTCAGCAGCAACACTTTCACTTCATACTCCAACACGAAACACTTCACATATGTCGAGGCTATCAGCTTCTTTCCAAAACACCAGGATGAGGAACATCTATTGGGATCGGGATCAACCTGCAAACTCAAAATTACAAACAAACAAGAGCTCCATCACACTTCCAGTGTCTGGTATCCAGCTCTTCACCTCTTCGCTCAACACTCGGGCTCCGAGATTCTTTCTCTGCCTTTCTTCAATTGGTACTCTCATAAATCATTTAATACTTGGTGCATATGTTCTTTCGAAATCATGTGTACTGTCCTCCAAGTGAGTTTGAGCCTAGTATATTCTTCAGATACCTAGAGTATAATACCATTCTTCTGCACTTTATCTACTTCATATTTAGCTATAGTGTTCCTACACTATATAATTTCATCAATGACCACCCTCGTTAACAACTGAACAGGATCTCTGTTTATTCTTTCAATCCATTCCTTGAAGGCTTTAGCTTCTTTTCCTTCTTGTCCTAATGTCTAGGGATCACAACTTTGGCATGCTAGCATTTCAATAAACTCTTGATCTTCATCAATCAATTTTCTACATTCAATGATGACCTTTTCAAATCCTTCAATGCATTGTATTAACATGTTACCTTCCCATTTCAATTGTTTCTTCCATTTTTCTGGCAATGGAAGTTCTTGTTTTGAGATTACATTTCCCTGTATTAATTCTTGGATATTTACTTGCATGATAATTTCAATGTTTCGCCTTTCTTCAATAACTTGCTCCTGGCAAAATTTGCATTCATTTTCAAATCCTTTTGATTTCTCTGACCGGTGGTATGCTTCCTTGTGTTTCCCTATTACATCTATAATGAACTCTTCTCCCTACTTTACCCAGTACTCAATCCATTCTTCAAATATATTCATTTTGTGGTGAACTACTACAATTTCATCCACCTATTCTTGCGACATCAATACTGGATGTTGGGGCAGTTCAGCTTGTGCTTGACTGGATAAAGTTAATGACTTTATAAAATGCTCCAAGGTAGAAACCCATTCTTTCAATTCTCTTTTCTTCTATTTATATTTTTACACTCTGGCAACAGTAGCATTCAAATTCACTTTTATTTCCTATAACTCTTTCCTCCAGGAGGAGTGTCCAAGATTAATACTCATTATCTTATATTCCTTAGGTGTTATTTCATGTATGTCTTTATCAAGAGTAGCTATATGGATGGTTCTATTACTATCTACATTTCTTTGTATGACATGTTTTTCTTTTGTTCTATGCCTAGGTTTAGGAGTATCTACTTCCTGTATAAAACTATTAAGATTCAGAGGAAATATTTCTACTTTGATTGGGGAAGCCAATTCCTTGATCAACCAATCAGGTGTATCGTCACCTTGCTCTACCTCTGTAATTTTTCTTTGTCCCTGATTTCCACTTCATTCAGGAACTTCTTCTCTTTGACCTGTAACATCATCTGAAATGGGAATTTCCTCAATAATTTATGGCATAGATTCAAGATTAGTGAGGTTTGGAATTGTCTCCTTTGTTGGAAGACATATATTTTCCTATCTATCCAAATGATCAACATCATCTCTTTGGACATTACTTTCTTTATTTACTGATACATCAGGATTTTCTTCATTTGTAATTCCATCACCTGAAAACTATGTAGCTTCCTCTTTCTTAGTTTCAACTTCAACTTCAACATGGCCTTCCTCTGTTTCTTCAAAGACCTATGATTGTTCATTAACATTTGGAACATTCCTGAGTAAAGGTTGGGAATCAAAAGTATCTTCAACAATTCTTTCATCAATAGGATCCTGCTATGTAGTCTCCCTTGTTTCCATCTCAAGGATATTAGGGTTTCCCTCCTCTGAGGCAAGTGTTCCTTGTATAAACTCTTTTTCTTCAACATTTATAGGATTAGAACCTATATCTTGAATCTCTTATGTCACTATATGTACCATGGGTTTGTCTTTAGACTTCTTCTATTTCACTTTCTCCCACATAGCACCCCATTTTTCCATCTATTCTTCAATTTTGGTTTCGTCTTCTTCGTAAATTTCCTCCAAAACCATAGGAGTTCCTCCTAATGCTTGTTTCATACTAGCCATGTTAACAGAAGGAGGGGAAGTAAAAAGTGTTGCAGCCCTTTGAGACACAGACCTGGTTTGTGTACCAACATTTTTTGTTACTCCTGCTTCTTCATCATTAACCAGTTTAGTTCTTGGTTTCATTGTAGAGGATGATGCACCTTTGGGTCTTACTTTTCATTTATCTTTACCTATTTCTGCATCTTTCTGCTTGTCAAATGGTTTTATGGGAATTTCTTGTCTTGAAACTTCAAGGGTTCTTTCTTTAATTCTTATAACAGGAGTCGCCTTACTAGTTTTCCTTCTCTTCTTACTAGGCTCTCCACTCTTAAATTTTGTTTCAACTCTTTGATTTCTTCTTTTGTCCTATGAGAATGTGGGCTCAATTCCTCTTTCTCTCAAAGCTTTACAAAAATCATCAATCCAGTGTTGAGTATACACTAAGACTGGTCTAGAGAACTCATCAATTGATGTCATATCTTCATCATCATAACTTGGGTCTGGGATGGGTTCATCATATACCCTATCTTCATTATAAACTTTATTCAACACTTGGCCATCATCCTCTTCAAACTGATATGGGATGTCATGAAGCTTGAGAATCTGAGTAGATTTTAAAGACAATCTTTCATATTTTCTTCTTCTTACTACGTGCTCATCTTCACAATTAAGCCAATAATCTTCTAAGTACGGTACATGAGCACAAAATCCAGCTATAGCCTTGGCAATGTTCCCTTCAATATCATAATATATTCTCTGGAGTGGGAACTCTTTAAAATTATATGTTCTTAATTCTTCTTCACACAAGCCAATCACTTTGACTACATTACACTTATAATTTCCTATCACAATGGGGAATTTAAAAGAGGCCTTCTTGTGAGCATTGATATAAAGAGCCTAAGACGATTTCAACTGTCTCGCCAATTCTAACAAAAAAAAATTGTCTATTGGGTACCTAGGCGGCATGAATGTATGTCCATCAAATCCCTCCACCCTAATGTAGGAGTAAGTAGGAAACTGAATGTACTAGCCTCCCATTAGTCGAATGACACTTTGTGCTTCCAGGGACAATCTTTTGGCTTTATCACCTTCCATCATTCTAACCATTTTCATAGAGAACAGATCATTGAATTTCATGTAATTATCTTTATATCCATGGATGGTGATCTAGGGTAAATGTGCATATATCAAACTATTTCCTACCTTCATGCCTAGAGTACTAATTTGTTTCAACCCTTGCTTGTTGGCTCTCATGGCACAAGAGTAAATAACATTTGAAGACATATAAAAGCACCTGGTTTTGGGAAATGTTATTCTTTGTTAATATAATTTGTCACTTATAATCTTTCCCCAATGCAATTGCATGGGACTTTCCATCAGGCTAGATATTATTACAAACATCTAGGGTTCAAATTTGCTTGCATCTCTTAAACCAACTACCCTGCTCAACAAAGTTATAATTTCTTGCACTTCTTGGTTGAACATAGACCTCTGAATTACTTTGGTTTGTGGTGTAATCAGCTCTTAGCACCATTGGGTACTCATGGTTTCTCTATTGCGTTCTTCGGCATTCTGATAGATTTTTCCCTTTGTTTTCATATCAACATTGTACATTTGTGTGTAAATAAGGAGACCAAATGTGTATATGATTCCTTTTTGTGAGAGGTCTGCATAAATTCTCCCTATTTCTCAATGATCCTTTTGGTTGGGTTCTAGTAATTCATACATTGCATAACCAATTCAAGAGCCTCCATTGCTGGAGGATATCCTCCTACTGAAAGTAACCCATTTGCCGCAGCATTCTTGGTACATTGAGAGGCATTTTCTTGTAATACCCATGAATGGATTTCAATATCAAAATACCATCCCACATGAGTGTTTGTAACCACCACATTTATTGGTATGGCTTGCGAATTGCAGTATTTTAATTCATCTTCTAGCCTTGCATCAGAAGTACTCATTTTCTTAGGTGTGTTCTAGTTTTGGTCGATGATAATGATCTTTCATAATGCAACTTCAAAACCCTTGGTAGTTGTGTTTCTTGATTTCTCAAAATTTACCTATCCTTGTACGCTAGTGTCATGTAGCTCTTTCAAAGTCCTTTGCAAATTTGCAGCATGATGCAAAGTGGAGTGTTACAAAAGCAATTGCATGCTTGAGGTGGTGCCAACTACATAGGTAGTTCACCACCTTCATTAATTACCTGTTATTTTGCATTAATTCCTCAAATAAAGATGAAATCATTACAAATTAGGGTCCAAATCACGAACACCTAGATTTTTGCATGGGCTCACTACTAGAGGAGAAAGACGGTGCGATGATTATACATGGTAATCAAATGTCATGTTGATTCTCTGTAAGGTATAGATCATTAAATATATGTGATCAATTCATAATCACTGGGATTGACAACTTTCTGGTATTAATTTTAAGAAGAAACATCGGGATCTGGAAATTTACCTCTAGTTTCAAAAAGAGAAAACTGGAACGAAAGAAAAGACCAGGAACCGGGTTCAAGGGAGATTAATAGATTTCAAACCAGACTCTCTGGTTTCTGACTTCCAAATAAGAAAAAGAAAAGGAAATAATAAAGTACTATACTCCAATAAAAAAGGATACTAATGGGATTGACAACTCTGGTTAATGAAATATCGGGCGAAGCTAGGACCAATTGAAGATACAATTCGCCTTAATGCAAATGCAAGACTCCAGGATTCCAATTTCTGGTAATATGTTAAACTTTTATGAAAAGACCGAAACACTGAATCTGGGAAATAGAAGGATAAAGCAAAAAGGCCAAGCAAAATTGAAAGTGAGATCAATAACCAACCAAGCCGCAAAATGACACCAAAGCAAACAAAAGAAAAAGGGAACAAAGGAAAGGAAAAAAAAGGGGGGGGGATTGGGGTGTGTTGTGAGACCACACAACAACTAGCAACCAACAAAACTAAACAAAATAATAGAAATTCAATTCATGATTTAACATCAATGTACCAACTTTCTTTAGTCTTCTAATTATAAATCATTGGATCCTTATTCCAGCATTCAAATTTCACTTTGGTTAGCATGCAAGATTAAGCATTACTAAGCTCACGTGTGTGCAATTGATTATTTATGCCACAGTAAACTTAGAAATAGCAACTATTTGCATTAACCTACATAATATGACAATTCATTTTAAGCCAACCAGGGATAGAGCCTTGCTACCAGTCAAGTGTCCATAGCCCCGACAAGGTTATCTTCGTAATTCCCCCCAAACATAGCTCTACTGCCGGTTAGGTGTCCATAGCCCCAATAGAGTTATTTGGATAGCCTAAAGAGTTGATTCTCTCTTTTTTTATATAGTAATGATAGCTCATTTTATCTTTTGATATTTCAATGATAGCTCTTTTATCAACTTGCAATCAATGAAGCCTGCTATTAGGTTGGGAATTATAGTGGTAGCAAAGGTAGTCTTTTGATTTTTTAATTAATGCAAACAAATTCTATCCCAAATTTTAGTAGAATGATTTAAATATATTCGTTTGTAGCTCAACATCAACTGAATGATTCATGTTAACCAAAGTATAAAGAATTGAATAATTCTCAGACAATTTATAAATAAAGGACTATTTTCAGTCAGGACATAGATCAAATTTCTAGAGTTGATGTTCTATTAACCTATTCACCTTCAAAAGTTGCTAATCACTGTAAAGTCAAATGATGCAATACCCAAAAATTGAAACAAAAGCAACAAACAACTATTTACAAAAAAATACTATTTACCAAAAACTATTTACTCGTGACTAGAAATAATGCTTTAGGAACTGCCCATTGACAAGCAATGGGATATCTTCACTAGTCAAAGACTTCAACCTATAAGTGTTGTCACCCAAGATTTCAGAAATTTGATATGGACCTGTCCATAACTTGTCAAACTTACCATGTTCACCTTTTCGCTCATGGGCTTTATTCCAATACAAGACAAAATCAGCTACTCTAAAATTCTTTAATCTAGCTCTCTTATCAAACCATCTTTTTACCACAGATTGATGCCTAGCAAAATGATCTATAGGTTGAGTACGTTTTTCATCTAAATTCAGTAGTTGCAACAATCAGGCTTCTGTTTGGTCATCTAATCCAAAATATTCCTATGCAAACTGCCAAGTAGGGATTTTTAAGTTTATTGGTAGTATAAGATCTACCCTGTAGACTAAGTGATAAGGAGAATTCTCTAATGCAACTTTTATCCTAGTACGATCTACCCAAAGGGAAAATTTTAGCAAAGAATTCCATTCCCTAGAATTCTTTTCAATCAATTTTCTAATTATATCCAATAGATTTTTATTTGATGATTTAGCTAATCCATTTCCCTATGGATAGTAGTTAGATGAAAATTTTAGTGTTATGCCATATTCAAATGCCTAATTAGAAAATTTCAATGAAGCAAAGGCAGGGCCATTATCACATACCAATGCATATGGTGTTCCAAGCCTGGTAATGATATTCTCTTCCAAGAATTTGATAACCACTTCCGTAGTGCATTGTTTGTTGGGACACACCTTTGTCCATCTAGTGCAGTAATTTGTAGTAGTTAATATAAATCTATGATTACCAGAGGATGGGGGATTAATGGTTCCAATAAATTCTAGTCCCCATTGTGAAAAGGGATGCATCTCCATCACTGGTTGTAGCAGTTGAGCATTGAATCTTCCTTTATCTAATGCAATTTGACATGTATAGCAGTATTTAACGTGTTCATAAGTATCTTTGAAAATTGTTGGCCAGTAGTAACCAACTCTTAGAATGAGGTGTGCAGTAGCTAAGGGTGCTCCATGAGCTATTCCAAACTTATTGTGTAGTTACTACAACACTTTATTTTCTTTTGTTCTATTTAAGCATCTTAAATAGATTCCTTCATGGTTTCTTTTAAATAGAGCTCCTCCTTTGATCATGTAACTTTGTGATTTTATCTTAAGGGCTCTCCTTTGATTTGTTTTCATATGATCAAGGAAAGTATGGATAACTAGATAATTCCAGATATCTAAATACCATTCTTCTTGGTCCTCTACATCCAAAGTATATTGTTGAATTGAAATTTGCGGATCTATTTCTGCAATGGACTTCACTAAAGCTTGTCCTCGAACCAATCTCATGGGTCTGATTTCTAGATCAAATTCTTGTAAGATTGTGACCCATTTGGCTATTTTCTCTTCGAGCTCACTCTGTGTTAACATGTTGATTACAAAATCTAGAATAATAGCTTTGACTATACTCCTAAGGATGTAATGTCTAAACTTTTGTACCGCTTTGACCAAAGCAAAGGCTTTTTTTTTCAATATATGTATATCTCAGCTCTGCTTATTTGAATGGAGCACTTGATGAGTCTAGTTTATGGTTCAATTTTGATAGATTTTATTATCCATTTGTTGTTGTTGTCATAGACTTTGATACTTGGATGTTGACCTTTTTTATGATATTTCCTCAAAACCATAGACATTGGGCATAAGCTTATTTTTCTAACCTTTAAATGACGTTGACATGCTATATGGACTATCTATGTTAATTTTACATGTGGATTAATGAATGTTACTTTAAGATAGTTACATATATGCAATTGTTGTGCGTACTAATATTGTTATGCAGATATAATTAGAGCCTACAAAATTGAGGAAGACTCTGCTAGCCAGTCGTTTGCCATAAAGGTCAACAAGGTGATCATTCAAAGGTCAATGGAGGGAAGACTCTTAATGGAGGGAGATTCTTAGTTTAAATCAAAGAATTATAACTACCTTGTAAATTTTCTTAATAGTTTCTTGAGCGAATATAGGAGCTATTGTTATGCTAGATATGTGTTAAGGAAAACCGGCTTGACCAAACTCCACACATACATAACCTCCTCTCCACTTTTTATGCTTTCCCTAAAGTGGCATCCTCCTAATCTGTTGGAGTTGACCACCTTGCTAGGTAGTTAGTTAGTAGTTTTTCTTCCTATAAATAAGACTCAAATGATCCCTCTTAGAAGGTTGATTAATCTGATGATGTACTCACATTCTTAGTTTTTTAGTAATATAGTTAAGTTGCTTGATTGTACTCATGCTTTCCAATGAATAAAATGAAGTTATAAGTTTGTGCATCTGATTTTACATTTGTCTTAAGGGATACTCATCCAAGGGGGCCCACTTGGTGAGCATTCCATCCTTTAGTCTAGTTATTACTTTTTTTTCAACAATTAGTTAAGAATTTGGCAACTGTCTATTCTTGCAACTATTAGAATTCCATTTTGTGAATGTTCCTACAGCCAAAGCAGACAGAGTAGTTTCATGTTTGTTTGCCCATATTTTCATTTTTTTCATGCATTTCAACTTAGTATAGTTGTTGGTTGATGTTTAGTACTTATGCTACTTATTTCTATGCAATTTACTTTCAGCATTATGTCTTTCTTAGCTGTAGAATGAATATGGCTACTTTGGATTCCTAGTGCACATACTGTGTTGGTCCATTTCAAGTCTACATCCCTGGGTTGACAAGTTAAATGCACCTTCATGATGATTGAGATAGCTATTCAGATTAGATGTCCAATCTTTGAATCACAACTTTAAGGGCTTAGTTGTTAAACCATTGTAGAAGGCCAACATTTTTGGCGTCGTTGTCGGGGATGGTGTCAAACTAGGGAGTTCTTTGGAGTCATTGATAGTTTTTTTCTTGCTGTAGTATTTTTGAAAGTTCGTTCTTAGTATACCCCTCATTTAGGAAAGTAATGATCCACTGTTCTTTTTCCAATTCTTTGTGTGAGCTAGATGATATTGAGTTGATACCATGTGCATAGAGGAAGGAGGAGAGATGCTCATGGGAGATTCCTTCCTAATAACCCTGATCCATTCTAGCTAGTTGAGCATCAGAATCTGCCAAGAGATGAAGAAGAAGAGCCACACCCCTTTGCTGATGCATTTCCTAATCTGACCAGTTCTGAAATTTCCTCTGAAGACCAAAATATGATTGAGAATCCCTTTTCTTTGGAACTCCATCAAGTAGGCATAGGTGATGCAAATAGAAACAGACCTAACCAACTAGCTTTTCCTCTTCCCATTGCTCATCAGAATGAATTTGACAACCTCAAAAATATCCTTGCTTCAGTCTTTCCTGAGTTCTATGGACTTGTCATAGAATATCCTGATACTTTCTTGTTTGAGTTTGATATCCTCTGTAGAAGTTATGACTATACCACTGATGCTCATAGGCTTAAGCTATTCCCTACCACCTTGAAAGAGGTTGCATTAAGATGGTTTATAAGCCTAGGCAGAAATACTGTGGAGACTTGGGAAGACATGAAGACAAAGTTCCTTGAGAAGTACAAGGAATATTGTAGAGGCAGTGACATGAGGGGAGATGACATTTTTAGGATGCAGCAAAAGGAAGATGAGAGCCTAGAGGATTACATTTCAAGGTTTTTGTTCTGCCTACAGAAATATCCACACCATACACTCAATGAAGAATCATAAAAGTTGCTTTTCCTAAGGGGAATCAATGATAGTTGCATGGATGCCTTGGACCTGATGGGAGGAGATATCACCCAAGTTCCTTGGGAGGATATCAATAATATATGTCAAAACTATTCTAGGGCAGCTAAAGAAAGGGAGAGCTTCCAATCCTCTATGGGTAAGTCATCTACCAATGGAGTTTCAAGGATGGAGATTACTCAATTGTTGGCAGACTTCAAGCAAGACATCATAAAAAATCTAGCTACTCAGCTAGATACACTTCAAGCAAAGAAGAAACAAGAGGATGCAGAGGAAATATTGGCAGAATATTGCCCTCATTGCAGACAAAAGAAGAAGGACTACTGATGCAAAATGATAGCTAATATTAATAGGAAGAAGATCCCACTTGAATTCAAGATAATCTAGGGTGATGATGATCAAGTCGATTAAATTGCACAAAGGAGGCCATGGGCTCCAAGACAAGGTATGCCACTAGATCCATTATCCTTTGCTGGGCCTTATTTTAATTCTTATGCATCTAGTAACCAATGGAAATCTCCATATCCATCCCATTATGGAGGATATCCACCACAACCTTGGAATAACCCTCCAAACACCTGGTCCAATCACCAAAACTCTCCACCCCAGTGGCAACAACCTCAAGGGAATTGGCAACAGTTTCAAGGAAATTGGCAGTCACCTCTAGGAAATTGGCAGCAAACATCTCAATGGATGGGAGGACAACAATGGCCAAACCAAACAACCAGTTACATGTAGCCACCTTCTCATCCCTAACAACCTGCTATAATGCCTCCTCCTGCTAGTTCAAGTAAAAATACACCTAAACCTACTCAGCTACCAGCTCAGCCCACACCTAACAGAAATAACAAACCACAACAACAGCCAGTCTACTCTACTAATCCAAATCAATTCCTTGCATATGTTGTGAGTGTAAGTGACATCCACTTGTGTTTAGGAACTACTTTTCCAACCCTTTACACACCCATTATCACTAAGCTTTATGTGGAAGAAGAGGAGCATCTGAATGACCCCATTCAGTCAAGTGCACCTAAAAATCCTGAACCAATCCCAATCCAGCAGACTAAACAAGAACCACCATTTCCTCAAAGGTTGGAAATTGTGAAACAAAAGGAAGAGGAGGAACCAACCTTTGACATTTTAGATCAATTGAAGCATATATGTGTCAAGATACTCTTATTTCATGCCATGAAATATGTTCCCATATATGGCAAAGCAATTAAGGAAGCATGCCTTAAGAAGCTAGGCAGGAAGAAGAAAGGCCCCACTACGGTTCATATGGTGGGACAACTGGCTGACATCATGCTTGGGAAAGTGACTCTTCCCAAATATAATGACCCAGGAATTCCTATGGTAGGAGTTGTTATAAATGGGATCCAAATAAAGAATGATCTAATTGATTTTGGAGCAACAATAAATGTAATGACCAAGGATATCCTACAACAACTAAATGTTGCAAGCATAAGACCTACTCTTACTATCTTGCAGCTTGTTGATAGTTCCACTGTTAAACCTGATGGTATAGTAGAGGATCTTGTGGTAACTCTAGACTCTTGGGATTATCTAGCATATTTCATGATTCTTTCTCCTAAAGCTACACTAGGTGGGTACACCATTATTCTAGGAATGCCATGGTTAGCAACAGTAGATGCCTATATTGGATGTCAGATAGGAGACATGACCATTTTTTATGAGAGAACACAAAAAATCTCATTTTCTACCCTCCTGCTCAGTCATCCCATGATATGGATAACCCCATATGGCCACATGTTGGTGAAGAGGCCGAGGAAATCAATTATGTGGCACTACTTATGATGTTATTAGGAAAGAGTTCTTTCATGCAGCTTCAAGATGAAGATGAAGTATTGTCTAACATAATTCAGAACCATTGTGAGGTGCAGGAAGACGCATCCTCTCATGCATTTGATTATGTTGATCCAGTAAAGACACTTCTACCCACTCTTCCTGCAACAAAACTTCCTGCAGCAATAGGTATGTCGCATACCTTGATGCCACATAAACTCAAGGTACCAAGCATTAGTGAAGTAGCTATGGTAGAATTTACTACACAAGTGTAAATGTCTGAAGAAAAATACCTAAATATTAACAACAACCTGAGTGAAGAACAACAACTGTCATTGAAAAACTTACTGAGGACCCACCAACATGCATTTGTGTGGGACTATCATGATATGAAGGGATTGGATCCTAAGCTCTGTACTCATAGGATATACATCAAAGATGATTGTACACTAGTGAGGCAAGCACAAAGAAGAATTAACCCTGCACTGAGGGAAATTGTAAAAGGAGAACTACATAAATTGTTGGATGCGGGATTTATCTACCCCATTTCAGATAGCTAGTGGGTGTCTCCATTAGTGATTGTGCCCAAAAAGGGAGGAAAGTGGTGATTTTGTGTTGATTACAAGGAACTCAATGCTGCCACCAAAAAGGACCATTTTCCCCTTCCTTTCATAGACCAAGTTCTGGATTAACTTGTAGGAAAATAGTACTTTTCTTTTCTAGATGGATTCAGTGAGTATAACAGATACAAATTGCACCCGAGGACCAGGAGAATGCCACCCTTACCTATCCATGGGGGACTTATGCCTACTCAATACTTCCATTTGGCTTATGCAATGCACCTGCAACTTTTCAGAGGGCAATCATTAGCATATTTTTAGACATCTCTCATGATTGCATGAAAATTTATATCGATGACTTTACTACCTATGGTGCTGATTTTAATGAAGCATTGGAAAATTTCAAGAGAGTCTTACAGAGATGTGAAGACCACAATCTATCTTTAAACAGTGAAAAGTGATTCATGATGATGTAGGAAGGTGTAGTCCTTGGCCACTACATCTCTCACAAAATAATTCAAGTAGACCTTGACAAGATTGAGGTGATCACCAACCTGCCTATACCTGCAAAACAAAAAGATGTTAGGAGTTTCTTGGGACATGTAGGTTACTATAGGCATTTCATAAAAGACTTCAGCAAAATGGCAACACCATTGTACAATCTCCTAACTAAAGATGTTGAATTCCACTGGACAGAGGACTGTGACAAGGCATTCTTTGATCTCAAGGCAGCTTTAACTCATGATCCTATACTCAAAGGTCCCAATTGGGAGCTTCCTTTCCACATTCATATAGATGCATCAGACTATTCTATAGGAGTTGTCTTGGGATAGAAAGAAGGAGCAATTGAGAATGTTATTTATTTTGTCAGCAAAAACCTGCGACGAGTTGAATTCGACTATACAGTGATAGAAAAGAAAATGTTGGAAGTAATGTATACCCTTAACAAATTCAGGCACTACAGAACAGGCTATCATATCTTTGTGCACACAGACCATGCAGCCATTACGTACCTCATGAATAAGCCCCTGATCTTAGGCAGGCTAGCAATATGGTTGTTGCTAATGCAGGAGTTTGACATAACCATTGTTGATAAACTAGGGAAAGCTAATGTTGTTGTAGAAATTCTTTCAAGGCTGACTACATCAGAGGACAATCAAGTCATTGATGACTCTTTCCCTGATGAAAAATTATTTTCTATCAATGTGCATACACCCTGGTATGCTGACATAGCTAATTATCTAGTCATAGGGAGAGTTCCTCATCATTTCTCTCCAAAAGAGAGGAGGGTGCTCATTGAGAAAACTTTTCCTTTCTCATGGATTGCAGGATGCTTGTTCTACACTTGACCAAACCATGTCATGAGGAGATGTGTGAGGGAAGATGAGACATATGATATTTTGCATGCATGTCACAATGAACCCTGTGGAGGGAATTTTGCAACCAAGAGGATAGCAATGAATATTTTGAACACGGGATATTACTCGCCCACACTCCACAAGGATGTAGGGAAATATACAAGGAAGTGTGATAGATTCCAGAGGATGGGCCGACCAACCAAATCTGATGAGATGCCCCTTTACCCCTAGGTAGTAATCACTCCATTTGATAAGTGGGGGTTGGATTTTGTAGGACCCATTGATCCTCCATCAAATGGTAAATCCTATATCTTGATATGCACTGATTATGAAACCAAGTGGGTAGAAGTTAAGGCCATGAAGCATGCAAGAGATAATAAGGTTGCGAAATTTCTTTATGAGGAAATTTTCACATGGTATGGGGTTCCAAGAGAGATAGTGACTAATCAAGGGGCTCAATTCACCTCAACCCTTGTTACAACACTGGTCAATGAGTACAACATAAGGCATAGGAAGTCTACTCCTTATCACCCTCAAGCCAATGGCCAAGTTAAGGTGACTAACAGGGAAATTGAAGCTATTCTGACCAACACAGTGGCTATCCATAGAAAGGATTGGGAAAATAGGCTGCCAGAAGCTGTTTGGGCCTATTGGACTACCTAGAAAACAACCACATGCTTCACTCCTTTTGAATTGTTGTATGGAAAGATAGCTATGATTCTCATTGAATTTGAGCATAAGACTCTTAGGACTGCACTAGACTTAGGGATGGATATCTTTGAGGCACAAAAGGACATAATTATGTAGTTGAATAACTTGTATGAGATGAGGAAGGAAACCTTGCATCACACAGAGGTAGTGCAGAATCAGAGAATAAAGTGGCATGACAAATTCATAAAGGACAAGAAATTCCAGCCAGGTGACTAGGCACTGCTCTACTACTCAGGGTATTACAATAATGCAGGAAAATTGCAGACAAGGTGGCTAGGACCATATGAGGTTGTTGAAGTCTTCCCCAATGGTGTTGTTTAGCTCACTACCATTGACCCTGTTAGATTTAAGTTGCTTTTCAACGGTCATCACCTCAGGTTGTATCACAAGCCAACTTTCGAGGAGGAATTCCTGTAACAATTCACTCAGCATGCAACACCCAAACTTCCTACAGTCGAAGGAAGCAGACCTGGTGTCCCTCCTTCTAGCTAACTAAGGTACGTAACTTGTCATAATAAAGACTTCCACTTTTGTGGGAGTCCACTTCTTCATTCATTCACCCATCCACCCATCCATCTCCACCTTTCTCTCTCTTCCATCACATCACCATAACTTCACTTCATTCCATCTCCACTTTCATTAATTGCTCAACTAACCTCTTAAAGGTGATTGGTACTTCCTCAATATTCTTTGCAACAAATATTCCATGAATTCAAGTACATGCACATCAATTTGTTACATCTTAATTGTCTTTTAGTACATTCATTTAATTACTATACATTAATATAGATGTTCTCCATAGCATGTAATTATTCCCCGCCCCTGTCAAATCGTCATTACTACCTCACATTTGAGGACACATGCTCAAATTTAGGTTGGGGGGAAGTGTGAATACCATGTCCACGTGTCAGTCCATGTTGGTCCATGTCAGCAAAGTTTAAATTGAGCCAATTTGAATTTTGGGTGAGGTGACGGCTCACATGTGTGAGATGACATCAATCGCCACCATTTTTCTTGATCATATCCTTCATTTATTACTCCTTTATTGCCTCTGTCATAATCCTAAGTTACCAAATAGGTAAATTTTAGACAACATTGGCATTGGGAATTCAACAGCATTGCAAGAAGGAGAAATTTGGCTTTCAGATAAATATTGCAAGAAGGGAAACCTTGCAGAGTGATTGTTTAATTGCGGGCAGTTGAACAATGGGAGGTGGGTTAATTCGAAATGAACCCATGGTTCATGATGTATTACTACAAGATGCACCTTGCCAGGCTGAGTTTAGAAACTGTGGATGGTTAGATTATTTCCTGAAGCTTAATGGTTTTAATGAAGATGTTGCATTGAAATTTAGGACACGGTAAAAGGGTTGGAGGTAATAGCTACTGAAGAGAGGATTGCAGAAGTTACAGGGTTGCCTACCAATGGTGAACATTACCCTGCTACCAGAGACGTAAGGTCAACTAGGGTTGAATTTACAGAACCCAGTGACCCTCCATTGGATGTGGACAAGCAAGGTGTGAAGAGAACCTATCTACCTGAGCCATGGAAGCAAGTAGTTGTTTACATTGTGAAGTACCTTACTTGTGAAGGTCGTCATTCGAGCCTACATTTTGTGCACTTCAAACTCCTGAATCATATGAGGCATGGGAGAAGAATGAACGTACCAAATAGGTTATATCACCTTCTTTCAATTATGGCAGCAAAGACCCAAAAAGGTAGGGGTAATTTTGTTTCCCACCATTGTCTGATCAAATTATTAGTAGAGAAGTCTCTGCATGATGTATCTGATATAACTTGGGAAGAGTTCTTATTGATCAATTTAGACCAGATAATTTGTGACCTAGGGTTTTTCCTCAACCTCGTAGGGCTAGTAGGAGAGTGAGTTTTATTGAAGCCACTCGTAGAGCCTCAACTTCTAGTGCAAGCCCTAGTGTAAACCCTCCTGCAGCTGAACAAACTATAGAGATTAGTTCTTCTGAGACAAAACATTCAGACAAAGAAAGTTCATCTTCAGATTCTAATAATGATGTCCCTCTTGGAATCCTAATTTGAACTAGGGCACAAAAGAAAGAGGTAGAAATGCGGAAGGGAAAAGCTAAAAAGAAAACAACAGAAAAGGAAGTGCCAAGCTCTAAGAAACAGAAGGTTGACATTGTTCTTCTTGCAGCCGAAGAGAAACATGATAGCCCTCCTAGAAAAACAAGACCAGCTAGACCAGCTGCTAGTATGTCTCTGCAAGGAAGCCCTAGGACTAGAGAAACATCATAGGAGGACACAAAATCCCCAATGGGGCAGGTGAACATTGAGGAAAAGGAAATTTTTAAGGAGCAAGAAAATATAAGATTGGTAGAGCTTCCTACCATTGCAAAACAGGTTGAAAGTCAAGAGTATGAGGAGAATCAGGAGCTCTTGCAGCAAGAGAAAAAGAAAGAGTTCCTGCATCAAGAGCAAGAAAAAGAGCCTCTGCAGCTGGAACTGGGAGAACAATCAGCACCCCTACAGCCAGAATTGGCTGGACAATCAGAATCCTTGCACCTGGGGCCTCATGAAGAGAGAGCATCAGTGCTAGGAATTTTTTTGGTAGGAATACATAAGCCCTCTTATTTTTCAATGCACATGGTAGCCATGAACTTATGAAGTGAGATGCAAAGGAGGGAAGAGGAATGGAAAGAGGAGAAACACGGGTTGAATAAGGAAATTTAAAAGAAAGATGAAGAGATTAAAGAGAAGAATACATAAATTGTTGCTTTAAAGGAAAAGGTGGACAATATAGCAGCCTTAGTACCTCAGATATTAGAGTGCAAGACTCCTCCAAGGGTTTATGCTCTATATTTGAAGGAGAAAAATCTTTCTTTTAAACTAGCAAGGATTATTTCAAGTTTGAATCCTTCCATTGAGACTCTTGAATTTTTCCAAGCTTATCAGATTGCTCCTCCTAAAATGAAAAAATGTTGTGTGAATTCTATTTGCATAATTATGTTGTGTCCCAAGATCATGATTGGAACCCATTGTTGTATGTTCGGGATCTCCAATTAAGGGCATTCATGTCCTAGATACATAATGAAATTAGTTGGGGACAATAGTTCAGGACTTATATGCAAATAGAATCCAAAACTCCCCTACCCATCAGGGCTGAATCTAGAAACCTAGGAGACATTTTCAAGGAATGGCACAAATTCCTTTACCGACCAAGCTATAGCAGTAGGAACTTACCTGAGAGAGAAGTAGTTTACAAAGAATATGAGAAGGTAGCAAAAACCACAAGGGAATCAGTAATGGGATATCTGTCATAGAGGTGGAATGGTCTGACTAATGAGTTAAAACAAGTTGAGCCTCACTCTTTGCAGAACTATGTTGCAACATGCAAAATAGTTTATAGATATATACAGATTGGAAGGTCGAAGGGACAATTTTGGCTTCCATTAATTTTTCAGCCACCTATCCTATTATGGCTTGTGCCAAATTTTAGGCAAAGATGGAACAGGTTGGACAACAATCAAGGGTTCTATTGGGACCCTAATTCATACACTACAAGAATTGATGTAGGACAACTGGTAGTTGCAAATTTTAGGGCATTGACTAAGAAAAAGAACAACCCTTCCTCTATTGGAGGACCAACAAAACCTTAGGTTGGGGGGAGTGATGAGTCCAGTTTATGGTTCAATTTTGATAGATTTTATTATCCATTTCTTGTTGTTGTCATAGACTTTGATACTTGGATGTTGATCTTTTTTATTCAATATTTCCTCAAAACCATAGACATTGGGCATAAGCTTATTTTTCTAACCTTTAAATGACATTGACATGTTATATGAATTATCTATGTTAATTTTACATGTGGATTAATGAATGTTACTTTAAGATAGTTACAAATATGCAATTGTTGTGTGTACTAATATTGTTATAGAAATATAATTAGAGCCTACAAAATTGAGGAAGATTCTACCAGCTGGTCATTTTCCATAAAGGTCAACAAGGTGATCATTCAAAGGTCAATGGAGGGAAGACTCTCAATGGAGGGAGATTCCTAGTTTAAATCAAAGAATTGTAACTACCTTGTAAATGGTCTTAATAGTTTGTTGAGCGAATATAGGAGCTATTGTTATGCTAGATTTGTGTTAAGGAAAACCGAGTTGACCAGATTCCACGCATGCATAACCTCCTCTCCACTTTTTATAATTTCCCTAAAGTGGCGTCCTCCTAATCTGTTGGAGTTGACCGCCTTGCTAGGTAGTTAGTTAGTAGTTTTTCTTCCTATAAATAATACTTGAATGCTTCCTCTCAGAAGGTTGATTAACCTCATGATGTACTTGCATTCTTAGTTTTTTAGTAATATAGTTATGTTGCTTGATTGTACTCATGCTTTCCAATGAATAAAATGAATTTATAAATTTGTGCATCTGAGTTTACATTTTTCTTAAGGGATACTCATCCACGGGGGCCCACTTGGTGAGCATTCCATCCTTTAGTTTAGTTATTACTTTTTGTTCAGCAATTAGTTAAGAATCTGGAAACTGTCTGTTCGTGCAACCACTAGAATTCCATTATGTGACTGTTCCTGTAGCCAAAGCAAACAAAGTAGTTTCCTGTTTGTTTTCCCACATTTTCATTTTTGTCATGCATTTCATTGTTGGTTGATGTTCAACACTTATGCTACTTCTTTCTAAGCAATTTACTTTCAGCATTATGTCTTTCTTAGCTGTAGAATGAATATGGCTAATTTGGAATCCTAGTGCACATATTGTGCTAACCCATTTCAAGTCTGCGTCCCTAGGTTGACAAGTTAAATGCACCTTCATGATGATTGAGATAGCTATTTAGATTAGATGTCCAATCTCTGAATCACAACTTTAAGGGATTAGTTGTTAAATCATTGTAGAAGGCCAACAACACTCATAAAAGCAATTGGTTTTTCTTCTTTATTTTTTCCTTTCTGTGTTAATATTGTTGCACAAGTGTGACCAATAGAAAAAGAGTAAATATAAAAAGGTTTGACATAATTCAGACTTACCAATACTGGCATTTTTTTATTGCAGTCTTTATAGTCTCGAAGGCAATCTTAGCTTTGTTTGTCCACTCTATTTTGGCATCTTTCTTTAACATATCATTGAGCGATTTCACTATTTCGGTCAATCCGGTAATAAATTTTTGAACAAAATTAATCTTATTGAAATATGACTTCAATTATTTTATGCTTCTTGGGGGCTCTAGTTTGAGCAGTGCACTCACTTTGTCTGGGTCCATGGAAATACCTCATTCAGAAATTATGTGCCCCAGTAACTTGCCTTCAGTTACCCCAAAGATGCACTTTTTAGGATTTAATGAAACTCTATAAGTTTCACACTTCTATAATATCGCCCTGAGATCTCGAAGATGATCTCTTCTATCTTTCAAAAACACTGTAAGGTCGTCCATGTAAATAATGATGCATTTTCCTATTAGTTCATGGAAATCATAGTCCATGTCTCTCTAGAATGTAGCTCTGACATTTATCAGTCAGAACGACATCCTTTTGTAAGCAAAAGTTCCCCACTTCATGGTGAAAGTTGTTTTCATCCGATCTTCCCTTGCTACCATTACTTGGTTATATCGAGAGAATTCATCCAAGAAATACATTGTTTGTGAACTGTTAACTATTTGTAGCACTTCTTCAAGTGAGGGTAGTGGATAATTTTCTTTCTCAGATGCCTTGTTGAGGTTCTGAAAATCTACACATAGTCGTATATCTCCATTTTTCTTTCTTACGGGGACCAAATTCGCCACCCAATTAGAATGTCTAATAAGAAAAATTATTTTAGCTGATAAAAGTTTTTGAACTTCCTATTGAATTAAAGGCTCTAAGAGTGCATTTACTAGCCATTGTTTCTATCAAAAAGGCTTCACATCAGGCTTTAATGGTATTGTATGAGTAATGATGTAAGTATCATAAGTCTTCAAATCTTCGTATGTCCAAGCTATAACTTTTTAATAATCTTTAAGTTCCTGAGCAATATTTATTTTCTCTTCTTTAATACAAACCTTTCGTATGAGCACATTCTTAGGATCTTCTTCGATATGCAAATTGTATAATTTAGATTGTCCTCCATCGTTTTGAGGAAAATATTTTTGTCTGAATATCTAATCAATGTCGAATAATCATTCTAAATCAATTATTCCTTTCGGAGTGTTATTGTCTCTAGCTTGAGTTAATTCTTCATCTTGAATTTCGCCATTAGGAAAATATATCTCCTCAATTGTTTGTGCTTCAAAAAAACCAAAATTAGTGATGAACTCCAATATATGTTGGTCATCTTCAAATACCTGCAAATTATTAACTTTATCAGGAACCGAAGGTAACTATACCAATTCAACTGTAAATTTCTTCAAATCAGCAGCATCTAGAGGTTCTAGAGTACTGGCAGTAGTAGCCAAAGCATCGACTCTTTGATTAAATCTTCTAGGGATGTGAGTAATTTTGAATGCATCAAAATCTTCTATTAAATCCCATGCTCTGTGTCGATCATTGGACAATTTCTTGTAGTGGAAAATATACTACTTTTGGACTTGTCTAACCACCAATTCTGAATCACTGAAGACTTTAAGGATTCAGACTTTCTTCTTAATTGTGAGGATCAGGCCATGTATAAGGGCTTCATATTCTACCACATTGTTAGTACATTGAAATTACAATCAATATGCGGCAAGAAAAGACTTACCTTGTGGGTTGATAAGTTCAACTCCAATTCAAATGCCCTGTTTCGATTTAGATCTGTCAAATTTAAGAATCCAGGCTTGATCATTTGTAACTTGTACTTTACCATTTTTTAGTATCGTTGAATTAATCTTTTCAGTCTGTATGTCTTGAACTTTGTCTTTATGTATTCCTGTTCCAGTTCTTTTGACCTTATCATGTTCTAAACAATACTGGTTCTCAATTCTGTGAATTATCTCCAGACACATCATATAGCTATTTTCTGAGTGTGCAACATTATGCAACCTGCACCAATCCTACAACAAAAAACTTTTTAGCAAAATTTTGATTTCATCACTCTCCTGAGATTTTGCAATAATATTCTTCTGAAATTTATAATAAGGAATGTTCTCTTCTTCAAAAGTATCACAATCTAATTCAATTAAAGCATTTGTTCTAGGAGTCAATTGTTTAGGTTCCTTAGCATCACAAGTAAAAACTTCTTTTATTTTAACTCTTGAACTTTTTATTTTGTAAACTCCTGGTTCTACATCAATGTATAAACTTCATTTCTCTGATTGTAATCAGTGATCATATATTTCATGTGCAATTCTCTTTCGATCCTGATTTGGTTAGGAACTCCCTTCCATGGTAGGCACATATGTGAGAAATTAGTAGCCATATATCCATTCAAGGTTTTAGACCAATCTCTGCTCAAGAGCATACCATAAGTATCAGGTATCTCAATGACTTGAATGCCAATGTAATATTGGATTCTAGGGTCAGAGGCCAATTGCATGTGAATATTAGTCAATTCTACAACTATGTTTACTTCTATTGTATCAAGTTAGGTGACCTTCTTTAAAGAACTTTCCGGAGTTAACCATAAATTTTGGCATATGGATAAAGGCATCACATTAGTAGATGCTCTAGAGTCTACTAGGAAATTATGAAGATTCTTGTTGAATATTCTTAAAGTGAGTAAAAATGGTGGAGACTCCAATTTTCCTTTGTAAAAGGCTACTTGCGCATTTGCTATGGGAATAATGTTCTTATCTTTTATTTTAGCCTAACCATATTTCACCTGAGTGTCTTTGAACTTGATTTCTTTAGGAAAATCTTCTAGAGTATTTAAGAAAGCTTTCTTGATCATATGTGTTTTGAGCAATTCTGATAGAGAAAGGCTAATCTTTACCTTTTTATTTCTTCAGCTAAATAACTAGTCAAATTGTTTTGGTTGGCGGAATCTGTCTTTTCACCTTTTGAAGCATTTGATGAATTGTAGTGAGAGGTTACCTTGGGTAACCCTAGATTATTGCTTGATTTATCATTAGGTGGAGTATTAAAGTTATTAGGTGGGATAGATGTTGTTAAAGGCTCATTGAATTTACCTCCACTATTGGCGTTATTCCTCATGTTATAATTATGTCCTTTCTTATATTGTTGAAAGGCATGAATTTCATTAATTTCTTCCTGAGGTTCATTTTCATCTTGATAGGGAAAGGTATATGTTTCCAAAGTCATAGTTGAATTATCACTTTCATATTCATGAGCGTGACTTGTGATAATAGTAGGTGGTTTGAAACATTCATAACTTTCAAAGACTAAAGCAGAATCATATCCTACCAAGACTAACTCATTTCCCTTAGGAGGATGAGAGTCACAATTCTCATTATAATGTGTAGTGGCTAGGAAAATGTCTGAAGCAATTTTAAATTGTGAATAGTCTACTTCAGCATGAGCATTTGTATTATGAATCCTACACCAATTATTCAATGCAAGATCAGCTAAATTCACTTTCGACGTAGACCTTTCATCAGTAAGATCAGTAATATCTAGAGGTGTTGATACTCCTCCATTATTAGGTCGTGTATTCCAGGGTCTAGATGGCCTAGGAGAATTATACATCCGATTCTATGAGTTTTTATTGTTATTTTGAGCATAAAAAATTTGATTTCTTAATTGTGTAACCTCTGTGGTTAATCTTTTGAGTTGAGCTATAACTCCTTTCATGTCTTCCTTTTCCTAAAAAAAAATTGATATTTTGATTTTCTTGAGTTTGAGAGAAAAAAGAATTTTCATTAGGACGCAACTCTATAATAGCTGGACCAGGATGAGGGACTAAAGCTTGACTATTTATTGGTTGAAAGAAAGTACTAGAGGAAACATCCCATTCTAGACCACTGAAGATGCACCTTTGGGTCTTACTTTTGATTTATCTTTACCTATTTCTGCATCTTTATGCTTGTCAAATGGTTTTATGGGAATTTCTTGTCTTGAAACTTCAAGGGTTCTTTCTTCAATTCTTATACCAGGAGTCGCCTTACTAGTTTTCCTTCTCTTCTTACTAGGCTCTCCAATCTCAAATGTTGTTTCATCTCTTTGCTTTCTTCTTTTTTTCTTCTGAGAATGTGGGCTCAATTCCTCTTTCTCTCAAAAGCTTTACAAAAATCATCAATCTAGTGTTGATTATACACTAAGACTGGTCTAGAGAACTCATCAATTGATGTCATATCTTCATCATCATAACCTCGGTCTGGGATGGGTTCATCATATACCCTGTCTTCATTATAAACTTTATTCAACACTTGACCATCATCCTCTTCCAACTAATTTGGGATGTCATGAAGCTTGAGAATCCGAGAAGATTTTAAAGACAATCTTTCATATTTTCTTCTTCTTACTATGTGCTTGTCTTCACAATTAAGCCAATAATCTTCTAAGTGTGGTACATGAGCATGAAATCTAGTTATAGCCTTGGCAATGTTCCCTTCAATATCATAATATATTCTCTAGAGTGGTAACTCTTCAAAACTATATGTTCTTAATTCTTCTTCACACAAGTCAGTCACTTTGATTGCATTACACTTATAATTTCCTTTCACAATGGGGAATTTAAAAGAGGCCTTCTTGTGAGCATGGCTATAAAGAGCCTGAGACGGTTTCAACTGTCTCACCAATTCTAACAAAACAAATTTTTTTGTTGGGTACCTGGGCAGCATGAATGGATGTCCATAAAATCCCTCCACCCTAATGTGGGAGTAAGTAGGAAACTGAATGTACTAGCCTCCCATTGGTCGAATGGCACTTTGTGCTTCTAGGGGAAATCTTTTGGCTTTATCACCTTCCATCATTCTTACCAGTTTCATAAAGAACAAATCATTGACTTTTCTGTAATTATTTGTATATCCATGGATGGTGATCTAGGGTAAATGTGCATTTATCAAACTATTTCCTACCTTCATGCCCAGAGTACCAATCTGTTTCAACCCTTGCTTGTTGGCTCTCATGGCACATGAGTAAATAACATATGAAGACATATAAAAGCACCTAGTTTTGGGAAATGTTGTTCTCTGTTCATATAATTTGTCACTTATAAGCTTTCCCCAATGCAATTGCATGGGACTTTCATCAGGCTAGATATATTATTACAAACATCCAGGATTTAAATTTTCTTACATCTCTTAAACCAGCTACCCTGCTCAGCAAAGTTATAATTTCTTGCACTTCTTGGTTGAACATAGACCTCTGAATTACTTTTGTCTATAGTGTAATTGGCTCTTGGCACCATTGGCTACTCATGGTTTCTCTATTGTGTTCTTCGGCATTTTGATACGTTTTTCCCTTTGTTTTCATATCAACGTTGTATGTTTGTGTGTAAATAAGGAGACCAAATGTGTATATGATTCCTTTTTGTGAGAGGTCTACATAAATTCTCCCTTCTTTCTCAACGACCCTTTTGGATGGGTTGTAGTAATTCATACATTTCATAACCAATTCAGGAGCCTCCATTGCTGGTAGAAACCCTCCTGCTGAAAGTAACCCATTTGTCGTAGCCTTCTTGGTACATTGAGAGGCATTTTCTTGTAATACCCGCAAACGGATTTCAATATCAGAAGACCATCCCACATGAGTGTATGTAACCACCACATTGATTGGTATGGCTTGCGAATTGTAGTATTTGAATTCATCTTCTGGCCTTGCGTTAGAAGTACTCATTTTCTATGGTGTGTTATGGTTTTGGTCGATGATAATGATCTTTCAAAATGCAACTTCAAAACCCTTAAAAGATGTGTTTCTTGATTTTTTGAAATTTACCTCCTTGCGCACCAATGTCATTTCATTCTTTCAATGTCCTTTGCAAATTTGCAGCATGACGCGAAGTGGAGTGTTACAAAATCAACTGCATGCTTGAGGTGGTGCCAAGTACATAGGTAGTTTGCTACCTTCATTAATTACCTGTTATTTCATATTAATTCCTCGAATAAAGGTGCAATCATTACAGATTAGGGTCCAAAACACGAACACCTAGATTTTTAGATAGGCTCGCTACTAGAGGAGAAAGACGGTGTAATGATTATACGCGCCAATCAAATGTCACGCTAATTCTTTGTAAGGTATAGGTAATTAAAGATACATGATCAATTCATAATCACCGGGATTGACAACTTTCCAGTATTAATTTTAAGAAGAAACACCAAGATCTAGAAATTTACCTCTAATTTCAAAAAGAGAAAACTAGAATGAAAGAAAAGACCAGGAACCAAGTTCAAGAGAGATTAACAGATTTCAAAACAGACTCTCTAATTTCTAACTTCTGAAGAAGAAAAAGAAAAGGAAATAATAAAATACTGGACTCCGATAAAAAAGGATACTACCGAGATTGACGACTCTAGTCAATGAAATACTGGTACTAGAGCTAGGACCAAATGAAGATAGAATTCACCTTAATGCAAATGCAAGACTCTGGGATTCTGGTTTCTGGTAATATGTTAAAATTTTATGAAAAGATCGAAACACTGAATCCAGGAACTTGAGCCCTACCTTTCTCAACTAAACCAAAATTTAAAAAGTTTTCCACCTCCATCACCATCGACTCCATAGGATTCTTCCATTCCTCCTCTCAAATATCCTTCTTATCTTATAACCGATAGTGCTTGCGACCATGTTGGTAGCACTACCATAATACTCATTGTGGTATATTTAGATAATGATTCAAATGATAACATGAAAGATCAATTGAAAAATCATAAAGAATTATCTTTGATTTTTACAGAATCAATGAACTTAGCTTCTAGGGTCATGCATGATGATCCTTCTTTAGTGAGTGATCTTCCATGTGTCAAACTAAGTTCTTCCCCTTGTATTGCACTTGTATCCCCTTTAGCATGTTTCCCACCATCTCTATATGATAAGAAATATTGAGATACAAAGGATTGACTATAGATCAGTTCATAAGTGTGGTACCTTGCCATTGTGTTATGCTTGTATGTATTGTTATCCCTATAATGTGTTTCCTAATGTGTATTTTATTTGTTGATTCTCTTTGGATGACCCCTGATGCTCTTATTGGCACAAGGACACAAGGGGAATAAATCTGTTGTTACATTCCTCTATATGTATCTCCATTCTTTCATTTGTCATAGATGCAATTTTTACACCTTTCAAGGATGATACAAAGCATAGACACATTTAGGTCTCTTCCATGTTGACCCAATTTTTTTTATTTTATTTTTTCCTTACCTTGTACTTATAGTTCTACTATATTTGGGGAATGATGTCGATTCTGAATTATCATTTTTATACATAATATTTATCATACACTCATTCCAACCCTAGATCTTTAGATCCCTTGTGTTATCCTATGATATTGCTTGTTATATATGGCATTTCTTTGATTTGTGGGGAAACCCCTTGTCATGATCTAGCTTTTGGAAACATATCATTTGGCATATGGCTTCCAAAATTCTCTTGTAACTATCTTGTATATATCACTCTTTCTACCTTAAAGGCAATTGCTCCCAGATGGTGTTAGCAATTACTCTAAGGTGGGGGCATATATTCCACTATGTTCTTCACTTTGCTCACACACCACAAAGTTGGTTGTACCATCACACCACCTTTTGATCATCCTTGTAGCACTTTATCAGAGTTACCCAACAAACAACGTTCTTTTCTTGGCCCATAATTTTTGATATTGTTGACATGAAGCTCACTTAGTAAACAATGGACTTTACTACCCTATGTGGTTTCCATTTTCTACTTGTGAAACTCAACTAGTAAACAACAAATTTACTAGCCTGTGATCCTTTCACTTATTCTTGAGTCACCTAGCAAATAGCAGACTTTGCTATCTTGTGTCTTATGAAAATTGTGTTTGGTATGAGTCCTAGTAATAATTTGTGGATCTCACTAGTATATGATGCCATACTGTGAATATTTTTATTTTTCATGTATGCTCCATGTTTGCTCCACGTATTATTATTTTTCTAACCATAGTTGATATATATATATGAATATATTCATGTTTTCCTCATGTCTTATGTGTATGCATTCTTTTTATCTTAATCTTGTAGTATGATAGGATCCTAAGCCTGGGGTCTATCACATCTCTCATCTTGGTGTTGTCCTATCTCTATAGTGTTGTGATAAAAATACTTTGGCTTCTTTTTACTTTACCATGGCTATGGACGTAATTTCACACTCTTTCTAAAGTGGGGGAGAAATGTAGCATCGTAAATTGTCTCTGCTCATAATTTCACACTAGGTTTGGTAGCCACTTTGGTGCATCTGTCTAATTGTGCTTATGTTGTACCTATTTTACCACCTTTTTGGGAAACTTAATTAAATCCTTATTTATCAATCTTTTGCAAAGAATTTTTTTTCTAGATCTAGGCAACCAATGCTCATGTCTTAGACTTTCATGCCTAAATTTTAGAATTTGAATGTTAGACTCAGTTTGATTTAGAAAATGACTTTATTTATCAACCTTAATAAATAGGTATTACAAAATATTTTTAGATTCGTATATATATATATGTATGTATGTATGTATGTATGTATACATGCATACATACATACATACATACATACAAATATATATATATAAATATGTATGTATGTATATGTATACATACATACATACATACATACATATACACATATATATATATATATGTATGTATGTATATATATACATATACATACATACATATATACATACATACATATATACATACATACATACATACATACATATATATATATACATATATATGTATGTATGTATGTATGTATGTATATACATGCATACATATATAATATGTATGTATATATATGTATGTACATACATACATATATATGTGTGTGTGTGTGTATAACATTGTTAGAGTTAGAAATTTATAAAGGAGGGAAGAACTTATATATATGTAT